>JAOANR010000009.1:36442313-36519079 GCA_030278955.1 Hygrophila difformis | reverse complement strand
AGGGCTCAATCCTCTCTGACATTGTTATCAACTTCGATGATCTTCGAACCAACTAAAAGTTGCATCGCCTGGCGAGATGTCACTATTGGAGTGATTCCAAGCTCCATCACTGTGCCCCTATTTGATGCAAGAATGACACGCATCCAATAAAAGGGATCTGCACCCGTCGTGGAATGGATGCCATACAAAGGTAGCTGACTGCAAGACCAAGAAAACAAATAGGGATATCACATTGTATATGGCCTTCTCTCTGAAAGGAATCTTCCTATCTGCAGATTGAACCTCCGGAAGAAAGGATAAAAATGGGCCGAACCAAATGAAGCACCCTGAACCCGCCACCCATTTTGTTTATTATGTGATTTCAAACTGCAATTATATAAAAATGTCAATTGTCAAATTCTCAAGGAATTTAAGGTGGACGGTATACAATGCCACAGGGTTTAACAAGTGAACAAAAATCTCACTACAAGAAACCCCTTCCTATTTAAAAATATATAGTACATCCAAAGGCATCTAATCACAATATACATCGGCAATCATAAACATGTCAACAGTAAATAATGGATGAGAAAATGCTGAACATGCACATAACGAACAACAATAAAAGCATGAAATTGAATAGCCGGGGGGGGGGGGGGGGGGTTATTTCTTTATTTAATTCCACGCATACATCAAGATTGGATGATATATAAAACTAAATGCAACAATTTTGCTGACCCAACTGGGCAACTTATTACCAATAACTCTTATTAAAAACAAACTCACGGTACTACAAGACGACCAAAAAAAAAAATCCTCAATGCTATGCAATTACAACAAAGAAATTCAATTCTCGACACGCTGAAAGTTGCAAGAGTGAATCATGCCTCCAAGTGCACAGGGTGTACTAATAATATGCAGAAGCTTCAAAGAAGTGGTGCATACAGTATCGCGACATCTGCACAAGGGAAACATTGATTACCCTAAAAACTCCTCTCTAGGGTCAGTGACAAAACCTGTCAGTGCAGATGCAGCAGCGGCATATGGAGAAGCTAGGTAGATCTGGCCTTCTTTGTGGCCCATTCGACCCGGGAAGTGCGTATTTGTGGTTGAAACATAGACCTGCACATCATGTAAACCAACAGGCCAAAATGAATATAATTTTCCAGAGTGCTTCAAAATCTTGCAATGATACAAGGGAAAGGTAGAAACTTGATAGTAAAATATAAACAGACAATTGGAAACTCTTAACAAAAGTAAAACTAACGTGAAATAAAATGAAGGTCTAATTGATAGTAAAAATTGAAAACCAAACAAGTAAAGCAATCTAATATTGAATTCCATCAAATCAGTATGTTAACTTAAGATTAATGAAATGCCTAATAATAGTTGTTATGAGTTCAGATATAAAATCTCCCTGTTGTTAGTGAAGGCAGAGAGAGTGTTTAAGCAATAAAAGCATGTGGAGAACTCCATTGGCCTGTGTATGTAACAATGGAGCTTTCATGTTATGGTGCACCTGTAACAGAAAATTTTGTTTTGAAGTGGTTAGCAATACAATAGCAATGAATGGTTTGTTCCATTACCCAGAGAAATACAGTTCAGCGGTTGAGAAAATGGAGAAGGCCAAATAGCTCAATAGTGAGAAAAATTCTTTTAGTATTGAAGATATATGCAATTGCTCTGAAAGAGCCTAGATGACAGTACACAACAACTGAATTCAAAACATATAAATAAACAACAAATTCTTATCAAATTGAAGAAAACATGTCTTTTTCTACAAGATTATGCATTTATGCATTCAATGGATTCCACTTTATTAACTAAAGGGTTTGGGAGAATCACCAACAGGATATTCGCAAAGTCGACCTCAAGGTTACTCTAATTTAAAGATCCATTTTTACTCCTAATAATGGTGTCTATTAGACTATGACCTTCAAAATCCACCACAATAAAAATTGTAGTATCACATTTCCTACCTCCTTTGGAACAAACCGTAACATACCTCCATTTGCATTTGTCTCTGGGCCGAAATTTCCGCCGATAAAAGGCTGCGAATGCCATTAGTTCCCGATGGAGTGTACTCAACCATAACTCCATTGGCCATTGCCGATCAAGCCGAGACCCGAAGCTGTGGGTAACCAAATGTTTCTGGCGAAAACATGGGTCTGTTCTGAAGGATAAGGGACGCTACTTCGAAGACTTTGAGTGAATAAGTTGGTAAACAAAATTGACCTACATGCAATTAAGAGGCAGCTATTATCAAAATTAAACTCCTTAAGGGAGAGCCCAATGGAAGTAGCAGACATAAAACCTCAACTCAAATTGAACAATACAGAAAAGGGTATAGGACAACAACCATGCGCTGACCGGAAACAGTGGACCTGCCCAAACCTGGGATAGGAACTCATGTGGATAAGGACATACTCGTTTCGTGAATGCTACACTCGAAAGTAGAATTTAGTTTACGGTTTAATACTTGATAAAAGCCATCAGGGCAATAGGTGAAGACCTTCCTCCCTTGAACACCCAAGTGGATCTGAAAGAAAAACCAAATGTCACTTGCCTACATCGGTAAGCATAAAATCACAGCAAGCGCAAGCATGTGCACACTGCCCGGGTGGTTAGGAAAGTTCTCACCTTGGTTAACAGCAATAACCTCCTCGTTGGTAAGAAGTTCAAATGTCTCCTGAGCCATGTTTCTAACGTCACAGCCAATAAAGTGGGGCTTGGAAAAAAACCAAGAATACCAGAAAGTTATGATCAGTGCCGGTTTAGCAAACAAAACATCATATGGAGGGATATGGGAACACTATATTTTTAACAAAGTTTATATGTCCATTCCAAAGTTTAGAATTAATATTTAATAACATTGATTGGTAAAACGAAAAACAATCATCGTGATTGGTGACGATTTAGAAATCTAAGTTTGCACTAGTATTTAATAACAGTATATGGCAACACTATATTTTTAACAACTGTGAGTCTGCTTGAGTTTATCAGACAAAAACGAAAAAAAGGATTCAGATTCAGTTGTTTACTACTTCCATGTAGTGTTGCTTGGATATTGAATGCTTACATGTTTCCTGGACTCTCAACACAGCAGATACAGGTAGCAACGTAAATGGCAGAGTATAAATCTGCATCAAAGTATTGCACTATTCACCAACAGAAGCCATAAGAACAATAGAACAGAAAAACATTTAATTAAATATAACGATTTCAACAAAGAAATGCACAAACATTATATCAGTGGAGTCATTTGGCATCCCTGCTCTAATCACATACATGCTAAAAACTGAATTAAGATGTCTGTGCTTCAGTTCTTCGTCGTTCTTCGTTGTTTGTTCAATGAAATTATTTCAAGTCGACAAGTTAGGATCACGAATAGTTTTGGGATTTTGAGCAAATCACACAGACATGTACCCATTCGCGCAAAAGCGCTAACCTCAAAATCAGAATTCTACGAAAAACTCATCCAAATTTCCTTGGATTTTTTATCCTAAAATGGTACAATTCTAATTCCAAGAGAAAGGTCCAGCAATTAAAGAAAAATTAAGGCGGTTGAAATGTTACTGGGTTTTCAATGAATGAAAACCTTACATTTGTATTCTTGATTGGACCACTTGCGCATCACATTGTTGGAAGTTCTAGATACAATCATCCGACTCTCTTCTTCTGTATGACTCATAGCAGGCAAACAAGCTGTCCTTCCGCTTGCACTCTCCTTCTTTTGAGATAGTGTTTTCTAGTACAATTTCAAGATTGAACACATTTGAGCAGATTGAATGTGAACAAACTAACACCACCATGGGGGTATAAACTACAAATATATTCTGTTTAAAGCTGTCAGTTTCTTCAGAGGAACACGGACCATTCCGAAAGACATTTTAGCTTTTAAGGAAACAGAAGAAATAACAACTACTTCATATTCTTCCATGAAATCGGTAACTCCACATGTTACAATGAAATTTCTCATAGAAACCACAAAAATATTCATCACCGTCAAATGCTTCGCTGTTTCAGAAATTATCTTATTGTCATGTAAATGACAATTAGGTTTCTCAAATTCAGAAAACTGTGTACATTTTGGCATGCTGCCATGCTATTATAGAAATAGCAAAAACATAGCAATACAATAGATTGTTTATAAAGAGAAATATCATCCTTAAACTACAGGTAGTTTCCAAATACACACACACACATACAAATATATTTTAAAATTAGCTATTATATATGTGAACATGTGCACACAAGTATGTTTATTTGCCAACATCTAGAACCGCGGATATAGAAAGACACACACATTCATCCAGATATACATCAACATCTACCTCATTAGTAAGAGCTTCGCTTTGAGAATTCTGCTAAAACTTAGAGAGGAGATATGCTGCGATGAAATTTCCCGAGAAAGTAAAAAATGTGATGGTTGTGGTTGTTGTGGCCGAAGCTGTGAAACTATTTGGCTTCCTCCAAAGACCGAAAAAGACTCCAATCCACTGGAAACCACACTCGATCCCTTGTTAATGTCACACAACACAGTGTCTTCAACACGAGAATAAAACTTTCACATTTTTAATTACTAACGCAAAATCAGTTATAGGAATGCATAAAACAGTAATTGCATCAATTGAGAAGGAGCTATATAAAAAACATCCTGCTTCACATACGATGCTTCTCTAACAAAGATCACACTCTTCGCATAAGTTGCTGAGATTTCTGCTCACAGTAACAAGAAAATCAATGACATTCTAGCTACAGCACACAACAGGAAGTTAATAAAGGACATAGTACCAGCACTGAGGAGGGAAAATAGAGATCCAATTGAGATCGCAAGCTTTGTTGATCTTCCGCTTCATTTTGCAATTGCAAAAGTCGAATTCGGAAAGTGAAACCGCTAGAGCTGAAGAAATTAGATTTCTAAACTGACTGGATTCGAGCTTACAATTTTTCAGTAGGAGCTTTCTTCACCTTCCTATGTTGTTCGAGGGGATTGAAAGGAGTTAGAAATATACACCAGAAGATATATGAATCTCAAACGAAATTGCTTAACAATCGAACAAGGTACAGTGAAATAAATGCTTAGCCAGAGTTCAACAGGCATAAATTCAGCAATAAACAACCTCGTGCAAAGGCGAAGAGTATGGATGAAACTATTGCAGCTTCAAATCCCAGGTCTGGCCTTCACCCGCGCGCCTCCCTCCGGAGCTGAAGCCGTGGAGTCGGTCGCCTGTCCGCATTTGTGAAGAAGACTTCCGCCGTTAGCGGGATGAAGGAGGAAGAAAAATGCGACAAGAAAGCACTACAATCAACCAAAACGGCGTGAATCTGAGACGATAATGGGAAAGATACTTACCGGAGCACGATTCCTAGAAGAAGACTCTCAACGGCGAGTTATTGCTAGGGCTAATTTGGGGGAAATTGCTTTGGGAGAGGCGGCTTGAGATAGCGGGGCTAGGGTTTAGGGATAAGAAAGCGGGTCCGGCAGCCAGGAATCGCCGTGGAGCCGACGTCGCAGCAGCAGCCGCTGCCAGGCTCTAAGTCCGCCCCTCGCGTTACATGGCCAGCGATTTTGTCGGAGGAGAAGGGCGGCTCCGACAGCGGAACGGAGGAGAATAACAATGCTATAAGAAAGGGGAGTTCGGGGGAGATTAGGAAAGAATCAGGGACGAAGGCGAGGAGATTATGGAATTGACGTTTGGCCGCCTGCGGGGATCGATCTTGGAACGAAAAGAAATAGAATAGTGGAATGCGGGGAATTGGATGTTGGGAGGAAGATTTTTGAGATCTAACGGTCAGAAATCAAATTGGATCTGGATCCGAAGGCTGAGAATGAAATTGGGGCTTGGCAAAATTTTTTACACACTCTTTTATAAGATAGAAGATATATATATATATATATTTAAATCCTTCACAAATTTCAAATTCTACAAAATATTTCAGAAATTCAAATGCCATATAAGGATTAGCCAATCTCATCCCTTAGTAAATTGTATACAATAATAAATAAATATAATTACAAAAAACCATAGATTTAACTAAACGCAGTTGGTCTGAGTACTACGGGGCTCTGGCAGCTTAAGCAAATATCTCGGGTTTAAAACTTTATGTTTACAGAATACTGCTTTGAGAGAAACAACCTTTCAATGTTCACCAGATCTTCTAGTGATTAGTCTTGGGCCCAATGTGGCCTGGGATACCCGGTACACGCAAAAAAAAAAAAAAAGAAAACCATAGATTTACTTTTGTGAATGAAAGGAGTAATATAATCTGGAAATTTTATGTTACCTGGTGAGAATTTGAATTTTGTGGAAGATTTACATGGCGTTTGATCAGGAAGTGTAATAGGTTTATGTTGACATTTCTATAAGCTCGATCAGAATAAATAAGTTATGATAACCTTAGGAAAAAAACTATATGTTATTTTTATTATTAGTTTCTAACCAATGTTTTCAAAATCAAGATCTTAGATAGGATCGTATTTATCTTTACAAAATTGTGATTGTAGTAGAATCGATATTCTAAGATCCTATCAATTGTAACAAGGATGAAAAGAATTATGCATACTAACAAAAGAAAATATTATTTTATGTATTTAGCAATCTTCCAAGGTGATTAATCCAATACAAAACAAGCATTTCAATTAAGATCAAACATGTGGTGCACAGACGACATGCATATTGTAACGCCCCGAAAATTCAGACCTGATTTCCGGAAGCATTACCGCCGTACTAACTATCATAAACTAGTGGCCAGCTAATTTAAAACAGCTAGTATAAGACTGAGAAAAAGCTAAAGTGATTATCTGTTTAATCCAATTAAATGCAGAAGCTAAAAATAAACCAAACACATAAACATGAGTAGCGTCTCAAATAAACCAGGTCATAACTCCAGCAAATTCATCCAGGCAGCAAGTCTCACAAATCAGTATCAGGCAACATGTCACTATCTCAAAACAGGGCTACCAGCCCAAAGCAGTAAAGCAAATAGGGCCACAGGCCGACAGAAAGTAAAACCTAGGCTCACAGGCCTCAACTAGCAACAATAAGTGCCAAAAGATAAACTGCAGCAGAGTATCACATAATCACATATAAATAAAAATAATAGAAAAGTCCTATCTATGTGATCTCTCAGAACCCCAAACCGAGTCATGGTCCAACGCCTCCAACCAGATCTATAAAACAAACAAAGCAAATGGGATCAGTACAACGTACTGAGCAAGGGCTACATGCAGACGAGTAAGGGAAAAAAAGCAAATAATAATAAATAATAATATAAATAAAGGAACATAATATAAATAAAGCAGAATAAACATCACACCGTTTCATACCGATGCTTCAACCACAATCATACAATTTATGCAAGTGATGCATGGCTTAACATACACTTATCTACCCTATATGCAGATGCAAAAGAATACGTCTAGCCGGCACCTAAAACCCGAGCGGTATGAATCACGGTTGAGGATACCATCAACTCTAACCCGTTATAGGGTAACATACCATCCTCGCAGGGATCACATGCATCACAGCCAAATTACAGGCAATAACAGCCAAATATCCAGGCATAACAACCAAAACATGCACGCCGCAGGATCATCGGGACTCAACAACACCGGTGAATGCTGCCCGATCAATCATACCCCTAGTAACAACCCATCATGTCACATTTCCGCCAATTCTAATGCAATACCATGCATATGCAGAATACCAAGATGCTTTAACACCTAACACTAGGTTCACATGCTTCTCCATGCATAAGAATCCACTAAGCAAAGGCATGGTCGATACAATTTATTAAGCAATAAAACTAGCAATATCATGCTTCAACAGTTCCTCCTAACTATTCAACAACCCCTCAAGGGCTAAAGAATCCGTCTATGAATCATAGAAAATGTTAGAAGAAGTCTAGACAAGCATTGGAGCAAGAAATTAAGAAATTAGACATCAAAATCGTTAAAAAGAAGCAATCAGTGCCTCCCACGCGCACTCAGCGCGCAGCGCCCACACGCCACGGCCGCGCTACTCACGCGTAGCCCCTCTCGAGCGCGCGCCGTGCTCCTTCTTCCCTGGAAGATCAGTTTGCTGATCTGCGGCTCACCAGAAGAACCACCCAAAACTCCCCAACACGTAATTTAAATCAAATAAATCCCTTGCCTCAATGTCTTGAACGGTTTAGCACCTACGAAACATCCAAATCGCAACCCGAACACACCAAATTAGCCCCAAGTTTTACCCAAAACCAAACATCGATGTTCCCTCCGAATCAACACCAATCCAAACGAAATAAAAATCAATACGAAGAGGGAGACGAGGGGAAACACTTACTAACAACCGATTGAGAAATCTCCAAGAAATGCAATGATTCAAACCAAGTGTTTGCCCTCCCTTTTCTTCTCAAACTGAACGGCCTCAAACCCCTTTCTCTCGTTCCAATCTCCAAAATCTACAATTGACCCCAAATTAACTCTAATACACCTATTTGGGCCTCTTCCGGAATTGGGCTACTCACAAATCAATAATTAAAAGACCCGTTCCAATAAAATTCAATCGGGTCATTACACATATTGTATTTTTTTAAATTAAGTTTAAAATTACAGTACCAAAATCACATTGAGGCCACAAAATAAAATTAGTGTACGGTGATGAAAATTGATAGCAGAATTAGTATGAATAGGAGGATTCTATGATCCTACTGATCTTATCCCGATCCTACTAATTTTAAGATTATTAAGATTCTACAATAATCTTGGTGGGCTAGGATAATACTCCTAAAAAAAAGATATGATTTTTGAAAAAAAAAGTAGATTTAAAAAAAAATGAAAAAAGAAAAAAAAAAGTAAAAAGAAGGAGCTTTGTGCCATTGGTTGGTCAGGGGTTGTCTCATTGTGAAAGTTATTAGATAGAAAATGTACAGAGTTCGTGTAAGAGTTTTTGGTCTTGTTGTTTAATATCGAATGGTTTAGAAATCATTTTGGTGTGTTCACTGCTGTGCAACATGATTCGAGTGCTGGTGTGAGCATTTTGCAGACAGTTGCTTAATTCCCCTTGGCCGTCCACTGATACACTTATCCATTCTCTTGGCTTCGTTTTAATCCATTGATTGGCCCTTTGTTTTCGTTTGCATTGGTTTTGAATATATTTGCAAGGGAGATATGATGTTAGAAACAAGTGTATGGAATGTCACTGTGACACACTCCACGAGAGTTTTGGTTACTGAGACCTGAGAAAGCTGAGGATGGATGTACTACAAACTGAAGGAATAGCATTGGTGCTAGAGAAGTTTGGAGATCTTGGAAAGCTAAGTAAAGGGTGTAACACCCCGGATTTGATAACCCAGGCCGGGATGCCACCGCCACACCTCCTAGCAAGACACGGATTCTTCGAGCTTGCTAAAGAGATGCAAGGCTATAGGTATTGCAAAAAGTTTGTAAAACAAGTCCGGAATTTATTTAAAAATAATAATAAGTATCATCCACACATGTAGTAGAAATAATAATATATCGCAGCGGAAAATGTAAAGTGGGCCGACATGGCCAAAACTCGAGATTTACATGCCCGATATGCAAGTATCATAAAAAGCGATAAAACAATGTTTAATAATTCCATCCCCCAATGCACATGCTATGCATTATCTCCGTACTCTGAAAGAAAGAGAAAAACAACAATTTTATCAATATATAAAATACTGAGTAAGTCGATCCTAACATAGCAATAAAGGGGTTTAATTAGATAATTAAAATTTCACTCCTAAACATGCATTTACAAATTTAAAGGAAATAATATTCTAATTGTGTACTTGAACATGCATTTAATCCACAATAACAATTTAGTCATGATATGAAATTTAATGACATAATTTAAATGCATAATTTAAAGACATGCACAAATAAATAAATACTTCAAAAATATTAAATCTTTTATTTCCCCGTTACGTAACCATTTCTCAATGTTTTGTATAGCCGGTGATCCGACGGCCGCAGCCGTGTCGTAAGTATCTTGTATAGCCGGTGATCCGGCGGCCGCAGCCGTATCTGCCATACCCAGTAACACTCCGGAGCCTCAGAAAATCCATACGGATAATCCCGAGAGAGTAGGCCATGTTTCTCCCGCCGATTGGCGCAATATTTCATCTAAATTCTCTCGTCCATTATAGGCCCGAAGAGAAATGCTAGAGGGGCACCCTGCAGAGCACTCACCCTCCACCAAAGTATCTCATGTATCATTTCAATTTAATGTATCGGGGTTTTTCAAAAGTATAGATGTAACGTATTTCAAGTCTTCGATCGTTTGTTACGAAATTTCAAAATCTCTCGATTTAAAAGTCTCTTGGCGTCACAGTTTACGGCTTTTTAATTTAAAAATTTATTTCTAGTCGGAAAAATCTGAAATTTTCACAGTAAATTAAAAACATCCTAACGAACAACTTTCGTGTTTTAACTTTTTCGAAATAATTTGAGGAAACATGTCAAAAATCGAGTTTATTACACAAGCAGAATTCTGTCCGGACTCAGGTTTGGCACAGTTCAAAGTTTCGACTTTTTAACATACCAAATGGACTCCAAAAATTCTGAAATTTTATATGCACATACTAGACATGATTATCTACAACTTTCATTTAGATTGCAAAGATCAAATCGGACTAGAAAATATAGAAGCATGCTCATCAAGTTCGAATATGATCACTGTCAGTTTTTCAAAAAGTCCTAGTAAAACAGTTTATGTTCGGCACGATTTGAAATAGCAAACTTTAACGAAAATGTCTGAAACTTTTACATGACCTAGATTTATGTGTTAGGATTAAAAGTCTAGCTTGGAATTTCTCGGATTGAATCCTCGAAATATGAGGTTTAGGCCGATTTCAGAAACTGTGCATATTGGGGTTTTTAATTTCGGTTTTTACGTTTCGTTATGTTACGACTACTTCGGACGCCCCTAAACCACCCGTATTGATATGGAAGGCTCAATTTACAGTGATTGTGTTCTTGAGTCGTCCTAGGGTCGCTCGGCTTGTCCAAAATCCTACGAACAGATCTACGAAACGCAAAGTTCCCGACTTTGGCCACGAACGTATTTGCAATCAACGATTCGAGAGTTAGATTGGGGATTTGAAAGGAAAAACGAGATTGAGAACCTAAGATACTACTTACCAATGATCTAAGGACTGTGATCCTTGATCTACACGTTCCTACGGCCGTCGATGGTTGTCGGAAAGTCGCCGGAAGTCCGTCGGAAGTTCGTCGGGAGAGTGTTTTGGCTTGGGAGAGTTTGAGAGTAAATGGGGAGGGTTTTGGAGGCTGCAAAATGGGGTGGAGACAACCCTCCCACGACCTAATACTCCTTCCCCCGTTCAAAATCTTCTTTCCATAGTCGGGGGGGTCGAATTATGGCAAGAAATCGCCGAAAACGCGTAACTTGCCCAATTCTGGGGAGCCACGCGGGGTTGGCGCGCCGTTTGGCCAAACCCCGCCCGGCCAGCGCGCGGTTCCCGCCTGGATTGCAGTCCGGGCGGGTCCGTGCGATCCGATCCGTCGGGACTTTTTCTCCTCTCTTTCGGGCTTCTATCCTTCCACGTTTTCGCGCTCGATTTTCCGGGTCATTTTCGGATTATGCTTCTCATCATAAATTTATTCCGACTCAATTCGATTTCACGTTTGAAATCTTAAGACCGTCGGTTTAGGTCCGTCGGGTTCTAAATCGTTGTCTTTTGACTTCCGTGCATTTCCGAGTTTACGGGTTCTCGGAAACAAAACTTTCTTTCCTATTGGATTAATTCCTATTTTTATATTCTAAAATTTACGGGTATTACAGTCTACCCCCCTTAAGAACCAACTTCGTCCTCGAAGTTGCGCTTCATCCTCTCGCGAGTTCGGGAATTGTTTGATTAAGCGATTGCATTATTGTGTGTCGTTGTTTGTTATTATTTGACTGAACCCAGAATTGAAATTTCCGAGTTGCCTACGTACCCCGTGAAGGGATCAAGTCATTACGTAGTTCAAAACAATTTGAATTTGTTTATTTGGGGTACAAAATATTCGTACAAAATATCCGGAAATATTCGGGTTGTCACATCCTCTCCCTCTTAAGATTACCGTTATGCCCCCATAACAGTTGTTGCATTGTCTTGGAATAGGGTTGGGTAACGATCCTTCATGTCTGCCTCTAGCTCCCACGTTGCCGTCTCGGCTTCGTGGTTAGACCAAAGAACCTTAACCATTCTCACGGTCTTATTCCTTGTTACCCTCTCCTTTTTGTCGAGTATTCGCACCGGAATTTCTTCGTAGCTTAAGTCATCGTCCAGCTCAATCTCCTCCGGTTGGAGTACGTGGGTCGGATCGTGGACGTATTTCTTCAATTGTGAGAAGTGGAACACGTCGTGGACACGAGCAAATTGTGGCGGTAATGCTAGTCGGTATGCAAGATTTCCCACTCTTTCTAGGATTTCGTATGGTCCTATGTACCGTGGGCTCAATTTCTTTCGCTTGCCAAAGCGCATCACACCCTTCATCGGTGATACCTTTAACATGACCTTATCGCCTATTTGGAATTCCAAATCTTGCCGTCTCACGTCGACATAGCTCTTCTGCCGGTCTTGCGCGGCTCTCATCTTTCCTTGGATTATTGGGACTTGTTGAGCCACGTCCTCAACAAGTTGCGGTCCAATTACCATAGTCCTATCGCTCTTTTCCCAGCTCAATGGACTTCGGCATTTGCGTCCATATAGTGCATCCATATCTTTAAAGCGAACACGACTGCGGCTAGTTTCAAGTCGTGCATCGGATAGTTCTCTTCGTGTGGCTTTAGTTGACGTGATGCGTGTGCTATAACACCTTTGATCTTGCATTAGCATGCATCTCAATCCTTCCTTCGAGGCGTCGCTGTACACCTCGAAGTCTCCATCCCCGATGGTAGTGCCAATACCGGCGCAATGGTAAGTCGTTTCTTGAATTCTTGGAATGCAATCACACTCACTGGTCCAGTCGTATAGTGTGAAGCAGAGGAGGAATAAATAAATAGGAAAAGAAAATCGAAAAAGAAAAAAAATTTCATTTTTCGCGACCCGCGCGGGGTTGGTGGCTTTAGCGCCCGGCCACCGCGCGGCGCCACCAGTGTGAAGAAATAGGGCCCGCGCCCCGCGCGAGCCATTTCGTCCCTCTCACTTCCGAAATTCCTCCCAACTTCCTCTCAATTTTGTTCTTCCGTGCTCAGATCCTTCCGGTTTCGACTTCGATTTCTCTTTGTAAGGTATGTATCTTCTATTTTAGCTTGCCAATTTCAATTTTTATGCCTTGATTTGTTAGAATTTGGGTAGATTGCAAAATTAGGGTTTTGGCATACAAATTGGGGATTTGAAAATTCCGGCTTGATTCTTGCGAATTTGTGAGTTTATATAGTACTTTGGTGCCATTTCTATTCTTTAAGAAGTATTGGTGTGATAATATATACTTAAGTTGGGGGATTTCTTGTTAGAATTTGGATTTTTAGGGAAAATATGAAGTTTTTGATTTTGTCGGTATTATAGGTATTAAAGTGGGTGCATTAGTATTGTTTGGTGATACTTTGTGATTATGATTCGCTGCTTAAATAGTTGTTTGGTTTTGTGGTTAATTGCCATGTGTTTACAAGCAATTTTTGAACTTAATATATTGCGCATATAAAATGTCCGACGAAATGCCGCAATGGGTTTTCGAATTTATTTGGGCACATTCATTGGTTTGGTTATCTTCTGATATGTATTGGTAACTATTGAGTTCGAAGCTCTCTTAGATTTCTCCCGTTGGAACTATGTATATATTTGATGTTGTTCCGTGTGTGGGTCATTAGCCTTACAATTGGTATTGGGTGTTCGCAGGATGTTGCTCTTCCTGTGGTTCATCTTGGCGTTCCTTATGGTCCTTCCGGGGGCCAAGAGACGAGCTACTCGACGTGATGCAGCCGGTCCTAGTACTGCCGTCCCGGTGATGCCGGATAGTGACGACTGTGAGTCCGAGGAGAACGAGGAGCGGGAGCCGAGGCTCAGAGATCTCCCTGACGAGGTGCGTCCTCACTGGCATGATAGGTTCCGGTTTTCGACGATGGCTGCCCAGAACTTCTATTTCGACGAGCTTCGTCGAAACAGGGCTTATGTTCCCGATCATATGGGCGATGACCGGATCAGCGCACTTTTGGGGCATCTCCAGTGGACCGGTCTTGCACGTCATCCCGAGGGCGTTGCCTCCGGCTATCTAGCTATGGAGGTTATCGCCAACATCAGCGGTCTTGGGGTAGACGACGACCTTTCTCGAGTCTGGGTTCGCGGTCGCTACCTAGACTTCAGTGCCCGGGCGATCAACATCTATTTTGGTTTGCCCGACGATGGCGCGTTCCGCCCACAGCCAGAGGGCCGGGTTTATGCTCCTGCCTGGGGTGTCTTGTGTACCGAGGTACCCCCGCAGACTGTGTACCCCCACTAGTTGCGGCTGAAGTCTTTGGATGCTCCTTGGCGTGTACTTGCTCAGCTTTGGTTAGGACGCGTTCGGCCGATCACCCGGAGTCATATCGTCATAGATCATGTCTTTGAGACTCTTTGCTTTATCGCCCGGGGCGGTAGAGTGAATGTGGGAGCTTGCATTGCGGACAACTTGAGGGGCTTACGACGAGGGCGAGGGAGTAGGGTGATTACTCACGCACACCTCATTTGTGGGTTATGTGCTGCCCAGGGGATCCGTACGTCTCCCGAGACGGACCCCTATCCTTTAGCGGCGGGCGAGCACTACCGGATTCCGACTTACACCGCTCGACGCAGTGCCTTGCGTCGTGGAGCACTTCGGGCTATACTGCGCCCGCAGCCTGAGGATGGTGGTTTGATTTTAGTTGTCCCTTCAGAGCAGCCACCTCCTCCTCCTGTGGTCCCACAGCGGGATGTGGTTCCGCCGCCGGGTCAGGACATGGCGCAGATGCTCCAGATGATACAGGAGATTCGTATTGGTATGGACGCCGGGTTTGCAGCTGGGCAGGCTCGTTACGACGCCTTGGATGCTAGGATGGATCTCTATCAGGATCGTGTGGACACGCTCACTATGAGACAGGCGGAGCAGCAGGCCACCATGACTGACATGTATGGCTACATGCGTCAGATGGACGACTACATGCGTCGCCAGTTCCCACCTCCTGATCAGTGACCCTTTGTCTTTACGGTATTCTTAGGGTGCGTAGTAGAAGTAGTTTCCTTATGGGACTGTAAGACGATGATTTCCATTTCCGTGTTTCGTAGTTTGTGCTTTTGCTGTGTTACTCCCTGGTTATCTATTTTGGTTGTTAACTCTAGAATTGTGGTTAATTGATGACTTGGGATTTCAGGGTTTAGGGTTCGAGGTACTCCCGTTTGATTGACATTTATATGTGTTATTTGCTTATTAATACCTTGTACCTTTGTTTTGTTGAGTCCTCCACCATACGTTTGGATATGGAAGGCGGTTTTAAATATGTACATATATATATATGTGGGCACTACAGATAATGGAAGTAGAATATAATATAAATGCTTGTATTTTATTGCTCAATAGAAAACGTCATTTGATACAAGCTGTAGGAATCACAAGGATAGGAATAGTTCGGAAAATAGGAACGGTAATAGTAGAAAGAATGCGATAAAGGTCCCTAAGCTGAGGGAGTGGAGGTGGTTGGGTCCTCCATGGGATCATCCTCATCACTCGACTCCTCAATGTTACCCCAGCCAAGGGGTCCATGGAATACTGGGCTTGCTGGCCAATTGGGCCCAGCAGCCGGGGCAGGATCAACGACAACCACCGGAGGTTGGACGGCTGTAGGGACAGCGACAGGATCAACAACGGGGCTAGCTGCAGGAGGAGTTCCCGGGTCGAGAGGGGCAGGTGGAAGTAGATCATCCTTCAGATGATGCAGTTGATGTCCCACGACCCCTACTTGGGTCTCTACGTCGTCAATCTGGGTCCGAAGTTCAGTCTCGCGGGTCTGGAGTTCGTTGATTTGGATTTGGAGTTGGGTTATATCTTGATGTCCTGCTTGGCCCAGATTAGTTAGGTGGCCCAGGTTAGCTTCCACTTGTTCTACCCTTAGTCTGAAGTTGTTCACGTTTTGAGGAGATTCGAGGTATGCTTCAATCAACCTCATTAGTAGGTTGATCATGTTCACGTTTGGGGCGGCCATCTAATGTCAACAAGGAGGTTAGAGTTAGAGTATGTTTCGAAAAAAGGCAAGATATGCAGGAATTTAAATCTACACGAATATGCATATGCAATCCCCCCCAAAATTGATTTAATGTCTTTTTAATTTAAATTTAATCATGGTTTTAAGTAATTTAAAAATTGGGCCTCTATATTGGCCAAAAATAATAATTTGGACTTAAAAAGTAAAAACATGGGTATTTGGGCTGAAATGGTTGGGCTTATAAGAAATAATTATTGGGTCAAAATAATTTAACCCCCTTTGGGCTCAAAATAGTATACTAAATGGATAGAAAATTTTTGGGCTCAAATTTTGGGCTAAAATAATAATACTAATAGTCTTAAAAGTAATAATAATAATAAATTTAAAAATAACACTTAGTTCAAAATATTGGTTTAAAATAATAATAGTAGCTTTAAAATATTCCGGGCTCTGATACCAACTTGTAACACCCCGGATTTGATAACCCAGGCCGGATGCCACCGCCACACCTCCCTAGCAAGACACGGATTCTCCGAGCTTGCTAAAGAGATGCAAGGCTATAGATATTGCAAAAAGTTTGTAAAACAAGTCCAGAATTTATTTAAAAATAATAATAAGTATCATCCACACATGTAGTAGTAATAATAATATATCGCAACGGAAAATGTAAAGTGGGCCGACATGGCCAAAACTCGGGATTTACATGCCCGATATGCAAGTATCATAAAAAGCGATAAAACAATGTTTAATAATTCCATCCCCCAATGCACATGCTATGCATTATCTCCGTACTCTGAAAGAAAGAGAAAAACAACAATTTTATCAGTATATAAAATACTGAGTAAGTCGATCCTAACATAGCAATAAAGGGGTTTAGTTAGATAATTAAAATTTCACTCCTAAACATGCATTTACAAATTTAAAGGAAATAATATTCTAATTGTGTACTTGAACATGCATTTAATCCACAATAACAATTTAGTCATGATATGAAATTTAATGACATAATTAAATGCATAATTTAAAGACATGCATAAGTAAATAAATACTTCAAAAATATTAAATCTTTTATTTCCCCGTTACGTAACTCAATGTTTTGTATAGCCGGTGATCCGACGGCCGCAGCCGTGTCGTAAGTATCTTGTATAGCCGGTGATCCGGCGGCCGCAGCCGTATCTGCCATACCCAGTAACACTCCGGAGCCTCGGGAAATCCATACGGATAATCCCGAGAGAGTAGGTCATGTTTCTCCCGCCGATTGGCGTAATATTTCATCTAAATTCTCTCGTCCATTATAGGCCCGAAGATAAATGCTAGAGGGGCACCCTGCAGAGCACTCACCCTCCACCAAAGTATCTCATGTATCGTTTCAATTTAATGTATCGGGGTTTTTCAAAAGTATAGATGTAACGTATTTCAAGTCTTCGATCGTTTGTTACGAAATTTCAAAATCTCTCGATTTAAAAGTCTCTTGGCGTCACAGTTTACGGCTTTTTAATTTAAAAATTTATTTCTAGTCGGAAAAATCTGAAATTTTCACAGTAAATCAAAAACATCCTAACGAACAACTTTCGTGTTTTAACTTTTTCGAAATAATTTGAGGAAACATGTCAAAAATCGAGTTTATTACACAAGCAGAATTCTGTCCGGACTCAGGTTTGGCACAGTTCAAAGTTTCGACTTTTTAACATATCAAATGGACTCCAAAAATTCTGAAATTTTATATGCACATACTAGACATGATTACCTAAAATTTCATTTAGATTGCAAAGATCAAATCGGACTACAAAATATAGAAACATGCTCATCAAGTTCGAATATGATCACTGTCAGTTTTTCGAAAAGTCCTAGTAAAACAGTTTATGTTCGGTACGATTTGAAATAGCAAATGTTAATGAAAATGTCTGAAATTTTTACACGACCTAGATTTATGTGTTAGGATTAAAAGTCTAGTTTTGCGTTTCTCGGATTGAATCCTCGAAATATGAGTTTTAGGCCGATTTCAGAAACTGTGCATATTGGGGTTTTTAATTTCGGTTTTTACGTTTCGTTATGTTACGACTACTTCGGACGCCCCTAAACCACCCGTATTGATATGGAAGGCTCAACTTACAGTGATTGTGTTCTTGAGTCGTCCTAGGGTCGCTCGGCTTGTCCAAAATCCTACGAACGGATCTACGAAACGCAAAGTTTCCGACTTTGGCCACGAACGTATTTGCAATCAACGATTCGAGAGTTAGATTGGGGATTTGAAAGGAAAAACGAGATTGAGAACCTAAGATACTACTTACCAATGATCTAAGGACTGTGATCCTTGATCTACACGTTCCTACGACCGTCGGTGGTTGTCGGAAAGTCGCCGGAAGTCCGTCGGAAGTTCGTCGGGAGAGTGTTTTGGCTTGGGAGAGTTTGAGAGTGAATGGGGAGGGTTCTGGAGGCTGCAAAATGGGGTGGAGACAACCCTCCCACGACCTAATACTCCTTCCCCCGTTCAAAATCTTCTTTCCATAGTCGGGGGGTCGAATTATGGCAAGAAATCGCCGAAAACGCGTAACTTGCCCAATTCTGGGGAGCCACGCGGGGTTGGCGCGCCGTTTGGCCAAACCCCGCCCGGCCAGCGCGCGGTGCGGGTCCGTGCGATCCGATCCGTCGGGTCTTTTTCTCCTCTCTTTCGGGCTTCTATCCTTCCACGTTTTCGCGCTCGATTTTCCGGGTCATTTTCGGATTATGCTTCTCATCATAAATTTATTCCGACTCAATTCGATTTCACGTTTGAAATCTTAAGACCGTCGGTTTAGGTCCGTCGGGTTCTAAATCGTTGTCTTTTGACTTCCGTGCATTTCCGAGTTTACGGGTTCTCGGAAACAAAACTTTCTTTCCTATTGGATTAATTCCTATTTTTAGATTCTAAAATTTACGGGTATTACAAAGGGGGGCTACAGGCGATGGATGAATCGAACTATGGTTTTAATGGAGTGGTCGAAGTTTTTTTTTTGTTTGGAGGTGTGGAAGATGTGAAAAGCCTATAGTTTGGCAGCCGGTCTGATGCAACATCCTGCTATTATCATTATTCTGCTGTCTGGATCGGAGGATGCTGCTGCTTCCGTACATGGCTTGTTTTGCTTTTGTTTATGGCTGGTTCTCCATGCCGTGGCTGCATGAGGGGATGAGAAGGATTGTTTATGGTTTATTTGAAGTCTAAACATAATTAGGTTGTGGTTTTTGTCTTCTACTAAACGAGAATTTGGTTCTGGATTGGACATGTCTACTTTTGTTCTTAGATGGGGTAAGTGTGGGGTAGTAATGCGATGTAGTGCGTGTGTACGGGTTGGAGTCTATGGAGATATTGTAGTTTGGTTCTGCTTTGTATGAAGCAGATTATTCCTCAAAAATAAAAAAAAAAAAAAAAAAACATCCTATGCATTTTATCTTTGCAAAATTGGAATAGTGTAATTGAATGAGGACCTTAACATCCAGTGGCGGACGTAGAGTGTGAGGACTGGGGAACTATGAATTTTTTTTCCTCACACTATATAAATTAAGTAAAAAAATATTATATAGAAAATTCATTATAAATATTTATTTTTACATTATGTACGGAAATTGTAAATTACGAGTGACATTTTTTTAAAATGTTACAAAACATTTTAATTCTCAATATAACATAGTACTAAGGAGTCACTAAAAAAATCTTCCATTGTGTTACGCAAATCTCTTTTAATAAACATCAATGCAAACAAAGCTTTAATAATCTTTGAACCGTAGTAGTCGTAATATGTAGAACCAATGCTAATATCATAAGCCGGTAAAACATGTTTTCCTTAGTTTAGTTACAACATTATATGGTGGGCGAAGTTTATTATTATATTTATTAAGATTGAAGAACATATGAGCCTATGTTAAAAAATCCATCAATAAGGAAATATGTTTTCTTCTTTTTCCCATTCATCTTCTCCATTGCGTGAGTTATAGGAAAATGCAATCTACTGTAGATAAAATTCAGGCAACTATATAAAAAATTAATGGTGAAGTTTGAGCTCGGGGCGGAATTACATAAAAAATATTTTCTACCATAACTAAAATACACATAGCTAAATAAAAAATTAATGGCAAACTTTAAACTCGGCCCCCCCCCCCCCCCAAGCCCCTATGTGTGTCCGCCATTGCTAACATCCTATCAAATTGCAACAAGGGATGAAAGCAATTGTGCATGCTAAAAAGTGAAAGTGCTATTTTGTGTGTTTAGGAATCTTCCAAGTGAACAGTAAAGTACAGTACAAAAGATTATAATCAAACATCAAACATGGTGCATAGACATCCATATTGTGTTTTTCAATTTAGGTTTCAAGTACAAAAATCAAATTGACGTCAGATGATAAAATCAGTCCTGGAAATGAAAATTTATAGCAAAATTATTATGAATGGTAGCATCATAAGATCCTATTGATCTATCCCGATCACACTAATTCTATTGATATTCCACGTTTTGGTGGGATAAAATCGTAAAATTGTGCAATGGATAGCACTTATATTAACCTTAATTGTAAGTACTTTTTCACATATAGGTCGGATTTATTTAGGGTCTATTCTGCACGTAGAGCTGCAAACTGCAGTTGTAGGGAGCTACAACTATTGGGAGCTCTAGCTATTGGTTTTTGTATAAGTGTTGGGTACAAGTAGCTGTAGCAGTCATAAATTGTAATTTGAAGAGAAAAAATTAATTAAACTTGGAAAGTAGCTTTCGAAAGTTCCCAAAAGCTACTGAGCATAGCTTCTTATTGTAGAGATTTTCGGAGCTGCAATTCACGGCTAAAGTCTTCAAAAGCTAGTGTGCAGAATGGGGTATTGTTTTGAAATAAAAGCTTTTGTTTTGAAATAAAAGCTAAAGCTCCTCAAAGCTCTCAAAAACTTCCAAAAAGCTACGTACGGAACATAGCCTTAAGGTCGAACTTTTTTTTTTTGAGGCAAAATTATTATATTGCAAAAAGTACAGTTACAGGGAACTCGAGATGGTTAAAGCAACACCACCATACCACTCATCTCATCTCGACAACAACCTATAACAGGACAACTTAGACAACTCCGCACAATTACCTCACTAATCTGAACACT
Source organism: Hygrophila difformis (assembly GCA_030278955.1). NCBI lineage: Eukaryota > Viridiplantae > Streptophyta > Magnoliopsida > Lamiales > Acanthaceae > Hygrophila > Hygrophila difformis. The sequence goes on along the minus strand of JAOANR010000009.1, from coordinate 36,497,822 downwards.
CCACAGCAAAGCAACTACAGAAAGATCAATCTCAAAGGTTTAAGTCAGTTTAGCCACACCATAAGAAGAGCATATGAAACCTGCTCCCTTCAACTTGAGTAATTACTGTCCAGTCTGCTTTGTGCCATAACAGTCGCCAATTGTAGACAATATCTCGCTATGACATACATGACAAAATCGATCCAAAGAGGACCTCACAGCAGCATCAACAGGAAGAGGTTTGATTACTACATTCCTCGTCTCCTGACCCTCAACGACTCTTCGCCATAGCAGCAGCAGTAGCTGTAGGAGTAGTGAGCCATATATCCAATCCTATAGCTTGCTTCAAAAATACATCTCCCCACCAAAATACTCAACTACAATACATCGATTCAAAGAGACCAGGAAGGAGAAATGGACAGGGGCGACAAAAGGATTACTAAGGGAAAGAGAAAAGAGGGAATATAGGAACCGTCTATGAAGATCACATTGAATTACAATCAAATACATGTTACTCAATTCTTGATACCAGAACCATTATCATACCAGATCCAAAATACCATGGGGCTACTCCTCACCCAAGATTCAAATCAATATACTACCTGAAGCTGCCCCAATCCTGGCAACTAAAAACTCCTCCTTTTAATACTTCTTTCTTCTTATTTCTTTTCTCTCTTTTTTTTTTTTTTGATTAGAAATCTGTCTTTTTTTTTTTTTTAGCTACCCTTGTTAAAAGCAAGCTCACAACACCACGCCAAGACTGCACTGATAGAATTCAATCCCAAAAACCAATCTACAGACACGGTTCCTTATTCACCAATAGAAATAGAATAATATGGCTAGGATAGGAGGAATGCTAGTGGGTAAAGGGCACAAAGGCTGAGCGAAAATAAAGTTATAACTGAGAGGGTTATTGACGGTTCAAGGATCAAAGAGAGGATAGAGAAGAAGGAGGTTTCTGGCTAAGAGGTTAATGGAGGGGAGGTAACTGAATGTGGCCAAAATATAGAACACCAGAGCCCTTATCCTTATCTAAGTATTGAAGTGAGAATTAGTGGATCAATGTGAATTTGAAAGCAAGTTCTAGAATTTCAATATGCTCACCACCAATGTATACTGAAGAACTGTATAGTACCTTAAGGCTCAAACCTCGCCATATGATATGTCATATGATTCAATATAGTCACAACTCGAAACCTGAATTCCAGAAGTAGTCACCTGTCGGGCATTGAAGATCAACGTGCGGCATCAGTTTTGGCCTCAGCCCCCAAGATAGAGTAGTTTCCGACCTCTTTGTATTTACGTATTGAATTCTCATTTCCACCCTACACACTTCTAGTCCTCTTTATTTTCGGCAAAGGGCACCTCGGACTCCAAACGACCAATCTATTTGCAATGCTCTTCTATGTGAATGAAAGGATGGATCGCAATCGGCAACCACGTACCACCAGCGGCGCTTACAACCATAGCCTTCTGCAACCTGCACAAACAATCTAAACAACAATAATGGTCAGTGATAACTCCTTTTTCCACCACTTGTTTCAGTGCGTTGACCTCCCCAAGGTTAAAATCGTAGTGCTCAGTAGCACCAAACTTCAATCCGACCTTAAGTACTGCAAATACTCCAGACTAAGTTTAGAGGTACAAGGCAGCAGCAAATTGTGCTAAGACAACATCATTGGATCATTGGACCAGGACCGATTAATCAAACATTCAAAACCTCAAAACCACAACAAAACAATGTGTGATTCAAAGACAGGTAAGGGATAGATCAGTACCACTCCTCTTTCTTTTCCCCACCTGATGCTCCAATCTTTGCCCAGTGGTCGGCTAAGGCGTTTCGTTCTCTTAAGACATGAAGAATTTTTACCTCACCTGAGCAATTCATTATAGTAAGGATTGGATCGAGCAACCCACGGAACCTCCAAGGGATACTTCCCGGATCATTTGTCCATTTGACAACATTAAGGGAATCACATTCAAAGATAAGCCTTGGCAATGGAAAACCTTGATCCCGGATTAGAGCTTGACATACCCGGTTAATGGCTTTGATCTCAGCCTCACTGGAATCCGCAACACCGATATGCTCAGATAGTACAAAGATTACCTCGCCTTCTGCGTCTCTAATAACCCCTCCGATTCCAGCTTGTCCCGGGTTCCCAAAAGAGGAGCCATCCGTATTGATCTTCCAAGATCCTTCACAAGGCCGGACCCATGAGAGCCCTCTGCGTTCCGATCGATCTCTTTTCACTGACCTCCACTGCAAGCCATCAATGAACTGGCCAGCCACTCCAAAGCAGTAGTTATCAATGTCCTTAGCAACGGCCTTCCACCAATATTCCAAATTAATTTGGTCTAAGGTCGAACTTAATTTGGTCTAATATTCCAAATTAATTTATACTCCCTCTATTTTTTTTTTATCATCTCCACTTCTTCCTTCACGCAGTCCAATACACATTTTAAATTATTAACAACTCAAATTATACACAAGTAATAATTATAAAAATTTGATATGCTAAAACTACACGATTAAACGAATCTAACAACATCTCACTTGACTATGTTTTATATTATATAGTTGTACTAAAAAGTTGAATAAAACTTAATCAATGGACAATATTAACTATGCAAATGGTGCACATACTAAAAAACGGAGGGAATACACAACACTAAAATTAAAAATATTTATTTAAACAATTAAAATCCAATGTTTGGAACCAAATTTGCTAATAATTAATTTTCAGGAGTGTTGATTATAAAATGTAAAGAGGGTTATTGTCAATGGGGTAATTATTGGACATAGATATGTATCTTTGTCTGTTCGTTTGGTCTCACAAATAGCAGGAAGACAAGGACGTTTAATCTTAATTTAAGACCAAATTTATCTAATCATAGCCTCCATTGAGTTCAATATTCATTGTATCCAATTCTTGTTCAAAAAGTCTAATTTGAAGTTTTGTTGCTCTGCTCGCCTTACTTCCAAATTGTAAGCACGAACTACTTTATTAATAGTCAATAGGGATTATTATCCAAATAAGCTACTACAAAATATTTTTATAGATTTTATGATACTAAAAGTTCCTATTATCGAGATAGAGCGCTACAAGGATATATGTATAATTGGTTTTTTAAGTCAAATAATCTTGTAATGACATGTATTGATAATTAGATCAAAGTTGGGATAATTATCAATATAAGCCACTATCAAGGTTGTCATTTGGTCTAAAATACTAAGAACTCAACTTTATACTGACCTATTCAATAATAAGCATTTGTATTGATTGAAAATCAGTCGAAGCACCATGTAGTGACCTTCTTTTTTTTTTTTTTTTTTTTAACATTTACACTCATTTGTCGGAAAAAAAGTGCATGTAGTGTGTTTTGATAATAATCTCTTTAAAATTTATAGTAATAAATACACACTAATGTTTTGAAAATCAGTAGCAGCACCATGTGGGGTAGGAGTATATCGGTTAGAAATTTGCCTTCTGGCCCTTTCTTAATTTTATCTTCAACGCTTATGTTTTCCTATCACATAGATTTAGATAGAGTTGGTATAATGGTAGACTCTGTAATTTTGAAACTTACGGTGAATCTTAAATTACCAGGGGAATGTGATGTCTGAAAATGTAAGATTACTGGGAATATGATATTGTTGAGAATCTTATTTTTTTGATGTTTTAAGATTATTGCGTTTGGTTAGATTGAGAATCTTAGATTTCCAATTCTAACTAATTTACTATAATGTCCTTGAATTTCAATTGAATGAAAGTTAAAAACATGTCATTTTGCTACACAATAGAAAATGTTTAAGTCGATTTATTTTTTAATACAGAAAATTATTTATATATAATTTATTATATGATAATTAGTCATTTAATGTCTCTAAATCCTTATTATTTTTATTTTTTATATAAAAGATAACAATAAATTTTACGAGAACATGAAAAATATATATTAAAAAATATATTTTAATAATTTAAAAATTTTCAATTGATTTTTTAAAATTAAATTTCATAAATTTATTATTTTTTAGAATAAAAAATATCTAAATTTATAGAAGAACATAAATATAAAAAGTGAGGATATATAAAAGTGAAATTAATATAAAAGTAGGCGAAATGAAGATGGTAATCTAAGATGATCTGCCCTTCAGGTGGGAATGTGATTCCCACCAAAACAACCAAAACATTCTCACCTCGGTGGGAATGTGATATTCCCACATGAAACATACCCTGAACCAAACATGGGCATGTTTCCTTCCCTATCCAAAATTCCCACTGGGAATCTTGGATCACCCGAACCAAACGCCACCTTAGAGTCATTTGTAATTTACTTAAATAAAAAATTATTTTTATATGGTACATCCGAACGCAATGAAGGATGTGTGAATAATTAGAATTTAGAATTTATTTTATTAATAAAATATCAACATCGAAGATAATTTAAGCCTGGATTTGATATTAAAGTTTAGGATTTAAATTTAAAAATTTTAAAGTTAAAAAGTGGGAGCTAGTAATTGTTGGTGATCCTTTTTTATGAGGGTTTTTAGTAACCTTCTACACCGGTATGATTCTTGTGCTGGAGCTCATTCTCCAGTATATGTTGCTTTAAATCTTGATCATTGAATCTTATTTTATATTAAATTGATGGTTTTGATTTTATAAGGATATAAATGTAATTTGTATATATTGTGTTTATTTATTTTTATTTTATTTTAATATATTTATCATTTTGCATGTAATTATTATACTTTTGTAGGTAATTATTATCTGACAAGAAGTCTAGATTTTCGTGCAAAATCCCATGTTATACAATGCATTGAGTGAAGTATTTTGTCTCGTATAATAACCATTCTGTTTTATTAAGTGCAACATTATGTTTCATGAGTTTTTTCATTATGTTTCATGTATACCCGAATTCTGTTTCATAATTTTAAACATTCGGTTTCATAAGTTTTGCAATTCTGTTTCATGAGTTTTGCGGTTCTATTTCATGAGTTTTGGCATTGTGTTTCATGATTTTAAATATTCCGTTTCATGAGTTTTGTCATTCTGTATTATGTATACACATATTCTGTTTCATGATCTTAAACTTTGTAACAGCATTTCTTCTCATACAAGAAAAAAAGTGGGGTATTCAAGAAAGAAAAAAAAGTAATGATTACATAAGTCATGAATAAAACTGTGTATTTATGAACATACTTGAAAAAGACAAACATATCCCTGGAATCAATATAAGCCATTAGATCAAGAATCTATCTAAGGGTGGAGAATTGTTCCAGCACATCCTTTCCCAGTATGGGAACCTAGTCCCTTCTACACAAGTACCCTACGAACATGCTCCTCTAAGTACATGATGGAGGAGACTACACGACGGAGATGGGGATGACTTCCCATTTCTAGCGGCATATGGCCGATGTGATCCCCATAAGGATAAATGACTAGCCCCCCTATCTCAGCAAATGATTATGGCCTAGATTTAGGGTCTAACATGTCAAGTCGCATTGGGATATCCGGACTTGGTTAAGTAAGCTAAATCTCATTCATTTGCTTCTTTGCTCATTGTGAATCTGCCAAGAGCTAAGAAAATCCTCTCTCTCTCTTTTTTTTTTTTGGCATTTCTTGAGTCCGAGAACTCAGGTTTAACTTGTGTATCCTTGTTCAAATTTAAGACTTACAAGCTGGAACCAAGTTATGTTGCGTTCAAATTTCTAGACCTTCACTTTATATTCATCTCAAAGTAAGAGAATCTTACTACAATATTACATTCATTTTGGGCATCCAAGAATGCCGGCATGGGGGTGCGATTCCCCTACTGATTCAGCCCGGCTGAATGGGTGGAACCAAGGTATTAGTGTGCTAGTTGTATTTTTTAGAGTAAGATGACAGTAATTAAGGGAATGAAAAATGTTTTAGTGTGTTTTAGGTAGGTCAATAATTATGATTTACTGCAATCAAGATTTATGGAAACTAGTTAATTTTCCCCGTTTCCATTCCCTTTTCCCATTCTAGAGTAACTCCCAATTTGTGCTCTTCTCATCACCCTATCCCCAACCATCTAGAGGTTACCGTCGTTTGCTTGGGTAAACCACCCTATTTTATTCGCCGGAAGACACTGGTTTCGCCGCCGCCACCTATTATTCTGGTACCAAAGTGGAGGCTGCTCGTGGTGCTCCTGTTTGTGACGAAAGTCGCCGTAGATTGCCAATGGAGGTCCCCGCTTGCAAGGTTAGGTTTCCTATTTGAAATGCAAATGTCTTTTTTTTTTCTCTCTCTTTTTTTTGGTTTTTATTATTTGTTTGGGTTGGGTATTAAAAGCAGTGATCACATCGCCTTTTCTTTTTAATGGATTTTGGTGTATTCCATGTGCAGTTATGGGTGTTACGGTCCGACTATTGTAATTTATTTTTTTAGCCATTGCCTTTATATATATTAGTTGATTTTTCTTGTTAACATTGCGTATTTGGTTAAGAGAGATTCTATATTTTTATTTTAATTTATTCTTTTCAGAATAGAATCCCACCCACCGAAGGATAAAATTATCCAATTTGCATATTGGAATTTATAAATGTGATGGTGTTGTGGGTTGTATGTGCATATATGAATTTATAACTGTGTTGGTGTAGTGATCTATATATGCATGATTTCAGTTTATGAATATTTGGGTGTACTGGAAGGTATGTGTTTGATTTTCTTCGTAACTGTGCTAGTGTAGAGTTTTGTCTGTGCTAGAGTTATTTTATAACTATGCTAGTGTGGTGGTCTATCTGTGCATGCTTCAATATATATGTGTTTTTGTTTAGTTGTTTGTCTAGCTATGCACGATTTCCTTCATGTTCTGGAGTAATGGTATGTTTGTGCTTGTTTTAACTCATAAATGTGCTGGTGTGCTGTTGATTCTATGCTGGTTGGGTGTTGTGTTTTTTGTGCATTGTCGGTGTTGTGCTGGTGGGAGAGAATAGATGTGCTGGTGTGTTGGTGTTGTGTTAATAGGGGTTGCATACATGTGTTCATTACATTATATTGTGTTGGAGTCTTATTGGGTTGTTCATAATTTAATTATGCTATTCAGCTTTTGCATAGTGTTACTCTTTTATTTTTTTATACATACAGCCACTGGCAAACAAAATGGCTCCATTCGTTGACATCGATGACATCCAACAACAAGATAAGGTGTTTCTGTTAAGTTTTTCAGAACACCCATTTAAGCATGATTGGACTTCAACACGTGTTTCGTCGATGGATTGTAGATGGGATGGTTGTGCACATTATTCAACTTGCTGATGATATATACTTTCTTCTGTTGGTCATACTTGAAGCGGATCATGGCTTCACACCCAACCCGTGTTTCATTAGTATGTCTGATTTTGGATAGGCTTGACTTTTCTATGTATGTATCCTTTGTGGGTTCAATTTTACTTGTCTCCCTATGAATTTCGATGGTATCGGGCTCGCATTGAAAATTCACGGTGATGGGCAAAGGAACAATACGCATTGAATGGATCTTGCACAGCCTGAAGACTACAACCTCGGAATTGCTCGAGATGTAATACACATAAAAAATGAGACTGTATTATTGTTATTGAATACTAATTCTCACGCTTTTTGGAAGATGGGTGGGATGATGTAATTTTTTTCCATATAATATAAATTACATTTTCATACTTACGTGTGCATATAATCATGTGATACTCCTCTTACAAAAAAATATACTATTAAAACACACAGTGGAACAATTTGGGATGTTTAATCAAATTCAATACATCATGATACAACAAAATCAAACCATTAACAATTAAATCCACTGGATGTGCTACATTTGTAGTCGGTGCAAAATGTTTTTTCCTTGGTGTTCACCTGTGAATAATGCCGTAATGCACCCTCTGACATTGGAATTCCCTACAACCATTTTAAACATTAGAACTATATATACAGACTACACACAGCAACCGATACATTCAACTCAAATCGTATACCGTTGGTCTCGACAACACCATCACGCCTTGCAAATATAGATGGTGTCTCATGCGTTTCCATATGTTCTGCATCGACTTTCGCATCATCACCATGGTCGTCTTCAAAATCCGAATCTAGCATATCATTAGCAATGGCCTTCAAAGTGCATGATGGAATCAGTTTTTTAGAAACGCCGGGAAGGGGGTCGTCGTTGATAATATGTGATGCTTTTCTTCTGTTATTTAGGATTTTTTTTAGGGGAGTACGAAACACCCACATTCAGAAGTTAGTAATGATGAATCCTAATTTTTATGGAATGTATCAATCATTGCAGAATTCATGTGGTTAAAGATGGCAAGTGTATTTTGTCCTCCCAATAAATGTTTCTGTCATGAGTGGAATGTAATTAAGTCGTAGCCTGCATAGCATATTTTTTTACCTATTTCTATCACATGCAGCATAAACTGAATATATTAAGTGCAGCACGCTAACCGAACCGCCGGCATGGACACGGAATTAGTGACCAAACTTTCTATTTTATAGAATATATTAGTTGAAAGAGAAAATATATATATATATATCATATATATATATAAATGGCACTTTCTTATGAATAGTACTATTTCCTTTCGTCGAAATTACGCGCAATGCCCTCGAATTCCTCATTGTAAATTGCCATGTGCGCGCTTTGAAGAAACGGATGAATCTGGCTCATTTTACTCGAGGCTTCGCCGCTGCGCCCACCGCCGGTCTTCATCTGCAATCGCCGCTGACATTGCCCGCCGAAGTCTCGCCCGGCCATTTTCCGTTGTCCTCTCGCCATTCCTCATTCCACGCGTTCAATTTTGCCTCGAGTCGCCGTTCCGCAGCGCTCGTCAACGCGGCGCCACCCACGGCCGCCGTTCCTCTGCATTCGTGCCCGCCATCGCCCGCCGGGTCTCGCCCGGACATTTGCCGTCGTCCTCTCGTTTTTCTCATTCCGCGGCTTCAATTTTTCCTCAAATCGGCGCTCTGCAGCGCCCGTCTCGATTTGCCGCTCGCCTCCCTTCGTGTCGTCTGGAACACCAGGTAACACCGCTTCCTTTCAATTCCCCTTTCTTCAATTGCCTCAATTGCTCTTTCTTCGTGATATGGTTCGATTGGCCTAATGTCTTTCAATTGTTCTCGCGTTAATTTTCCTTTGATTGATGATTGTATATTTCGTTTTGTGTTTCTGTCTGTGTATTCGCATATGCATCGATGCTACTTTTGATCATTCTTTATACTCCATAAATTAGATAACTTCCGCACAACTTCTCTCATACTGTACAAGTTCTCAGTTCAACTGCAAAAATTGACCTTGTGCAAAAGTATAATGGCGTCAGGCTACGTTCTAGAAATGAATTCCAAATTTGATTGTTTATGGGGTATAAAGAATGGTTTAATTGATTGCGCTTTAGGGGTTTGATGAACTATTGAGATTGAAATTGTGGTTTGTTATAGTTATCTCATTCTCAATTTGATCTGATCTGTGGCTTTGAGAGATTGAAATTGTGGTTTGTTAAAGTTATCTCATTCTCAATTTGATCTGTGGCTGCGAGTTTTATTTGCGAAATTCACATATGACTGGGCTTTGGATGGATGGAACAAAATTCCTGGCAGCACATTTTGTTGTGTGTTTATCTTAAGTAGTTATTCAGCTGTATTCTCATTTTGTGAGGATTCCCTATGGCTGAAGTTCAGCCGTTTTTCCTTTTTGTGGTAGGGTGAGTTGAGTGATCACAATAGATTATTGACATAATGCATAGATCAATGTTAGTTTTGAATATTCTGTGTGGACAGATTTCGTTGTCAAATAAATCTCTTCATCTCTGCACTATCCACTTGTGAGACAGATTTGGCTATTTTAATTGGGTATTGTGCTCTTGGACTTCTTCGCATTCCTTGTAGCATGTCCGGCCAGAGTGTCACACCCCGTGTCAGCAACCGAGCAGCTCGTGTTGCCCGGTGCCGTGCGTTGCAAGCATCGGCCGTGTCTGCATCGGGCGTTGCCACTGAACTATCCAATACTGCAGCCCAGGTTTGTGTGCATCAAATTCTTTTTTTTTTTTATTCCTTGATTTCCTTGCGCCCTATAAGACTGGCACAGTAATTTCAATGCTTCGCCAGCAACCCAGCCTTTTAAATGTCCTGTTTTCTAACTATTCTTCTTTGCAATTCAAGGGTCCTCTTTACATTTTCCTCTTCTATTGACGATTCCTGTATTTACATGTTTTTGCTACTAGATCAATGTTCCCTGTGGTGGCTCGACCTCCCTGCAGCAGTCCTCGGCAAGCCCTATTGCAGAACATCCTCATTCCCTTGCGTCCAATAGCTTGGGCCGGTGTTGTGGCCAACAGTCCAAGAAAAGCAAGGCCCGAAGGAGCCGTGGCCAGTGTTCATCACAGCCCGCACAGGTACGCAGAAAAAATCTCTTCGATTCACCTTGGACACCTCCATCACCTACCATTTGCAATGTGTGTGGTGCTTTACTTTTCAATGGTGAGGCCAAAGGATTGTGCTGTGCGTTTGGGACCTTTTCTTTGGACCCATTACTCACACATCCTCTTCTTGAAGAGCTCTTCCTTCGGAAACATGCTTTATCAGATCATTTCTTCACTTATATACGTACATATAACAACTCTTTCTCTTTCTCCACTTTAGGCGTCAAATATGATGTTAGTCTACAACGGAATGAACAAAATGTGTATGTATTCCGCGTGAATGGAATGATGCACCACTTTATTAATTCCATATTCCCTTCTTCAGATACCCCCAAAAATCTTCAACTCTATTTTCATGATGCTGGAATTGAACTATCAAAGCGACTGCATGAGAATCCAAATCTCAACAAAGATCTCTTTGCTCTATTGATAAATATTACAGAATCAAATCCTTATGCACGATTTTTTAGACAGCTTCATCAAATGCCATGCTTGGATGAATATAAAATCTTTTTAAAAACATCTTCACGCTTAGACAAACGAGTGTATAACCTTCCAACAGTTGATGAAATCTTTGCTATATGGCAAGAGGGACAATCAACTGATGCTGATTTAACTAGGGATATACAAGTTTACCCATTTACTGGTCCCCCCAAGAAAGTCTCTTATTACTCTTTTGCATATGATCCTGTTCAATACCCTTTCATCCATCCATTTGGTCAGCCAGGCTGGCAGCCAGACCTCATTAAGCGAAAGTGTGCCGCGCGTGGTTCTGTTGCCACTGCAACAGCTGAAGATATTTTCGCCAGCCTACATGAACCGCTTCCTGACATGCAGGAAGAACGTATGCTCTCTAAACTCCTGCAAGTTATTATCTGTCACACATTTCTATTCTTCACTTAATGTTGTTTATTTACCCTTTCCTCTAGCACCCCAAAAAAGGCAAAGGCGTATGGATAAAAGTCATGTCTCAATTCGCGAATATTACTCCTATCGGATACAGATCCGCCCATCAGATCGTAGCCTCCTACTACACACTGGCCGCTTATTCCAACAATATATTGTGGACCAATATATTAAAATTGAAACGCAACGCCTTGACTTGTTCAGATCAGAACAAAATAAAAAAAAAACAAAGAATTGAGACAATGCAGGAAATTCAGGATGCATTCAATCTACAGGGGATAGATGATCTAAATCAAATTGGAAAACCAATTGTGCTGCCCTCTTCTTTTATTGGTGGTCCTCGTGATATGCACCGTCGTTATATGGATTCCATGGCGCTCGTTCAAAAGTTTGGGAAGCCTGACTTCTTCATTACAGTGACATGTAATCCTCAATGGCCTGAAATTACGCAATATCTTTCTGATAATGAGAATCGCACTAATCGGCCAGACCTCACTTCCCGTATATTTCGTATGAAACTTCAAGAACTTCAAAATGAACTATTTAAAGAACGTGTATTGGGCCATGTTTGTGCTTACTCATATGTTGTTGAATTTCAAAAAAGAGACACGCCCCATGCTCACATACTATTAATCATGCATCCTGAAGACAAAATGGAAGATCCATCACAATATGATGATTTCATTTCTGCTGAACTTCCTAATCCTGCTTCACAAAAATATCTACATGATTTAGTTACCAAACATATGCTTCATGGACCCTGTGGCCCAGACAATCCAAGCAATGTCTGTATGCGAGATGGAAAATGTAAAAACCATTACCCAAAAGATTTTAATGATCTTACAACACATGCTTCTAACGGATATCCTCTATATCGTAGGCGAAATGATGGGTTGGTTGTGTTTTTCCGCAGTCGATTATTGGACAACAGATGGATTGTGCCTTATAACCCATATTTACTATCAAAATTTGATTGCCATATAAATGTTGAAATTTGTTCTTCCATTAAATTGGTAAAATATTTGTACAAATATGTCCACAAAGGTCATGATCGTATTGCGTTTTCTGTCCGTGCGCCTGATCAAACTGAACAAATTGATGAAATTACTGCTTTCCAAACAGGCCGGTGGGTTCCCCCCCCCCCCCCCCCCCCCTTGAGGCAGCCTGGCGTATTTTTGGGTTCCTTATGAACGAAATGCGCCCTCCTGTAATATCGCTTCAACTACCTTTGCCAAATTACCAGTATACAAGTTTTTGTACAAGTACTTCAATTGCAAGTATAGTACAGAACAGTCAGTCCCATTGTACAATGCTTACTGAGTTTTTTCGAATGAATAGGGATGATTCATTTGCGAAAGAGAAAAACCTTTTGTACAAAAATTTCCCAGAATATTCCGTATGGGATTCCAAAGACAAATCATGGTATAAAAGAAAACAAGGAATTGTAGTGGGGCGTATTGTCACGGCACACCCAAATGAAAATGAAAGATATTATCTACGAATCCTTTTACAAAACCGTCGAGGTCCTACATCATTTGATGACATTGCAACTATTGATGGTGTCTTGTGTGAAACTTTTCGAGCTGCATGTGTGGCCTTGGGTTTACTCGAAAGTGACACAGCAATTATTGATTGTGTAACACCCCGGATTTGATAACCCAGGCCGGGATGTCACCGCCGCATTTCCTAGCAAGACACGGCTTCCCGAGCTCGCTAAGGAAACGCAAGGCTTGCGGGTATGGAAAAGATTTAAAACATTTCAAGGTTTAGTCCGGAAATTTATAATACTTAGTACGATAGTAGAAATTATCACGTGCGGAAAATAAATGAAGTAAGTGCAGCGGAAAGTAAAATCACGGCCAACATGGCCAAATCCTCGGGTTTAACAGACCCGGTAAAAACAGTACGATGCAGAAATTTAAAATGTCCATTATGATTTCCCCCAAGTGCATATGCAATGCGTCACTCGACGTACTCTGAAAAAAGAAATGACAACGGTTGTCAGTATAAAAATATACTGAGTAAGTTAATCCCTAACTACAAATAAAAGGGGTTACAAGTGTTTAAACTAAAGATTTCGCTTACCGTACGGGAATTTAAAAATACATGATTTATTTGCAGCGGAAAATCACGATTAAAGAACTTAATTTAAAAAAAAAAAGCGAAATTTAAAGCATAAATTAAGATGCGTAAATTTTAAATGCATAATTAAAGACAGGATAAATACGATTTAAGCATAATGAAACACTCACACGAGTCTTTTACTTTTCATCCCGTAAACTAAGAAGAGGACACCATACCGGGAGATCACTAACGAGGCAATCTCAACATAGGACCACTAACGAGGCAGTCCAAACAATGGGAGACCACTAACGAGGCAGTCTCAAAGATAGTAGGACCACTAACGAGGCGATCCACAAAGATAATAGGACCACTAACGAGGCGATCCACAAATACAGCGCGCGAGATCACTAACGAGGCAATCTCAGATAGTAAGGAGACCACTAACGAGGCAGTCTCAAAGATAATGATAGTATGAAGATCGGCTCAGCCTAGTGAACGGGATTCTTCGAAAGTTCGTATTTCAAAGTTATCAAATGATTGATATCGCGTTTTCATAGTTCGAGTTTTCTCAAGTTCGAAAAATCCTATTCGAGGCAGTTTACGCCTTTCTTAATTTAAAATTCGTCCTTTCTCCAAAAATTCTGAAATTTTTACAGTAATTCAAAAACACCCACACGAACAACTTTCATGTTTTAAGTTTTGGGAAATAAGGTTCCGAAGTGAGTTGAAATTTGAGTTTATTGCAAAGAATAATTTATGTCTTAAAAACTGTTTTCGTCACAGGTTCGTGCAACGCCGATTAAAAATTCATTTCAAAACCAATCGATGTGAAATTTTTACAGTAACTACACGACACATTAAGGAACAACTTTCATGTTTAAAGTTTTTGGAAATAATGAATTCTTGGTACTCAAAAATCGAGTGCAACTCACTGCATACTCATGGCCCTTAAAACGAATTCAAAACAGTTCTAAAAACTTGGCCGTTTGACATATCAAATGAACACCAAAATTTGTGAACTTTTGTAGGCATAATCTAGACACAATTATCTACAACTTTTGTTTAGAAATGCAAAGTTAAATCATTTGAAAAATGGGTGAAAAACATGCATCAAGTTGAATGAAGGAATCTGTCACAGAATTAAATTGTTCGGTTCGATACAGAAAGTTCATGGCGAAAATTGGGATAGCAAAACTTAATGTCAATGGCTGAAATTTGGCCACAAGATAGATAAAGGTGTTAGAAACAACTTTTATGTTGAAAGGTTTTCGGTTTGAATTCCTGGAGGTCGAGTTTTTGGCGAGTCATTAAAATTGGACGAAAATAGGGTTTTTGAAAACCGATTTTTGGTTACAAGCCTATATCTCGAGATTTAAACAACAAACAACCACGAAAATTTGTGAGTAAGGTTTTAACTTACTTAGGATGATGATAGGGTCACTGGATTGGGTTTCCGGACGTCCTAGGGTCACGACGAACGGCCAACTTCTCCGATCGCTTTTTGTTCGTTTTCCGACGGAGAATCGTAGCAAGGAAATAGTGTTAGAATTCGAGTTTCTGAGACTTATGGACGAATTGAAACTTTGTACAATAGCTTACCAAGAGTCTAGAGGGCAGGGCTTGGTTCTTTTCGCCTTGCCGTCGCCGGAATTCTTGCCGGAAAGTGAGTTCGGAGAGGTTTCGACTTGGAGAGGAGTTTTGGAGGTGCTTAGGGTTAGGTTTTCTGAGAGTGAGGGGGAGGGGCGCCCCAAATCTGATCTTATGCCCTTCCCCATTGTTGTGATCGACTTGCTATTGATGGAGGTCGAATTTTTGGCAAGAAAATCGCCATGGAAGGAAAGTTTACACCTCCTGCACCTCTGGCGCGCTGGTGGCGCGCACATAGGCCTTTGTGCGCGCGGAGCACGCGCGACCTTCCCTGGGGGCGCGACGCCCTTGGCCGCGCGGTGGCCGCGCGGCGGCGCGCGGGCAGCGCGGGCCGGCCGGACCGGCCGGTTCGGCGGTCCGCGTGTTCCGTCGGGTCTTCCCTCGCTTTCCCCTATCGGTTTTCTACGTGTTAGCTCGATTCCCTGGGTCGTCTTCGTTGCGGAATCTTCTCCTTAATCTTGTTACGAGTCCGGCTTATCGCTCGCAACATTTCCGGGTCCTACTTAGCCTAGTCTAAATTGGTTCCAACATCTCCTATCGTCCTTGTGATCTAATTCGTGATGTATTTTGTGATTTATTTCCTGACTGAACTTAGAAATTAGTTCTAAGCTGCCTACGTACCCTGTGAAGGGATCAAGTCATGACGTAGTTCAAAACAATTTGAATTTGTTTTTCCTCGGGTGTTACATCCTCCCCCCCTTAAGAATACAGTTATGTCCCCATAACTGTGGTCGGGTCGTCTTGGAAGAGGGTAGGGTAACGTTGCCTCATGTCGGCTTCCAATTCCCAGGTTGTCGTCTCCGTCTCGTGGTTGGACCACAGGACCTTGACCATCTTTACAGTTTTATTCCTTGTCACCCTTTTCTTGTGGTCGAGTATTTTCACTGGGGTTTCTTCATAGGTCAAGTCATCATCCAATTCGACCACGTCCGGTTGGAGTACATGCGACGTGTCGGCACATACTTCTTTAGTTGGGGGTCGTGGAACACATTGTGGTCACGAGCAAACGGTGGTGGGAACGTTAGTTAACATGCCGTTCTCATTTCCCTACGGAATTTCTTAGGGTCCCTAGGTATTTACGTCCCGGGGGTTTCCTGTAGTCCTGCGAAAGGAGGACGTGAGGCAACTCCGCCGTCCTTGCCCGGAATAATGCCAGGCGATGCTCCATGTCGACGTATTTCTCTGTCAATGTATGCCCGGGTTCAGTGAGGAGCGTATAGCGAAAGAGATTGAGCAGAACAGGAAAGATTAAACTCTACCCGGGTCCCGCGCGGTGGCCGCGCGTTGGCGCGCGGGGAGCGCGCGGCACCCCCTGTTCGAGAAAATAGGGCTCGCGCTCCGCGCGAGCCACTTCCCCCATTTCCCATCCGAGAACACACCCCCAATTCTCTCTAAATCCGGCGAGTTACCTTCCTGTTTGCTCGATTTCGACTTCAATTTCACTCATCTAGGTACGATTCTACTGAACCCACTTACTAATTTCAACTTTTATGTTTTGGATGACTCGATTTGTGTAGAGATTTAGGAAATTAGGGTTTGTGTACAAAAATTGGGGGTTTATGATTTTTAGGCTTGATTTGTGCAATTTAGCAAGTGTATGTGGCAATTGTTGTTACTCTTATTGCCTTGCCTACGTTTATGTTATAATGTGTTTATGTTTTTGGCAAATTCTTGTTGAATTCGAATCCTTAGAAAGGCTATGAAGTTATTGATGCTTGGTTGCTGTTGGGGTGTGATTATTGGTTCGTTCCCTCGTTGTTTAGTGCTGTAGGATTTGCCGTATTGTTAATAGAATGATTGTTTCGTTCTGTGGGCGATTTCCGTGTGTTGTTAGTAACTTAGGTTTTGGTTTATTGTGCACATGACGTGTTCGACGAAATGCCACATAGGGTTTAGGCACTAGTTTGAGCATATTCTTTGTCTAGGTTACCTCCTGGTTGGTCTTAGTAAACGGTAGGATTTGTTGTTCTACGGTACATTCGCGTTGGAACTATATTTTAATGCCCTTTTCGTATTTTCGCTTGACTTCTGTGTGGGACTTAGCCTTATAATTGGTGTTTGGTAACTTGCAGGATGTTGCTCTTTTTGTGGGTCGTTTTGGCGTCTCTCATGTGTCCTCCGAGGACTAGGAGACGGGTTGCTGATGCGGCTGGCCCCAGTCATGCTGCTCCGGCGATGCCGGATTTCGACGAGAGCGAGTCAGAGGAGGATGAGGCGCAGAGGGGCCCGCGTCTCAGGGGCCTCCCGGACGAGGTGCGTCTTCACCGGCATGACAGGTTTCGGTTTAGGACGAAGGCTGCCCAGGACTTTTATTTCGACGAGCTTCGTCGAAACAGGGCTTACGTCCCTGAGAGAGGCATATATCCTCTTCATATGGGCGATGACAGGGTCAGTGCGGTCTTGGAGTATTTACAGTGGACTGGTCTGGCACGTCACCCCGAGGGCGTCGCCTCCGGTTATTTGGCTATGGAGGTTATTGCCAACATTGGCGGTCTCGGGGAGGGTGACGATCTATCCCGGGTATGGGTCCGTGGTCGCTATCTCGACTTCAGTGCTCGGGCGATCAACGTCTATTTTGGCTTGCCCGACGATGGCGTGTTCCGGCCCCAGCCTGAGGGGCGCGTTCTTGCTCCTGCGTGGAACACCTTATGCACCCTAGTGCCTCCTCAGTTCGAGCACAGTCATGAGCTTCGTTTGACGTCGATGGACTCCCCTTGGCGAGAGCTTGCTCAGCTATGGTTCGGGCGTGTCCGGCCGATGTCCCGGAGCCACATTGTCTTGGATCACGTCTACGAGACCATTTGCTTCATCGCGCGGGATGGTAGGGTGAATGTAGGGGCTTGCATCGAGGACAACTTGCGGGGTATGCGCAGAGGACGAGGGAGTAGGGTGATTACCCATGTTCACCTCATCTGTGGGTTGTGCGCGGCACAGGGGATTCGCACTACACCGGAGACAGACCCGTACGACCTAGCACCTGGCCGTTGCTACCGTATTCCGTCTTATGCTGAGCGGCGTAGCGCCTTACGTCGTGGGGCTCCCCGTGCTGTACTTCGCCCGCAGCCTGATGACGGCGGCCTGATCCTCGTTGTACCACCGGAGCAGCCACCCCCTCCTCCAGTGGTTCCACCTCCTGCTGGGGCACCTCCTGCCGTGGCACCTCAGGGGCAGGAGATGATTCAGATGCTGCAGATGATGCAGGAGATGCGGGTCAGTATGGACGCCGGGTTTGCAGCTGGGCAGGCTCGTTATGACGCCCTCGACGCTAGGTTGGACCTCTATCAGACCCGCATGGACTCGTTTGCTACGAGGCAGGCTCAGCAGCAGGCCACCATGTCCGACATGTACGCCTATGTGCGGCAGATGGACGACTTCATGCGCCGACAGTTCCCGCCTCCCGATCAGTGATGTCTCCCTTTGGTTTCGGGTTTTCGTTTAGGTTTTGCGTTTAGACGTACTTTGTTTAGGCTCTTCCTTATGAGGACGTTGATGTTGCCTGGTGTTTGTGATTTATATTTTCGTTATGTTGTTGCTTAGTTAGGTGTTTGACATGTGTTGGTTGTGTGCTGCTGTTTCAGAACCATGGTTTAATTGTTCTGTCCATTTTATGGTTTGAGATGTTCTGGATTTACTATTACCTTCCTATAGTGTCTGCATGTGTGTGGATTGCCCAATAATACCTACGCCGTTGCTTGACTAAATCGCTTGGTTAAATTAGCGTGATAAGATACACGGGATTAGAGTTTATATGTGGAGTGTATATAGTTGCTCTTAAGGGGAATTTTTTTTTTTTTTTTTTTATTGAGCGAAGATTAGTCTTTTAATAGGTATCAATTTATCAGGGTTTTCTTGTAAAGGCTGTTGGAATTTACTTATTTATATGTACGTATTTACGTATTGTATATATTTTATTATTATCTTTATTATTATTATTTCCATTATTATTATTATTATTATATTTTTATTTTCATTTATTTTATTTATTTTATTTATTTATTTATTTTTTTTTTTTTTCAGGGTTGTAGGTTTCCCTCCTTGATTATGGTAGTTAAAGAACTAAATAAAATGCATGGAATAAATTTAAATAGGCTTGTATTTTATTACTCAAGAATTTTGGTTTACAAGCATTCGAAATAGAAATAGGTGCGCTGCTAATAGTACGGAAGGGAAAGTATACTAATAATGCGTAGCTGGATCACTAGGTCTAAAACGAGTGGGCAGGCTCGGCCTTGATGGGATCATCTTCATCGCTCGACACATCGATGGGTATGGCGACATTGGGAGCAGGCCCCGGGTTCTGAAGGACCGCTCCGTCCACGTCCTGGGCCAGGTTAGTCAGTTCCCAGCCTATGGTCTCTATCTGCTCCTCCAAATCATCTCCCTTGTCTTGGAGCTGGGCCACTTGGGCTTGGAGGTGTGTGACTTGCTCCTGCAGCTGGGTTATGTGGTGATGGTCTGTTTCCCTAAGGTGACCCAAATGGGCCAGGTTACCCTCCAACTGTCCTACCCGCGTTTTGAAGTAATTGATGTGCTGTTGGCCCTCAAGGTATGCGTTTATTAATTTCACCATCAAATTGACCATGTTCGCGTTGGGCTCGGCCATCTAATGTCAACAAGGGAGGTTAGAGTTAGACATTTTTCAGGTAACGTTAAGGTATGCATAAATTTAAATCTATATGCAACATGCAAGTGCAAGTCCCTTCCCCATAAAATTTAGTTTAAAATAAATTGCTAAAGGTTGGACCTCTATAGTGGGCCAAAATTTAATATTTCTTGGGCTAAGATTTGGGCTATGTAAAAAGGATTATAGATTTTTTTTTTTTTGGCTAAAAATAGTACTAGTAGTCAAATAAATAATTTTAAAAGAAATAACACTTGGGCTTAAAAATATTGGTTTAAAATAATAGTAGTAGCTTTAAAAATTTTCCGGGCTCTGATACCAACTTGTAACACCCCGGATTTGATAACCCAGGCCGGGATGTCACCGCCGCATTTCCTAGCAAGACACGACTTCCCGAGCTCGCTAAGGAAACGCAAGGCTTGCGGGTATGGAAAAGATTTAAAACATTTCAAGGTTTAGTCCGGAAATTTATAATACTTAGTACGATAGTAGAAATTATCACGTGCGGAAAATAAATGAAGTAAGTGCAGCGGAAAGTAAAATCACGGCCAACATGGCCAAATCCTCGGGTTTAACAGACCCGGTAAAAACAGTACGATGCAGAAATTTAAAATGTCCATTATGATTTCCCCCAAGTGCATATGCAATGCGTCACTCGACGTACTCTGAAAAAAGAAATGACAACGGTTGTCAGTATAAAAATATACTGAGTAAGTTAATCCCTAACTACAAATAAAAGGGGTTACAAATGTTTAAACTAAAGATTTCGCTTACCGTACGGGAATTTAAAAATACATGATTTATTTGCAGCGGAAAATCACGATTAAAGAACTTAATTTAAAAAAAAAGCGAAATTTAAAGCATAAATTAAGATGCGTAAATTTTAAATGCATAATTAAAGACAGGATAAATACGATTTAAGCATAATGAAACACTCACACGAGTCTTTTACTTTTCATCCCGTAAACTAAGAAGAGGACACCATACCGGGAGATCACTAACGAGGCAATCTCAACATAGGACCACTAACGAGGCAGTCCAAACAATGGGAGACCACTAACGAGGCAGTCTCAAAGATAGTAGGACCACTAACGAGGCGATCCACAAAGATAGTAGGACCACTAACGAGGCGATCCACAAATACAGTGCGCGAGATCACTAACGAGGCAATCTCAGATAGTAAGGAGACCACTAACGAGGCAGTCTCAAAGATAATGATAGTATGAAGATCGGCTCAGCCTAGTGAACGGGATTCATCGAAAGTTCGTATTTCAAAGTTATCAAATGATTGATATCGCGTTTTCATGGTTCGAGTTTTCTCAAGTTCGAAAAATCCTATTCGAGGCAGTTTACGCCTTTCTTAATTTAAAATTCGTCCTTTCTCCAAAAATTCTGAAATTTTTACAGTAATTCAAAAACACACACACAAACAACTTTCATGTTTTAAGTTTTGGGAAATAAGGTTCCGAAGTGAGTTGAAATTTGAGTTTATTGCAAAGAATAATTTATGTCTTAAAAACTGTTTTCGTCACAGGTTCGTGCAACGCCGATTAAAAATTCATTTCAAAACCAATCGATGTGAAATTTTTACAGTAACTACACGACACATTAAGGAACAACTTTCATGTTTAAAGTTTTTGGAAATAATGAATTCTTTGTACTCAAAAATCGAGTGCAACTCACTGCATACTCATGGCCCTTAAAACGAATTCAAAACAGTTCTAAAAACTTGGCCGTTTGACATATCAAATGAACACCAAAATTCGTGAAATTTTGTAGGCATAATCTAGACACAATTATCTACAACTTTTGTTTAGTAATGCAAAGTTAAATCATTTGAAAAATGGGTGAAAAACATGCATCAAGTTGAATGAAGGAATCTGTCACAGAATTAAATTGTTCGGTTCGATACAGAAAGTTCATGGCGAAAATTGGGATAGCAAAACTTAATGTCAATGGCTGAAATTTGGCCACAAGATAGATAAAGGTGTTAGGAACAACTTTTATGTTGAAAGGTTTTCGGTTTGAATTCCCGGAGGTCGAGTTTTTGGCGAGTCATTAAAATTGGACGAAAATAGGGTTTTTGAAAACCGATTTTTGGTTACAAGCCTATATCTCGAGATTTAAACAACAAACAACCACGAAAATTTGTGAGTATGGTTTTAACTTACTTAGGATGATGATAGCGTTGCTGGATTGGGTTTCCGGACGTCCTAGGGTCACGACGAACGGCCAACTTCTCCGATCGCTTTTTGTTCGTTTTCCGACGGAGAATCGTAGCAAGGAAATAGTGTTAGAATTCGAGTTTCTGAGACTTATGGACGAATTGAAACTTTGTACAATAGCTTACCAAGAGTCTAGAGGGCAGGGCTTGGTTCTTTTCGCCTTGCCGTCGCCGGAATTCTTGCCGGAAAGTGAGTTCGGAGAGGTTTCGACTTGGAGAGGAGTTTTGGAGGTGCTTAGGGTTAGGTTTTCTGAGAGTGAGGGGGAGGGGCGCCCCAAATCTGATCTTATGCCCTTCCCCATTGTTGTGATCGACTTGCCATTGATGGAGGTCGAGTTTTTGGCAAGAAAATCGCCATGGAAGGAAAGTTTACACCTCCTGCACCTCTGGCGCGCTGGTGGCGCGCACATAGGCCTTTGTGCGCGCGGAGCACGCGCGACCTTCCCTGGGGGCGCGACGCCCTTGGCCGCGCGGTGGCCGCGCGGCGGCGCGCGGGCAGCGCGGGCCGGCCGGACCGGCCGGTTCGGCGGTCCGCGTGTTCCGTCGGGTCTTCCCTCGCTTTCCCCTATCGGTTTTCTACGTGTTAGCTCGATTCCCTGGGTCGTCTTCGTTGCGGAATCTTCTCCTTAATCTTGTTACGAGTCCGGCTTATCGCTCGCAACATTTCCGGGTCCTACTTAGCCTAGTCTAAATTGGTTCCAACATCTCCTATCGTCCTTGTGATCTAATTCGTGATGTATTTTGTGATTTATTTCGTGACTGAACTTAGAAATTAGTTCTAAGCTGCCTACGTACCCTGTGAAGGGATCAAGTCATCACGTAGTTCAAAACAATTTGAATTTGTTTTTCCTCGGGTGTTACAGATTGCCTGACTGAAGCTTCACAATTCCAACTTCCAAATTCATTCTCTCAGATCTTTGCAACACTTTTAATGTTTTGTAGTCCTTCTGAGCCTCAAAATCTTTGGAACCAATTCTTTGAATTCTGTACTACTCCTGCATCATCTACTACTGATCCTGTTCATACATATATTGAGGTACAGGCCGCTATGAATGTTAATAGACATCTATCTGCAACTGGTAACACTTTGGCAGACTTTGGCATTGTAGTGAATAATGATCCAATGTCAAATACAAATGAGAATATTTTTGAACATGCTGCTTCTGCCAATTCTTCAATATATGATGCCCTACTGATGCACCTTGTGAAACCACATTTAAATGAGCTTAAATTGTGTTAAAATGAACCTAAATTGCATGCATGTGACCCTATTTTAATGCTTTTTAGTTTATATTTCATGTGGTTTGTAAATATTAATAATTATGGTTAAATTGAGCTTGTTTGAGTTCAATTTACCATGTTTTATGCTTTTTAATAAGACTTTGGCAAATCTAATACATTGCAATGATGTTTCAGGCATTAAATGATGAAAGAAAGATGTTCGGAGGATAAAGGATGTCAAATTCGGATTTTTCAACACTGGACTGTGCCCAGGATGCGCCGCATAGGCATGGCGGCGCCGGAATAGACCCCGGAGCGCCACATCAACACTTAGAAAAATTTCGGATGGAAAAGTCTTCAGGATGCGCCAACCCTTCATGGCGGCGCCCAAATCGACCTCCAACCGCAACATTATGCGCCGCAATCAGAAAAATTGGAAAATTGTCAGGATGCGCCGACAATCCTTGGTGGCGCCTGAAACCCCTCTGGAGCGCCACTTTATGCCCCACCGTCGTGGTTGGGCAGTTTTCTAACCTCCCGAACTCGGTTTTAAACGCATCTTCTTGTCATTTTTCATCATTCAGACTCATAATATTCGAAGAAAACATTCTGTAAACACTGAATCATGGGAGAAGAAGGCCAGAAACACAAATCAAGCCGGAGGAATGCATCAGGAACGACGTTCTGGGCGTGTTCTTCCTATTCTAGGTGTTGCCTTTCTTTTTCTTGCTTTGTAATGATTAGAATTTGCCTCTAAATGTAATCTGCTATTATGTTTCAAATTTGTAGACGGATTTCTATATTGTTCGTGTTAGAAGTGATCTAGAACGGGAGTTCAGAATCACTTTGAAGTATGAATTTATGTTTATGGAAGCATTTTAATGATCGCTGTTTTATGTTGGAATCTGGAATTATGATTCAAATGTCAAATTATGTCAAATCGAGTTTGAGCGCCATTCTGCATAAATGGTAGAAGTGAAATTTTATATTTTGGTGTTAATCTGCTTTTTGATCGATTATGTTGGAATAATCTGTGATGATGTTAGAATTAGTATTAGGATTAAATGCTGGATGCCATTAAATTGATCGACATTCTGTGTCTTTTTAAATCTTCTATTCAAATTATTCATCTGCTAAAAGTCTGCCTGATCGATCAAATCTTAATTCCCTATTTTTAGTAATCTGGCATTAATTCTAATCTATCTGCATTTAATATTATTAATTAAATCCTGTTTACCATGTTTTATTATTATTTTACCATAATTGTTAAATTATTTACATTACTCTGCATAATTGAATGTTAGAATCTAATCTAGTGATTTCTGCTTTGCTAAATCGGGAGATAAAAAGTAGAATTAATATTTTAGTACCGGAATTGGGAATAAATTACATTAAAAATGGATTCTGGCATGTGCACAATGATTTGGGAAATGAAAAGTGCCTATTAATTGCTATAGAAAAATTTGTATGCTTGGGAAAGACTCAAATTTAGGCCTAGAATAATGATTGTAGAATGTTAGATAATTTAATCAGCTTTCATGAAGTCCGTTTAAGCATAATTTGAATATTAGTAGATTACAATATTTTTAATCTTTATAAAATATTTAAATTTTAAGAAATTGATCTTTTTAGATATTGGAAAATGCTAAATCAATATGCAATTTCTATTTTATATAAAGATGGCAATATTTAAAATATTACAAGCATCTCCCATTTATATTTTTATCAATTAAAATTTTAACTTGCTTTATTTTAAATTTAATGTCACTATTTTAATTTAATCATCTCTAGAATTAATCAAACTCTTTTAAAATATATAAAATATAATTAATGAACTTAAAAACAATTAAAATCTTCTCCGGAATTAAATAATATTCTGAAATTCCCTGCGGTTCGACTCGGTTATTCACCGGTTTTTATTACTTGATGACAACCATCCGCTTGTGGTAAAATATGAGTAGTGGAAATCACTCATCAAGTTTTTGGCGCCGTTGCCGGGGAATTTGTTGTGAACTTTTAATTGTTTTTAGTTTATTAATTAAAATTTATTAAGTTAAATATTAATTTAGCTGTTACTTATTTTATTTTATTTTTATTTAATAATTGCATTGCGAAGCAAACAGGCAGAAATAGCTTATGATCCTGAAATTGAGCGTACTCTTAGAGCTATTAGATTAGGGAAACATAGGAGACCAGCTCAGTTGGAAATTTTAATTAATTCATCCTCTGATGAAAAAGACTATTCTCCAACGACTGGAGTTTCAACAATACAAACTAATCAATTAGTTGCTCAGTTCAATAAGCTAAACATGGCAGCAAATAATGAAAATAATCAGGGTAATAATGGAGGTAACGGTGGTGATTTGGAACATGATGATCAAGCTGAAATGACCATTGAAGAACACTTACAAGGAACTAGTGGAAATCTGCTTAATAGAACTCCAAGGCCAGATGTAGATGCTTTAAGTTTTACCCTTCAGCCTGCATTAATCACAATGGTTCAAGCTAATCAATATAATGGAGCACCTACTAATGATGCAGTAGAACACATAAGAAATTTCCTGGACTATTGTGACACAGTGAAATTAAATGGTGTTACCAGTGATGAAATTAAGTTGAGATTGTTCTCATTTTCACTTAGGGATAAAGCTAAAACTTGGTACAATTCACTTCAATTGAGGGATGTTACTACATGGGATAAAATGCTAGAAGCCTTCTTAGAACAGTTCTTCCCACCTTCCAAAGTTTTAGAATTGCAAGAGAAAATCAAAGAATTTGTGCAAGATGAGGGAGAAACTTTACTTGAAGCATGGGATAGATATAACACTTTATTGGCTAGATATCCAAATCATGGCTTTGAAGATTGGCAGCAGATGCACTTCTTTTACAATGGGTTGATTGATCATTGGAGGAACTTGTTGGATGCAGCAGCTGGAGATTCTTTTCTATCTATAGGACCTTCTAGAGCTAAGGAAATAATAGAGAAAAAGATTTCTAACATGAAAAAATTTCCTGGTAAGAAAAATGCTAGAAACAAAACAAAAGGAGGGTTATATGAGGTAGAAAAGACAGTTGCTATAGATTCTAAGTTAGATGCTTTGATGAGGGAGGTTTCTTCACTTAAGAAAGGTCAAGCTAAAGTTGTGAGATGCGGTATTTGTCATGGACCTCATGAGTCATCAGCCTGTCACCTGCTCGATCAAGGACTTCAAGAGACTATGCAGTGTGAGGGAGGATTACCTGTGCAAGTAGCATGTGCGATAGAAGAGTCCAAATTAGTCCCATCTGTAGAAAAGCCACCTACATTGACTTTGAAAGAGCTGCCATCATACTTGAGGTATGTTTTTCTTGGTGAGAATGATACTTTACCTGTTATTGCAAGTAATAAATTAAATGATGATCAATTAAATGCATTAACCCAAGTGTTGAGTAAGCATGTGAGAGCAATAGGTTGGACGATAGCTGACATCAAGGGACTGAGTCCAGCATTGTGTACACACCGGATTTACATGGAGGAGGATGACAAGCCAGTGAGACAGCCCCAGAGGAGACTGAATCCACATCTACAAGAAGCTGTAAGAGCAGAGGTGATTAAACTACTCGATGCAGGTATTATCTATCATATCTCTGATAGTCAGTGGGTGAGTCCAGTTCAAGTAGTGCCTAAAAAGGGAGGTATGACTGTGATTAGAAATGAAAATGGTGAATTAGTACCTACTAGACCTACTACTGGATGGCGCGTATGCATTGATTATAGGAGATTGAATGATAAGACTAGGAAAGATCATTTTCCATTGCCTTTTATTGATCAAATGTTAGAACGATTAGCCGGGCATGAATTTTATTACTTCTTAGATGGTTATTCTGGATATAATTAAGTTCCAATTGCACCTGAGGATCAAGATAAAACTACATTTACATGTCCCTATAGTACATTTGCATATAGGAGAATGCCATTTGGTTTGTGTAATGCCCCAGCTACATTTCAGAGATGCATGATGTCTATATTTTCTGATTTAATTGAGACATGCATTGAGGTATTTATGGATGATTTTTCTATGTTTGGGTCTGACTTTGAAAAATGTTTAATTAATCTTGAAAAAGTTCTGATTAGATGTGAGGAGTCAAATTTAGTTCTTAATTGGGAAAAATGTCATTTTATGGTTAATGAAGGCATTTTTTTAGGACATAGAATTTCTAGAAATGGCATTAAAGTTGATAGGGCTAAAGTAGAAGTAATTGCTAAAATTCCACCTCCTAATAATTTAAAAACTTTGAGAAGTTTTCTGGGACATGCTGGATTCTATAGAAGGTTCATAAAGGATTTTTCTAAAATTGCATTACCTTTATTTAAACTGTTGTATAAAGATGTTGAATTTGATTTTACTAATGAGTGTATTGAGGCGTTCTATAGGATCAAGGAAGCATTGGTGACTGCACCAATTATTCAGCCACCTGACTGGAGTTTACCATTTGAAATCATGAGTGATGCAAGTGACTTCACTGTTGGAGCAGTGTTGGGTCAGCGAAAGGATAAGAAGCTTCATGTTATTTATTATGCTAGTCAGGCTTTAAATTCTGCACAACGAAATTATGCTACCACTGAAAATGAATTATTATCTGTTGTGTATGCATGTGAAAAATTTAGACCTTATTTGATTGGCTCTAAGACTGTAGTTTACACTGATCATGCTGCTATTAAATATCTATTTGCAAAGAAAGATGCTAAACCACGGTTAATTAGATGGGTATTATTGTTACAGGAATTTGATTTGGAAATTAAAGATAGAAAAGGCGATGAAAATCATGTAGCTGATCACCTATCTAGATTGGAACATGAAAAAGGGGAAGAAATAATTAATGATGCATTTCCTGATGAAAATTTATATTTAATAAATAATACTTCCGCTGATCCATGGTTTGCTGATTTTGTGAATTATTTAGCATGTGGTGTAATTCCTGATCATTTAAAACGGCATAGTCAAAAGCAAAAATTTAAAACTGATGCTAAATATTTTATTTGGGATGAACCTTATTAGTTTAGACTGTGTGCAGATCAAATCATAAGGAGATGCATCACTGATGAAGATTTTGAGAAAGTTTTAAAAGCTTGTCATGAAGGACTTGGAGGAGGACATGTTGGACCTAATAGGACAGCTCATAAGGTACTTGAAGGTGGTTTATATTGGCCTAACATTTATCGTGATCCTAGATCATTTGTGCAAAAATGTGATGTGTCAAAGGGCTGGTAATATCACTAAAAGAGATGAAATGCCATTAAAAGGAATTATGCCTGTTGAGTTGTTTGATCTGTGAGGGATTGATTTTATGGGTCCATTTCCACCATCCAATGGTAAATTATATATTCTTGTTGCTGTAGAATATGTATCAAAATGGGTAGAAGCTGAATCATGTGCTTTGAATGATGCTAAACAAGTGATTAAATTCTTGAAAAAGCAAATTTTTACTCGTTTTGGTGTGGCTAAAGCAATCATTAGTGATGGTGGATCTCACTTTGTTAATAGGGCTGTTAATCAATTGCTATCTAGGTTTCATGTTCATCATAGGATAACAATACCCTATCATCCCCAAGTCAATGGTCAAGTAGAAGTCACTAATCGTGAGATTAAAAAGATTTTGGAAGCCACTGTAGGAAAATCTAGAAAAGATTGGACTTTTAAGTTAGATGAAGCATTATGGGCTTATAGGACAGCATTTAAAACACCAATAGGGATGACCCCGTTTAAATTGGTTTATGGTAAAGCTTGTCATTTACCTTTTGAGCTAGAGTTTAAATCACTCTGGGCTATGAAAAAGTTGAATTTTGAATTTAAAGAGGCTCAAGAAAAAAGGAATGTAGATCTTACTGAATTAGAAGAAATTAGACGTCAGGCTTATGACAATGCTCTAATTTATAAAGAAAGAACAAAGCTTTATCATGATAAATTGCTTAGACCTAAGGTGTTTGAAGCTGGTCAATTAGTGCTTTTATACAATTCTAGATTTAAAGTATTTCCTGGTAAATTGAAAACAAAATGGTCAGGGCCATTCAAGATTGTTAAAGTGCTAGATAATGGTGCAGTTGTCTTAAAAGCTGAAGATGAAAGGGAATTCACTGTAAATGGTCAAAGACTTAAACATTATTTTGGGGACGAAATTAAATTCATCGAACAAATTAATGTTAAGCCTTTGGTTATTTAAATCTGCTTAGTAGAATAATTTCATTGCATTTTAATTATGTCAAGTTTTTATCTTATTAATTAAAATTATAAAAACCAATAAAAGTTATAAAATGAAAGAAAAACAAAAATATTTTACTTTTTATTGTTCATGTGCTTTTATTTGCTTTATTGTTCTTGTTTTAATTTAGTTTAAATGATTGTTTAAGTTTAATTTTGTTGTTTGAATTTCATGTTTTCGTAAGTGCTTATGTTTGAATAAATTGAGCATGAGACTGCCAATAAGTTAGAATGATAGCAAATGGATTATTACAATGGAATAAGTAGCAAAATAGTGAGAAATGATGGAATTATGTGTGCTTGGTAATTGATCTTGACATGTATACGTTGACTCGGTTGAGAATTGAGGAGAACTATGACTCGGGAAGATTTAGGGAGGCTATATATGCTAAATCTGACTTGCTAATCTTAGGGAGTGAATTGACTATAATTGTGGTTGAATTTGAGCTGAAATTCGAGTGTCACGGACTCAGATTAGACGCCACACCTTAATGGTGGCGCCTAAAATCATGCTCGAGCGCCACAATATGCACCATTTTTTAACCTGGAAAATTTGAAGTCAGGTTATGCGCCACAAACACTGTGTAGCGCATAAAATTGCTCCTGAGCGCCAACAAATGCGCCATTTTCGGACTTAGGAATTTTCCCCCTCAGTCCAGGCGCCGCACCTTCTTTGCGGCTCATAAAATAGCTTCCAAGCGCCGAATAATGCGCCACCAGCCTTAGAAAATTTTTCGAACAGCTTAGGTGCCGCACTATCTGTGCGGCGCCGAATCAGCCTTCCGAGCGCCACATTTGGCGCCGACCCGCGGGTCAAGAGACCCAGACCCGGTCCGAAAACGGGATTAAATCTCAAATTCTTCCTCTTTTCTTCATTCGAAATCGACCGAGAGAACTCCCCCTTCCTTCCAAGCCACTGCCGAGCGCCACAATCCGCCACCACGCGACACACTCCGGTAAAATTCAACTCCAATCTTGATTTTAAACATCAAAATTCATCCCCATTGCTAAATTCTCATTCCAAAATCCCAATTTGTGCTTGTTCATATCAAATTAGGGTTCTTCAACCCTAGTTCTTCTAAAGTTGGGGATTCTTCTTCAAAGTACTCCAAAGCTTCAAATTAGGTAAGAATTGCTATCCTAATTCAATTATTAGCATATTCTAGTGATTTGGGATGCATTAGTTTGGTATTTGAGTTGTTGCTTGAATTTTGGGTTTTGTAGAATGTGGGATTAAATTTGATTTTAATTGTTTCAATCTTAGTCTAAACTTGAACAAAATGTTGTAGAACATGGATTGGATGCATAATGTGGAATTTTTGGATTGCAATTAAAAATTTAAATTTTTGTAATTTAAAAATCTGGAAATTTCTTTAAATTTAATTAAAATGGCATTTTTGAGGAATTTAATGGATAGAATATTACTAGACAATGCTATTTTAGTTATATTGGAAATATAAATTAATTTTCATGTCAAAAATTCCATGTTCTTCATAATGTGAGTTAATTTGAAGCATATTTTAACAAAAACTCTTTTATATTATATAGTTAATTAAAATATGTTAATTTATCATCTAAATAAATTAGGATGAGTTTAAATATTAATTTAAACCATATAATGAACTAGTTTATTATTTTAGGTGATTTTTATTTTATAATCTGAAAATTTAATAAAATAGAGAGTTTTTATTAAAAAGTAAGCTTTAACTTGAATTTTAAACTTTGGAATAAAATGGATGATGTATTTAAACAAAGTTTAGGATTTATAACTCTTAAAATGCAACATTTTGGTCATTGAGTCATTTAAATCCCACATTCTAGGTTTATGTATATGTTTGCTTTATACTTAACACTTAAGTTAAACCTGTGGTTTAAACTTAAGTGTGAGGATGGGAGGGAATGCATATATGTGATACTAACCCAGAGTTTTTGTACAACCAGGTACTGAAATAATGTATAATCCTCCAAATCTCCCTAAGAAATCGGGTTAAAGGTATATATCAATGCCCGAAGGGAGGATGGGGATTTATGATCCAAAGTCACCGGATAGTATTCCTACTCCTATTCCTGATGAGCATGTATTTGACAATCGCAGACTCCATACGAAAAATCTGAGACAGATGGATCCACCACAGGGCTCAGGAGGTGCTTCTAAGTCCAAGGGACTTCTCTCCTATTTCAGGAAGAGTAAGTCCAAGAGTGTTTCTTCGAGGCATACCACTGCACCCGCTGATGACCAGCAGGAGGTCAATCAGCCTGATCAACCCATTCAGCCTGAGGCATCTAACCATTCTCAGGCACCCGCTAGAGCTGCTAGGGGGAAGGCACCTGCTACTAGTACCACTTCTTCTCAACCTAGGAGAGGAAGATCTGCTGCACTAGCCATTCAGGAGCCTGTTCCTGAGGCTGTGGGTAATGATGAGTATGAGGTTGAGGTAGAGCAGGAGGAGCAGCCAACACGGGGGAGGCAGAAGAGGTATGATCCCAGGACCTATGTGCCTGAGTTACAGTATGTCAAGGAGGGCATCTTTGATGCCACAGTATTCAGGACTGCCAGGGCCTATGAGCTATACAAGAGGTTCCACAAAAAGAGGATCATTCCTGATAGAGGTTTTTCTGAGAGAGATTTACAGCACCCCCTGCTGAGAGATGCCATTCAGTCCCGAGGCTGGGAGAGATTTGTGAGGCATACGCCGGGCTCATTTTCATGGGAGCTGACTAGGCTTGGCGTTGAACATAAGAGTTGTAGATCTATACGTTATGAATACCTCCGTAAAATTTCAGAATTTTTCGTGATGATTTGATATATGAAATCCACCCCAAACCGAACTGGTTTAAAATCGGATCTTGAAAACTGGACAGAACATAGATTCGAACTTGCTGACGTTTTTTACTAGGGTTCTAGGCCGAATTAGATCTTTAGCCGGAAAGTTGTAGATAATTGTCTTAAGATGATCTCTGTAAAATTTCATCAAATTTAGAGTTCATTTGCTATGGTAGATCTCGAAACTTTTAAACTGCTGTGTGAAAACGCGGACAGATTTTTGATCTGACGAAAATTGACGTTGTTGACCTGTTTCGGTATCTCGGATCGAAAAAGTTAAAACACGAAAGTTGTAGATCTCGATGTTTTAGAGTCAGTCGTGAAATTTCGGAATTTTTGAAATTAAATCTGATTTTAGACGAATTTTAGAGTAAACTGTGGTTGACCAAGTCAAATCTTGATATCTTGTGGAAACGGCGAAATTAGCCTTTGAGGTTGAAACGGATAGAAATACTTTGAAATACGATACACGAAACGAGAAGATTAAAATATTGTGGGTTATGACTAAGCTAGATACTGTCAATGTTCTCTGCGGCTTGGGACATAAGAGCCCAAATGTATGTCTAGGTTGACGTAAGAGCCCTGGCGAAACACTGATCGTATGGCTAGTGGACGGATTAACTCTAATTAAAAGATCGACCATGATACCTGTGGACATAAGAGCCCAGGCGTAAGGCTGGCGGACATAAGAGCCCTAGCGGTGGTGATCTGTAAAAGAATCAAAACGAGACATCGATAAGGGAATCCAATCAAGTCCTTGACAATTTGTGTTTTTTTAAATTTATGGCAACTTATTTAATTACGTTGCAAGCTATATTGATGATCTTATGAATCCATGTCTTCTAAATTATGCGATTACATGAATTGATTAAATTATGCACATGTTTTCATTAAATTTAATTAAAGGCTTTGAAACCTCCTAATCTTGTACGTGTTAACTTACTCAGCAAGTTTTTGCTGACCAAACCATATTTTTCCTTTTTCTTTCAGGGTTGAGAATTATGCATCGTCATATGCATACTTGGGAAATTTGGGAAGATATATTATTTTGAATTTTTTTGTATTAGACTAGATCTTGCATGAACGGGCCTGTTTAACCCGTGATTAGGCCATGTTGGCCCTATATTTAAATTCCGCTGCATTATACTTATGTAAATATTATTTTCCGCTGCAACTTTGATGTATTATTTTTAAATTATATATGAATGGGCTGTTTGAATATTTTAAATTCTGAAAAACCATAGCCTTGCATCTCTTTAGTAAGCTCGGAGAAACCGTGTCTTGCTAGGGAGGTGTGGCGGTGACATCCCGACCTGGGTGACCAAAAACCGGGGTGTTACAAAACCTATGTCTCATGGCTTCCACTAATCCAGTCAAAGTATGGATCTGTTCATATTGCAACCTATCATTATCATAGCATAACTTTTTCCACCAACTTAAAGCATAATCCCTAAATTCAATGACAACTAATTGCAATTTCTTTCTCTCAGAATATCTATGGACATTAAAAATTAATTCCATTTGATCATGCCATTCAATGAATTCATTAGGATCAGTGGTCCCCCTGAAGGTTGGAATGGTGAATTTGATAGCCTTAAGACTATCATCAGTGTCTTCCTCTGGAAACGCCGCCCTTTGGTTGAATCGGCGAGGTTGGTTCCTTCCCTGATGGTTTCTTTGGTTGCCTTGGCGCACGGAAACTCGCTCCCAATCATCTTCTCGGTCATCATCTTCATCGGAGATGGTTTGAAATCCCTCTTGTTGTCTGATTGGAGCATCCCTTTGAGGTCTCACCCTTGGCTCTCTCCTCTCTTCAGCCGTAGTTTGAGGGAGTTTGATGTTAGCGCGAGGAGGTCCATACCTTCTGTCGAAGTTTCCAACTTCAGACACCTGTCCCTTCCCTCTGTCAGAAGAGCCTGCAATATAAGATGGATCAGTAGGATTTCTATTCAGGGAATTGAATTTCCTATCAATGACTTTGAGTAAGTCATCTCTGATAATGCTTTGTTGTTCCGCTAGTTTGGCTTCAAACTTTTCAGTAATATCATTGAGCTGCTCATTAATGCCATGTTCCATTCTGTCCATTTTTTAACAAAGCTCACGGCTTTGTTGAGCAAGTACTGCTTGAAGTGCTTCCATTGTCAATGGAGTATCACCTGCCATAGCAACACTAAAGATTATATGTATAAAAGATTAATAAAAGAATTGAAGAAGTTTGGGGTGATCTCACAATATCACACAGTGTAGTATTCAATTGGTTTGTCACCAATTCTTCTTCAGAGCCTTCTTGCTTTGGTCACCCAACTTGGATCAAAGTCAGAGGATTGCGCTTCGAAGTAATGTACGCACAGTACAAGAATCAAGTTGTACTGTTCGACTCAATCAAGAACCGCAACAAACAGCAGAGTGTGATAAATCAGTGCAAGCAATGTCAAGTTCAATGCGTTAGTCAAATAATTGCAATCAATTGTCTCCTCACAATATAGGCTGAACCCACTGAAATATGAGAAGTGACTCCCCAACACTCGACTCCCAATCCCCCAAAGATTTTTTTTAATGTAGACGGTATGAAAATATTGAAGCACGATCAGCTTGTTCCTTTCTTCTTCTTCTTCTTTTTTTTTTTTCACTTGTGGCTTTCAACAGCTAGATATCACTTTTGTTAGGGCGAATACTAGCTATATATATCCACTTCTTTTCTTCTCCTTTTTTTTTTTTTTTGAACTAAGCTGAACACGCTTTGTCTGCCTTCAAATCTTTCTTTCAGTGCACGCACGCTTTGTGGAATAAGATTGGAACAAGATTTATAGCGCGAGGCGTGAGGAAAATAAGGAATTCAACAATTATGATGAGCTGTATCAATTTGGTCCCCACAGTAACAAACCCGTAACAAACACTTAATCCCTTGTAACAAACTCTGAATTCCCGTAACAAAACGGTCCCCACAGTAACAAACTTTTGTATACTGATCTCCCAATAACACCCTCAGTAATCAGCCCCCAAAGATCAATTATAACCTCTCAAGAACACTTAACAAGATTTGATGAACTTGGATGAATATGCCAAGAATACCAAGATCACACAGTACGCTCTTGAGACAATTTCAAGCAATAAATCCGACTAAAACAGTGAACAATCAATCACAAGCATAAGATTTTCAATCACAGAGGCCAAATAAACAGAAAACACGCTCAAATCAAGCTGGCACAAGGATCAAAGAGACGGATCCTTTTAAATTCGTATGTATATTCAAAGATATGCACAGAATCTTCAAATAAGCATATCTTTCTCAAATCTTATCCGATTTGGAAGATCTTTATATGCAGATTTATGTATTCGGCACGAGTATTCCAAATATCAAATCAGATTGGACAAATAATGAACGAAACAATTCCAGAAAATTGAAACAAAATTCTGGCGTGAATAAGAACTCAAGAACACGAAGAAATTTATGGATTTTTGATTTATAGGAATTGAAAAACACATATTGAACTAGAATCGAGGCTCTGATACCAAATTTATAATACTGCCATGGATCGGATTCCAGACACAACAGGACTTTGACGAAACGCGGAAAACGAAAAAAGAGAGATAGACGAAACCTACCAATTTGATCAAGAGAATTGAGATGGAGTTAATCCTCGAGGGAATAAGCGCACCTCCTCTTCCAATGATCCTCCTTGGATGAAGTCGAGCAATCCAGTTTCGAAAATTGCAAGGTGAGTTTGCCAATTGAAACACACAAAGTTTAAGAACACTCGGAATATCGACTTTTGAAAAAGAGAATTGTATTCATCAAATTAATCAAAAGTGTTTACAATAGTAATTGCGGACCTATATATAGGCCCCAAGTAAACCTATCAGCTATGGGAATAAATCCCACAAAATCAGGAAACTAATTCCTCAAATAAGGAAACTAGCTAGATATACTAAATCTATTTTAAACAATGAAATAAAATAAAATAACAAAAGATATGGAAACAAGATATGATTCTGCATGCATGAACAGATTTACGCAGCTCGCTTCATCTTGGAAAAGCTGTCGCGCGCGTGAAAATGACAGTGTTGCAGAAATCGTAGACTTGCTTCAGAATGCTCGCGATGTTCTTTTGGAAAGCTTATTGAGAACGTCGCGTGCGGCTGTCGCGAGGATCGCGTCACTTGATCTTCAAAATTCCGTGAAGTATCCACATACAATGTTCCCTCGCGATGTTTCCACGCGGTGTGAAATATCATGGCATGCAGTAGAAAATACATCGCTTGCGGCGAGCGGAACTCCTCAGAAATCTGCTAAGTGCTTTTCCGCATAACCTTCTTCCTTCGGCAGCTTCCATGTGATCATTGTTCTTCCTCCGAAGGTTGGCTTGGTCAGCTCCCATTCTTCCGCATGCGTCCTTAGCAGTCCCGCCACGTGCTCCGTAAACTTCTTAGCTCTTTGCCTCGAACATGGTCCTTCGGGTATTTGGATCATGGCTTGGGCTACCATGCCACTATTTGATGGGAAGCAAAGTTCAAGTGAACCTAACAAGGCGAGATTGCTAACAGCACTACAGCAGGAATAGGCAGACTTATGCAATTTGAAGATAGACATCGAAAACATGAACCCAAACAAAATTACAATGGAAAAAAGGAATAGAATGGGAGGAGTAAACTTTATTGAACCATGTGCAACAATTTTCTTGAGTAAAATAGTCCAACAAGCATAGTTTTCGAATACGCTGTTGTCTCATACTATCATATTCTCAAGGATTGTCATGCAAGTCTTCACTTTGTTAAGAACCTTGGACTGCTAGCCTCTGAAGGTGATCTATGAATACTTGCAGACTCACATCATCAGTGAAGATCACATCAGATCCAGTACTCATTTCGTGTGCATTGCTGTATGTAGCAGAAGGGTTCAGCTTGGCCAACAGAAATCTTGCCTACAGGGATGCCAACCATTACAAAATGAGCATTTTTTTAAACGATAATAAAAAGCCAAACTATCCATGCACCACAGCATTAAGAACTTCTAATATGAAAATCACATTAGGGCATGGTTCTAAGGACATATCAACACACTTAATATTCTGAAGTCAGAGGAAAAAATGAAATCCTTCCAATTATTGCCTCAATCATTCAGGACAGTCCTTCCTCAAGCATCTACCAGAAATTTATTCCCTTTTCGCTAACCAACCACGCCCCAACCTAAAAAAGAAGTAAAAATAGAGAAATAAGAAGCAATCATAAATCAGAGGGAAAGGAGCATGAAGAAAGAAAGTCTATTCCATTGTGTTCTTTAAGAGCAACAATATAATTGCAAGAAAACCTGTCTATTTGGATCTTTGGACCTCTCAGCGGACAAAAATGCAATTGCCATAAAATAGTCATCCCAACAAAGATATCTGCAATGCAGATGCAACAAAAAATTTGAAGAAAAATTGGAGCCGCAGCTCATGTTAGTACATACAGCTAGTAGCCTAGCAGTAGTAATAAGAATAACAATGACTATAGTAGTAGTAGTAATAGTAGGAGCAGCAGCAGTTGCAATAGAGGATTTCAATAACAAAAATAATATTGAAAAGACTGATCTAGAATCAATTTCAACCATCCAGAGCATTTGGTCCATCAATGACATCTGAAATACTCTAATAGTATAAGAAAGGATACTTTCAACCCTACTTAGGAGGTCCAACAACCAACACGGATGGCAACAGTCGTTTTCATTCCAATTGAAAAGGACAGCGCACCGAAATACACAATTCTCACTAACTATAATAATATAAATTAGTGCCAATAAACTTCAGCAAATTTCGGGCGTAGAATAGCGCACCGAAAAAATTATAAATAATATGCTGTGCATCAAAACAGACTATAAATTGGTAATACTTTGAGAATAGAATACCTCAATCACAGTCCCAAGGTAGTCAAGAACTGCAGGAATATTGGCTTCAGTAGAATCAGTGTATATCTGTGAGTGTGTGATCCAATGAGTGAGATTTAATCAAAGAAATGTAATATTTAGTTCCCCTAGAGCAATAAAAAAAATACAGATAAACATAGTAAGACCACATATTCCAATTTTAGTGGTTAATTTAAGCTATAGTTAGTAGACAAACAGCAATAAACAAAACTGGATTAGAGTACAGAGGTAAAACTTGGAGTTACCAAGCTTAAAGTCGAAAACACACATTCCAATTTTAGTGGTTAATTTAAGTTATATACTTATAGTTAGACCGTCAGCTAGAATCAAAGATAAACACATGTGATTCTCTATAATCAATCAAATAACACAATAAAACTTTAGTATGGATAGGATAAGTTTCACATCAATTAGCATCTCAATCAAAAAGTGTTGGTGAGGATTGAGGACAGATGTTCTGTCCAACTACAGGGAGCAGCACCTGTGCAAAGGAAAACAAACAATTACTCCAAGGCACATAAAGGAGTAGTAGCAAAATTAATAGAACCGACATAAAAAAGGAAGCCACATAAAAACCAACGATCAATGGAACCTATTACCCAAGTTAATTTCAACACCAAAAATGCAAATATCAATCCCACAGAGAATCCGAACCGCAAAATCACAACAAACGGCATCAGAGAGAAGGAGGAAGCATACATTCACAAAAAGACCACTGTATGATGATTGACCCTAAACCCAAACCCAATCAGAAAAATCTGGAATCAATCGTACCTAATTGCACCGAAGCATACATTTAGCATGTGAAATGACATATAAGGACATGTGAAATTACATATTTAAGGTTGCCTCGTAACTCTCCGACATTTATGAAGTACAAATATAACATTTGCAAACAATAGTAATATTGTCATTCAATTATTCACTACTAACTCTGATTATTTCAAACAAAAAAACATATTTTTTTGAAAGAAAAAGCCCAAGTTGCCAGCCACCAGAATAATTATCAGACCAGTAACATCATTGCCATATAAGTATATAGGTTGCAACCAGACCAACTATAATGAAAATACAAACCTAATATCAAGTTGGCAATGTCTCGGCTGGAATTTCATCACAGGCGTAATGGGAATCATCAACAACAGATGGTATAGAATTCAGCCATCAACACTATACGATCCATTACACCATTTGTACATCCAAACAATTATATCACAGACATTAAGAAAGCAGAGTTCTAAAATGATCAAGAAGAACTTCAAGAACTCAACAGGAAAAAAATCCTATCTCAATGATCATCTCAAAGTGAAACAACTATACAATACACATATGCTGATGAACAGGAAAATTAAAATTAAAAGATGCCCATCCACCAAACATATCTTGAAACTCAAACGATCATCAAAACCATCATCATTAAGAAGCATCCGCAACACCTTTGAAGATGAGAAAATTGAGAGTCTCCAGGGTGAAGTATATGAAGCTCCCTTTAATGTGAGTGAAGAAACACCGAAAGTTGGATCCCACCACAAACTGCCATCATTCCCATACCTCTTGTTAAATTCCTACATTCGCAAAACACAAAAAAATTTTTTTTCAAAAAAAACACCCTAATTCTTAACATTAGCTCCACCAAATTAAAGGGTCATTAAAAACATCAAAATCTTGAAAATCTAATGGGGTTTTAAAAAATTCAATTTGATTAGGTCTGACGTTGATATGGCCAGCCATGGATCTGTAGTCCATAGTCCAGGACATCATACAGATCCCGGCCTTGAGAAGCACAGGCCACTTTCATTGCAATCCAAGAAAAATTGTCTTCGGACTCAATGTTTCCAACCACGGGGTTTCAAAAAATGAGCAATTAGCTAATTACCTGGAGACAGTCATACGTGCACTATGAACACCAAAACAACGAAGGATGAGAAACACATATGCAATTAAAAATATCATCAGAGGGATTGCCATTGTCATGTAAGCAAACATTAACCTATAGCATGGAAAGTTCAATAGGTTATTGAAACAATTTTTAAGCAAACTGATGAACTTTTCCAAATCTCATTCTCAATAGAAAAGAGTCTCTCCAGTGCTTTTCTGATGCAATTTCCACAGGCGAAAACAGACTTAACAGAAAAACAAAGTATATAAACAAGCTGTAAAGATAAACATTTAAACTCATTCAGAATTCAAACCAACACATATATTATTCAATCATAAAGGATTCATAGCAGCTGTTGCATTTTCAGTTCCATAACTGACCCGCCTTGCCTTCATTCTCAAACTGATCAATTGAAATTTGTTTGACCAGTCCACCACCAACACCACAGGTAAAAATAGAAAGACTGAACCACAAGAGTAATATGCAATACCTTGAAGCACCCTACCAATTCTGCAAAACTCTCATGTTCTGCATTCCTCCAACTTCACCAAACTTATTGAAATCTAGGGAATTGACATGCCTCTCCAGTTCAATCAATTTATTAAGATGCCTATCCCAATATCTGTTATTCTTTGCTTGCTTTAAAACCCCTTCCATATATATTTTCCTAATACAAACTAAACGGCAACGATAATTAACCATAAAATATATTTTGCAAGCTTAATGAGTGAAAAAAAGAGCTAATATTAACAATAAAGATCAAGATTATCATAACCACTAAGATTTTATTTCAAGATGATGTTCCATATGATATCAAGTAGATATGTAATTTAAAATAGATAAGTAGTTGCATAAGTTGATGCCCGCGACGAGAAAGATTTCCAATCTGCTTGCCAAGTATTATTCCAACGCAATTCCAAAATCCACCTTTCTAGAATTTTAAAAGCATCTATAAACTATCAGACACCCAACTATCAAAAATCTAAAATTGACATTCAAATAATTAATGAATGATAACCTTATTGAGGTCCTTTCTCCAAAGTGCCACAGTTTCTGAAACCTTACTTGAAAGGTAAGATAGAGACATCAATGCAGCTTTAAGGTATACGATTTCTGAAAAGAACACAATTCTTAATATTAAAAAATTACCCACTGATTAACCAACATGAAAGAGAATTAAAAAAATACTACCG
Organism: Hygrophila difformis; assembly: GCA_030278955.1. Taxonomy (NCBI): domain Eukaryota; kingdom Viridiplantae; phylum Streptophyta; class Magnoliopsida; order Lamiales; family Acanthaceae; genus Hygrophila; species Hygrophila difformis. Next base: position 36,456,703 of record JAOANR010000009.1, on the reverse strand, counting down.
GGAGAATAAGGCTCCACAGCTACATCTACACCCCTTCCTCCTGTAATCTCCTGTTCAAGCATTGAAATTAAGGGATTAGAGGTGCAAGTCCAACCCACAGTGAGATTTACTAAGCAAATTTCTCTGAGAATCAGAAATAAATTAAATCTAGTAAACTAATTGAAGAGAAATCAAAACTTTAATGAACAATGGGCATGCATCTTTCAAGGATGAGGCCAAAGTTCACCAGGAAAATGTGTCCCGTCAAAAAATAAATGTATTAGTCACTGAGAGCTAAGAAACATAGCATATGGCTATTAAAAGTGAATAACATAAGTCTAAATTATTTGAGATATAGCATGGCAGGTTAAATGGGAAATATTTACCAATCAATCAGAAGTTTCTATTAGAGAGTTAAAGATAAAAGCAGCTGAATCTGAAGCTTGATTCTATGTTTGAAGGAGCAACTACAATTAATGTTTGAAACTAATATGGAACAAATCCTGATTATAGCCACTAAAGGGAGAGAAGGAATGACGGTTGCAATTAAACATCCGGTGTAGTTGTCAAATTTGTGATATTTGAAACATGGAAGTATAAAATGTTTTCAACTATAATTACTCCAATCTAAAATCATCAGTGATAGGTTAAAAGATGGTTAATAGTATCTACAAGCTACCACCGTACTTTGATCTTTGCAACAACATCCTCTTTCCGTGAGTTCACGGCATGAGTTGCCCCAAATATCTTGGCTTTCTCAAGTTTCTCGTCTTGAACATCCACGGCAATAATCTCAAAAGCACCAAATGCCTTTGCTATCTGTAGACAACTGTATGATGTTTTATAATTAAAGTCATGCAAACAAATTGTGCGACAATATAAATGAAGTATGTAAATATCTGCAATACTAATCGTCATTAATTGGTTATTTGGTTTAACACATTTGAATGGTAAAACTTCCATGTAGTAGTATGAAAACCAACCAACGACGGTAAAATCAAATCCGGGGAGGACCAGAATCAGAAATGGAGGAAAGGGGTTGGTAGAGGAATGGAAACCAGCGGCCGGTGGCTACGGAATCGATCGAGCAGCAATAGCGACGGCGGCTCGCTGAGCCGGAGATAGGAGGGGCACCTGACGGAGATTGCGGCGGAAGAGGGCGGGAACTCGGGCGACCCCTCAGCAGCGTCGAGGGCGGCAACCGTGTGCGGCGGTGGCTAGGGCTTGCGGAGGCCGGAGTTCCGTGATGGTGGTTGGAGCTCGTCGGGAGAGAGAGACGCCAGCGGGATGGGTCGGCCAGAGGGAGAGAAGCCGCCGAGGGCTGGCGGCTCGCGCAGGAGGGCGCCGACAACGATGGGAGGGCCCACGCAGGGCAAAGGCCGGAGTAGGCGCGAGTTCACTGGGCTGAGTCCGGCGACTCCAGATTCGCGAGGGGGGCAACCAGCACAGGGGCGAGCGGCGCCGGAAGAGGTAAGGCAATGTCGGAGGGATAGGGCAAATCTTCGATTGGGGAAGCAGAGAAGAAACGAAGCACCTTGCGAGGCTTGGGATTTCTGCGAGTGTTGAATGTGGAAGGTTTGGGAATTTGGGAACAAGGGCTTGAATTGGAAAAGAAGCGTGGCTTCCCGTCACATTTTCATCAAACGGCTACAATTTTAATTGAACTTTTGATCCAACGGTCAGGACCAAAATCCAGCCTGTGGGAATTTGCCCGTACTGCTCTTATAATATAGTAGATATATATATATACTAGGTAGTGGAGCTGTGCGATGCACAGCGTATTTAGTGTCTACAACAACCCATGGAGCAAGGAAAAATTATTGAAGTAATTGTAAGTGAGGATATGTAGTTTCTTTATATGACATTTATGATGCTGAAAAAAGTGTTGTTATATGTAAGTGAGGAGAATTACAATTATCTCTTTAACCATCCCCACAACAATGGAGAAAATGCAAAAATTTCTGATGGAAGTTAGAACCTAGTTAATGCAATGACAGTACAATATCAGAACTCAAAGATGTCGAAAATGTACATACTGGTTTGTGATAATTGTGGATATAGAAAACTTACCTTCTGAAAGTGCCCGACTTGATTAGTGCAATTGACAAGGTGAGCAGTCTTTCCGAAGCAGCTGTGAACCCCGGTGGCAATGACAATAGCCTCGATCTCTCCCTGGTTACACGCGGAACCAGAGTAGACACCGTCCCCTGGCCCCTTCGTCACTGGAAGAGACTCGGCTGTCAAAGTAGACTGAACACGACAATACAACTTGAACTCAATTTACTACTCATCTTAGCTTCAACACAAGATGGCGAACGACACTGACCTGATCAATTTTCTGCAGGGATTGGCATCCAGTAAACGAGCATCAACAGGAATAATATCTCCTAGCTTGATGCTAATGATGTCCCCTGGCACCAAAATAGAATCCTCTTCTTCACTCCACTTCCCATCTCTAAGAACCTTCACACAATCAAATCATGGATCAATGATAAAATAGGCTAAAAGATATGCATGTCTGAATTAAATGAGATAAGATTGCAGCGAACTTTTGCTTTGGGAGCAAGCCGGGCCATGAGGGCACTGCTGCATTACGAGCATTGTTCTCCTCAATAAAACTAATTGTCAAGTTTATTACAAGCAATGTGATGATTCCCACGAAATCCTGCCAATCTGGAGGCTTTCCCTGCAGAATTTGAATCCAGGCTTAGGAGTCAAGAAAAAGGATTTGCTTAGCAAATTCAACCACATAACTCATGTTCTTACCCCGCCAGCAGCAAGAGCAAGTGCCATAACCTTTCTGGAGAAGTTCATCCAGGCAGATGACAATGATACCAGCAAAGATGAGTTGCAGAGTAATAAGGATTGCATTTCCAACTCCAAGTTGGCTAACGCTGGCATACATTCCAGAGAGAACATATGCAACAGCCTCACCAATTGCTATCAAGATCCCAGCAACTTTTGAGCACCATTTCTGCAGATAGACGAAATTCATATTTTTTAAAACAGTAAAAAAAAATCAAAATACATGTGATACGTAGGAAACTAACAAGAATATTAAAATTCAACTGGACAACATAATAAGTAAGAACACACACAGTAATTCTCACAAAAGTATATTCCAATAGTTTCTATACTTTTCCTAACTTCAGGTACATTCTTCATAAAATACATCTATAGTTTCCAGCTAAATTTCCCTACATCAACTCCTGTATGATTCCCACATAACCAATACTGAAGAGTCATACATTCACCAACCACATTACACAATCTACTCAAATTTTAACACAAATTATCATATATACTTACAGAAGGGCTCAATCCTCTCTGACATTGTTATCAACTTCGATGATCTTCGAACCAACTAAAAGTTGCATCGCCTGGCGAGATGTCACTATTGGAGTGATTCCAAGCTCCATCACTGTGCCCCTGTTTGATGCAAGAATGACACGCATCCAATAAAAGGGATCTGCACCCGTCGTGGAATGGATGCCATACAAAGGTAGCTGACTGCAGACCAAGAAAACAAATAGGGATATCACATTGTATATGGCCTTCTCTCTGAAAGGAATCTTCCTATCTGCAGATTGAACCTCCGGAAGAAAGGATAAAAATGGCCGAACCAAATGAAGCACCCTGAACCCGCCACCCATTTTGTTTATTATGTGATTTCAAACTGCAATTATATAACAATGTCAATTGTCAAATTCTCAAGGAATTTAAGGTGGACGGTATACAATGCCACAGGGTTTAACAAGTGAACAAAAATCTCGCTACAAGAAACCCCTTCCTATTTAAAAATATATAGTACATCCAAAGGCATCTAATCACAATATACATCGGCAATCATAAACATGTCAACAGTAAATAATGGATGAGAAAATGCTGAACATGCACATAACGAACAACAATAAAAAGCATGAAATTGAATAGCCGGGGGGGGGGGGGGGGGGGGTTATTTCTTTATTTAATTCCACGCATACATCAAGATTGGATGATATAATAAAACTAAATGCAACAATTTTGCTGACCCAACTGGGCAACTTATTACCAATAACTCTTATTAAAAACAAACTCACGGTACTACAAGACGACCAAAAAAAAATCCTCAATGCTATGCAATTACAACAAAGAAATTCAATTCTCGACACGCTGAAAGTTGCAAGAGTGAATCATGCCTCCAAGTGGCACAGGGTGTACTAATAATATGCAGAAGCTTCAAAGAAGTGGTGCATACAGTATCGCGACATCTGCACAAGGGAAACATTGATTACCCTAAAAACTCTCTCTAGGGTCAGTGACAAAACCTGTCAGTGCAGATGCAGCAGCGGCATATGGAGAAGCTAGGTAGACCTGGCCTTCTTTGTGGCCCATTCGACCCGGGAAGTGCGTATTTGTGGTTGAAACATAGACCTGCACATCATGTAAACCAACAGGCCAAAATGAATATAATTTTCCAGAGTGCTACAAAATCTTGCAATGATACAAGGGAAAGGTAGAAACTTGATAGTAAAATATAAACAGACAATTGGAAACTCTTAACAAAAGTAAAACTAACGTGAAATAAAACGAAGGTCTAATTGATAGTAAAAATTGAAAACCAAACAAGTAAAGCAATCTAATATTGAATTACATCAAATCAGTATGTTAACTTAAGATTGATGAAATGCCTAATAATAGTTGTTATGAGTTCAGATATAAAATCTCCCTGTTGTTAGTGAAGGCAGAGAGAGTGTTTAAGCAATAAAAGCATGTGGAGAACTCCATTGGCCTGTTTATGTAACAATGGAGCTTTCATGTTATGGTGCACCTGTAACAGAAAATTTTGTTTTGAAGTGGTTAGCAATACAATAGCAATGAATGGTTTGTTCCATTACCCAGAGAAATACAGTTCAGCGGTTGAGAAAATGGAGAAGGCCAAATAGCTCAATAGTGAGAAAAATTCTTTTAGTATTGAAGATATATGCAATTGCTCTGAAAGAGCCTAGATGACAGTACACAACAACTGAATTGAAAACATATAAATAAACAACAAATTCTTATCAAATTGAAGAAAACATGTCTTTTTCTACAAGATTATGCATTTATGCATTCAATGGATTCCACTTTATTAACTAAAGGGTTTGGGAGAATCACCAACAGGATATTCGCAAAGTCGACCTCAAGGTTACTCTAATTTAAAGATCCATTTTTACTCCTAATAATGGTGTCTATTAGACTATGACCTTCAAAATCCACCACAATAAAAATTGTAGTATCACATTTCCTACCTCCTTTGGAACAAACCGTAACATACCTCCATTTGCATTTGTCTCTGGGGCCGAAATTTCCGCCGATAAAAGGCTGCGAATGCCATTAGTTCCCGATGGAGTGTACTCAACCATAACTCCATTGGCCATTGCCGATCAAGCCGAGACCCGAAGCTGTGGGTAACCAAATGTTTCTGGCGAAAACATGGGGTCTGTTCTGAAGGATAAGGGACGCTACTTCGAAGACTTTGAGTGAATAAGTTGGTAAACAAAAGTGACCTACATGCAATTAAGAGGCAGCTATTATCAAAATTAAACTCCTTAAGGGAGAGCCCAATGGAAGTAGCAGACATAAAACCTCAACTCAAATTGAACAATACAGAAAAGGGTATAGGACAACAGCCATGCGCTGACCGGACAGTGGACCTGCCCAAACCTGGGATAGGAACTCATGTGGATAAGGACATACTCGTTTCGTGAATGCTACACTCGAAAGTAGAATTTAGTTTACGGTTTAATACTTGATAAAAGCCATCAGGGCAATAGGTGAAGACCTTCCTCCCTTGAACACCAAGTGGATCTGAAAGAAAAACCAAATGTCACTTGCCTACATCGGTAAGCATAAAATCACAGCAAGCGCAAGCATGTGCACACTGCCGGGTGGTTAGGAAAGTTCTCACCTTGGTTAACAGCAATAACCTCCTCGTTGGTAAGAAGTTCAAATGTCTCCTGAGTCATGTTTCTAACGTCACAGCCAATCAAGAGTGGGGCCTGGAAAAAAACCAAGAATACCAGAAAGTTATGATCAGTGCCGGTTTAGCAAACAAAACATCATATGGAGGGATATGGGAACACTATATTTTTAACAAAGTTTATATGTCCATTCCAAAGTTTAGAATTAATATTTAATAACATTGATTGGTAAAACGAAAAACAATCATCGTGATTGGTGACGATTTAGAAATCTAAGTTTGCACTAGTATTTAATAACAGTATATGGCAACACTATATTTTTAACAACTGTGAGTCTGCTTGAGTTTATCAGACAAAAACGAAAAAAGGATTCAGATTCAGTTGTTTACTACTTCCATGTAGTGTTGCTTGGATATTGAATGCTTACATGTTTCCTGGACTCTCAACACAGCAGATACAGGTAGCAACGTAAATGGCAGAGTATAAATCTGCATCAAAGTATTGCACTATTCACCAACAGAAGCCATAAGAACAATAGAACAGAAAAACATTTAATTAAATATAACGATTTCAACAAAGAAATGCACAAACATTATATCAGTGGAGTCATTTGGCATCCCTGCTCTAATCACATACATGCTAAAAACTGAATTAAGATGTCTGTGCTCCAGTTCTTCGTCGTTCTTCGTTGTTTGTTCAATGAAATTATTTCAAGTCGACAAGTTAGGATCACGAATAGTTTTGGGATTTTGAGCAAATCACACAGACATGTACCCATTCGCGCAAAAGCGCTAACCTCAAAATCAGAATTCTACGAAAAACTCATCCAAATTTCCTTGGACTTTTTATCCTAAAATGGTACAATTCTAATTCCAAGAGAAAGGTCCAGCAATTAAAGAAAAATTAAGGCGGTTGAAAATCAATGTTACTGGGTTTTCAATCAATGAAAACCTTACATTTGTATTCTTGATTGGACCACTTGCGCATCACATTGTTGGAAGTTCTAGATACAATCATCCGACTCTCTTCTTCTGTATGACTCATAGCAGGCAAACAAGCTGTCCTTCCGCTTGCACTCTCCTTCTCTTGAGATAGTGTTTTCTAGTACAATTTCAAGATTGAACACATTTGAGCAGATTGAATGTGAACAAACTAACACCACCATGGGGGTATAAACTACAAATATATTCTGTTTAAAGCTGTCAGTTTCTTCAGAGGAACACGGACCATTCCGAAAGACATTTTAGCTTTTAAGGAAACAGAAGAAATAACAACTACTTCATATTCTTCCATGAAATCGGTAACTCCACATGTTACAATGAAATTTCTCATAGAAACCACAAAAATATTCATCACCGTCAAATGCTTCGCTGTTTCAGAAATTATCTTATTGTCATGTAAATGACAATTAGGTTTCTCAAATTCAGAAAACTGTGTACATTTTGGCATGCTGCCATGCTATTATAGAAATAGCAAAAACATAGCAATACAAGAGATTGTTTATAAAGAGAAATATCATCCTTAAACTACAGGTAGTTTCCAAATACACACACACACATACAAATATATTTTAAAATTAGCTATTATATATGTGAACATGTGCACACAAGTATGTTTATTTGCCAACATCTAGAACCGCGGATATAGAAAGACACACACATTCATCCAGATATACATCAACATCTACCTCATTAGTAAGAGCTTCGCTTTGAGAATTCTGCTAAAACTTAGAGAGGAGACATGCTGCGATGAAATTTCCTGAGAAAGTAAAAAATGTGATGGTTGTGGTTGTTGTGGCCGAAGCTGTGAAACTATTTGGCTTCCTCCAAAGACCGAAAAAGACTCCAATCCACTGGAAACCACACTCGATCCCTTGTTAATGTCACACAACACAGTGTCTTCAACACGAGAATAAAACTTTCACATTTTTAATTACTAACGCAAAATCAGTTATAGGAATGCATAAAATAGTAATTGCATCAATTGAGAAGGAGCTATATAAAAAACATCCTGCTTCACATACGATGCTTCTCTAACAAAGATCACACTCTTCGCATAAGTTGCTGAGATTTCTGCTCACAGTAACAAGAAAATCAATAACATTCTAGCTACAGCACACAACAGGAAGTTAATAAAGGACATAGTACCAACACTGAGGAGGGAAAACAGAGATCCAATTGAGATCGCAAGCTTTGTTGATCTTCCGCTTCATTTTGCAATTGCAAAAGTCGAATTCGGAAAGTGAAACCGCTAGAGCTGAAGAAATTAGATTTCTAAACTGACTGGATTCGAGCTTACAATTTTTCAGTAGGAGCTTTCTTCACCTTCCTATGTTGTTCGAGGGGATTGAAAGGAGTTAGAAATATACACCAAAAGATATATGAATCTCAAACGAAATTGCTTAACAATCGAACAAGGTACAGTGAAATAAATGCTTAGCCAGAGTTCAACAGGCATAAATTCAGCAATAAACAACCTCGTGCAAAGGCGAAGAGTATGGATGAAACTATTGCAGCTTCAAATCCCAGGTCTGGCCTTCACCCGCGCGCCTCCCTCCGGAGCTGAAGCCGTGGAGTCGGTCGCCTGTCCGCATTTGTGAAGAAGGCTTCCGCCGTTAGCGGGATGAAGGAGGAAGAAAAATGCGACAAGAAAGCACTACAATCAACCAGAACGGCGTGAATCTGAGACGATAATGGGAAAGATACTTACCGGAGCACGATTCCTAGAAGAAGACTCTCAACGGCGAGTTATTGCTAGGGCTAATTTGGGGGAAATTGCGATGGGAGAGGCGGCTTGAGATAGCGGGGCTAGGGTTTAGGGATAAGAAAGCGGGTCCGGCAGCCAGGCATCGCCGTGGAGCCGACGTCGTAGCAGCAGCCGCTGCCAGGCTCTAAGTCCGCCCCTCGCGTTACATGGCCAGCGATTTTGTCGGAGGAGAAGGGCGGCTCCGACAGCGGAACGGAGGAGAATAACAATGCTATAAGAAAGGGGAGTTCGGGGGAGATTAGGAAAGAATCAGGGACGAAGGTGAGGAGATTATGGAATTGACGTTTGGCCGCCTGCGGGGATCGATCTTGGAACGAAAAGAAATAGAATAGTGGAATGCGGGGAATTGGATGTTGGGAGGAAGATTTTTGAGATCTAACGGTCAGAAATCAAATTGGATCTGGATCCGAAGGCTGAGAATGAAATTGGGGCTTGGCAAAATTTTTTACACACTCTTCTATAAGATAGAAGATATATATATATATTTAAATCCTTCACAAATTTCAAATTCTACAAAATATTTCAGAAATTCAAATGCCATATAAGGATTAGCCAATCTCATCCCTTAGTAAATTGTATACAATAATAAATAAATATAATTACAAAAAACCATAGATTTAACTAAACGCAGTTGGTCTGAGTACTACGGGGCTCTGGCAGCTTAAGCAAATATCTCGGGTTTAAAACTTTATGTTTACAGAATACTGCTTTGAGAGAAACAACCTTTCAATGTTCACCAGATCTTCTAGTGATTAGTCTTGGGCCCAATGTGGCCTGGGATACCCGGTACACGCAAAAAAAAAAAGAAAAAGAAAACCATAGATTTACTTTTGTGAATGAAAGGAGTAATATAATCTGGAAATTTTATGTTACCTGGTGAGAATTTGAATTTTGTGGAAGATTTACATGGCGTTTGATCAGGAAGTGTAATAGGTTTATGTTGACATTTCTATAAGCTCGATCAGAATAAATAAGTTATGATAACCTTAGGAAAAAAACTATATGTTATTTTTATTATTAGTTTCTAACCAATGTTTTCAAAATCAAGATCTTAAATAGGATCGTATTTATCTTTACAAAATTGTGATTGTAGTAGAATCGATATTCTAAGATCCTATCAATTGTAACAAGGATGAAAAGAATTATGCATACTAACAAAAGAAAATATTATTTTATGTATTTAGCAATCTTCCAAGGTGATTAATCCAATACAAAACAAGCATTTCAATTAAGATCAAACATGTGGTGCACAGACGACATGCATATTGTAACGCCCCGAAAATTCAGACCTGATTTCCGGAAGCATTACCGCCGTACTAACTATCATAAACTAGTGGCCAGCTAATTTAAAACAGCTAGTATAAGACTGAGAAAAAGCTAAAGTGATTATCTGTTTAATCCAATTAAATGCAGAAGCTAAAAATAAACCAAACACATAAACATGAGTAGCGTCTCAAATAAACCAGGTCATAACTCCAGCAAATTCATCCAGGCAGCAAGTCTCACAAATCAGTATCAGGCAACATGTCACTATCTCAAAACAGGGCTACCAGCCCAAAGCAGTAAAGCAAATAGGGCCACAGGCCGACAGAAAGTAAAACCTAGGCTCACAGGCCTCAACTAGCAACAATGAGTGCCAAAAGATAAACTGCAGCAGAGTATCACATAATCACATGTAACACCCGAGGAAAAACAAATTCAAATTGTTTTGAACTACGTCATGACTTGATCCCTTCACAGGGTACGTAGGCAGCTTAGAACTAATTTCTAAGTTCAGTCACGAAATAAATCACAAAATACATCACGAATTAGATCACAAGGACGATAGGAGGTGTTGGAACCAATTTAGACTAGGCTAAGTAGGACACGGAAATGTTGCGAGCGATAAGCCGGACTCGTAACCAGATTAAGGAGAAGATTCCGAAACGAAGACGACCCAGGGAATCGAGCTAACACGTAGAAAACCGATAGGGGAAAGCGAGGGAAGACCCGACGGAACACGCGGATCGCCGAACCGGCCGGTCCGGCCGGCCCGCGCTGTCCGCGCGCCGCCGCGCGGCCAAGGGCGTCGCGACGCCAGGCCTGGCACGCGTGCTCCGCGCGACCATAGGGGTGGGTGCGCGCCACCTCCGCGCCAGAGGGGCTGAAGGTGTAATCTTTCCATTCAGGGGTGATTTTCTTGCCTAAATTACAATTCCCTTCGAGGGAAACCAAATTCCAGCCTTAAGGAAGGCTTAAGGGCGGCTGGGGAGCCTCAAAAGCCCTAATCCCACAGAAACCCATCCCCACCATACTTACAAACTCCCTCTCCAAGCCAAACTCTCCCGACGAAGCTTTCCGGCGAACATTCCGGCGACGACGAGGTGAACGGGACTGAGCCACGGCTTCATAGAACCTTGGTAAGTCTTAATATAGCGTTCCATCAGTCCATGAGTCTCCGAAACTCGAATTCTAACACTATTTCCTTACTACGATTTCACGTCGGAAAACGAACAAAAAGCGATCGGAGAAGTTGGCCGTTCGTCGTGACCCTAGGACGTCCGGAAACCCAATCCAGCGACCCTATCATCATTCTAAGTAAGTTAAAACCTTACTCACAAATTTTCGTGGTTGTTTGTTGTTTAAATCTCGAGAAATGGGCTTGTAACAAAAATCGGTTTTCAAAAACCCTATTTTCGTCCAATTTTAAAGACTCGCCAAAAACCCGACCTTCGGGAATTCAAACCGAAAACTTTTCAACATAAAAGTTGTTCCTAACACCTTTATCTATCTTGTGTCCAAATTTCAGCCATTGACATTAAGTTTTGCTATCCCAAATTCCGCCGTGAACTTTCGGTATCGAACCGAACGTTTTAAACTGTGACAGATTCCTTCATTCAACTTGATGCATGTTTTTCACCCATTTTTTGAATGATTTAACTTTGCATCCCTAAACAAAAGTTGTAGATAATTGTGTCTAGATTATGCATATAAAATTTCATGGATTTTGGTTTTCATTTGATATGTCAAACGGCCGAGTTTTTAAAACTGTTTTGAAATCGTTTTAAGGGCCATGAGTATGCAGTGAGTTGCACTCAATTTTTGAGTACCAAGAATTCATTATTTCCAAATTCTTAAAATATAAAAGTTGTTCCTTAACGTGTTGTGTAGTTACTATAAAAATTTCACATCGATTGGTTTTGAAATGAATTTTTAATCGGCGTTGCACGAACCTGTGACGAAAACAGTTTTTAAGACATAAATTATTCTTTGCAATAAATTCGAATTTCAACTCACTTCGGAACCTTATTTCCAAAAACTTAAAACATGAAAGTTGTTCGTGTGTGTGTTTTTGAATTACTGTAAAAATTTCAGAATTTTTGGAGAAAAGACGAATTTTTAATTAAGAAAGGCGTAAACTGCCTCGAATAGGATTTTTCGAACTTGAGAAAACTCGAACTATGAAAACGCGATATCGACCATTTGATGACTTTGAAATACGAACTTTCGAAAAATCCCGTTCACTAGGCTGAGCCGATCTTCATACTATCATTATCTTTGAGACTGCCTCGTTAGTGGTCTCCTTACTATCTGAGATTGCCTCGTTAGTGATCTCGCGCGCTGTATTTGTGGATCGCCTCGTTAGTGGTCCTACTATCTTTTTGGATCGCCTCGTTAGTGGTCCTACTATCTTTGAGACTGCCTCGTTAGTGGTCTCCCATTGTTTGGACTGCCTCGTTAGTGGTCCTATGTTGAGATTGCCTCGTTAGTGATCTCCCGGTATGGTGTCCTCTTCTTAGTCTACGGGATGAAAAGTAAAAGACTTGTGTGAGTGTTTCATTATGCTTAAATCGTATTTATCATGTCTTTAATTATGTATTTAAAATTTATGCATCTTAAATTATGCTTTAAATTACGCTTTTAAAATTAAGTCCTTTAATCATGTTTTTCCGCCGCTAATAAATCATGTATTTCTAAATTCTCGTACGGTAAGCGAAATCTTTAGTTTAAACACTTGTAACCCCTTTTATTTGTAGTTAGGGATTAACGTACTCAGTATATTTTTATACTGACAACCGTTGTCATTTTCCTTTTTTTTTTTACAGAGTACGTCGAGTGACGCATTGCATATGCACTTGGGGGAAATCATAACGGACATTTTAAATTTCTGCATCGCACTGTTTTTACCGGGTCTGTTAAACCCGAGGATTTGGCCATGTCGGCCGTGATTTTACTTTCCGCTGCACTTACTTTATTTATTTTCCGCGTATGATAATTTCTACTATCGTACTAAGTATTATAAATTTCCGGACTAAATCTTGAAATGTTTTAAATCTTTTTCATACCCACAAGCCTTGCATTTCCTTAGCGAGCTCGGGAAGCCGTGTCTTGCTAGGGAAATGCGGCGGTGACATCCCGGCCTGGGTTATCAAATCCGGGGTGTTACAAGTTGGTATCAGAGCCCGGAAAATTTTTTTTAAAGCTACTACTATTATTTTAAACCATTATTTTTAAACCCAAGTGCGATTTCTTTTAAAACTATTTATTTTGACTGCTAGTATTATTTTTAAACCAAAAGTCTATAATCCTTTTTTTTTACATAGCCCAAAATCTTAGCCAAAGAAATATTAAATTTTGGCCCACTATAGAGGCCCAACCCTTAGCAATTATTTTAAACTAAATTTTTATGGGGAAGGGACTTGCACTTGCATGTTGCATATAGATTTAAATTTGTGCATATCTTAACTTTGCCTGAAAAATGTCTAACTCTAACCTCCCTTGTTGACATTAGATGGCTGAACCGAACGCAAACATGACCAACCTGATGATGAAACTGACCAACGCATATCTCGAGTCCCAACAGCATGTCAATCACTTCAAAGCTCGAGTGGGGCATCTAGAGAGTAACGTGGACTATCTGAGAAATCTTAGGGAAGCTGACCATCATGAAATAACCCAACTCAAGGCCCAAGTCGCCGAACTCCAAACACTAGTGGTTGCACTCCAAAACAAGGATAACGAACTGATGATGCAAATAGGACACTTAGCAGCTGAGCTGCTGGGCCTAGAGGCTGACATCTTCCCTCCGAGCCCGAGCCCGGTGGGGACACCCGTTCCCATTGACATATCCAGCGATGAGGATGATCCCATCAAGGCCGAGCCTGCCCACCCGTTTTAGATCTAGTGATCCAGCTACGCATTATTAGTATATTTTCCTTTCCGTACCATTAGCAGCACACCTATTTCTATTTCGAATGCTTGTAAACCAAATTTAATTCTTGAGTAATAAAAAAACACAAGCCTATTTAAATCTATTCCATGCATTTTATTTAGTTCTTTAACTACCATAATCAAATAGGGGAACCTACAACCCTGAACAAAAAAAAAAAAAAAAAAACCGAACAGATTACTGAAAAAAAAGAAGAAGAAAAAAAAAATAATAATAATAATAATAATAATAAAAATAATAATAATAATAATAATAAAATATATACATATACGTGAATATGTACATATAAGAATAAATAAATAAATTCCAACAACCTTTACAAGAAAACCCTGATAAATTGATACCTATTAAAAGATTAATCTTCATTCAATAAAAATTTTCCCCTTAAGAGCAACTATATATACTCCACATATAAACTCTAATCCCGTGTACCTTATCACGCTAATTTATCCAAGCGGTTTAGTCAAGCAACGGCGTAGGTATTGTTGGGTAAT
>JAOANR010000009.1:36396881-36441813 GCA_030278955.1 Hygrophila difformis | reverse complement strand
TCTGTAAGTATATATGATAATTTGTGTTAAAATTTGAGTAGATTGTGTAATGTGGTTGGTGAATGTATGACTCTTCAATATTGGTTATGTGGGAATCATACAGGAGTTGATGTAGGGAAATTTAGCTGGAAACTATAGATGTATTTTATGAAGAATGTACCTGAAGTTAGGAAAAGTATAGAAACTATTGGAATATACTTTTGTGAGAATTCCTGTGTGTGTTCTTACTTATTATGTTGTCCAGTTGAATTTTAATATTCTTGTTAGTTTCCTACGTATCACATGTATTTTGATTTTTTTTTTACTGTTTTAAAAAATATGAATTTCCTCTATCTGCAGAAATGGTGCTCAAAAGTTGCTGGGATCTTGATAGCAATTGGTGAGGCTGTTGCATATGTTCTCTCTGGAATGTATGCCAGCGTTACCCAACTTGGAGTTGGAAATGCAATCCTTATTACTCTGCAACTCATCTTTGCTGGTATCATTGTCATCTGCCTGGATGAACTTCTCCAGAAAGGTTATGGCACTTGCTCTTGCTGCTGGCGGGGTAAGAACATGAGTTATGTGGTTGAATTTGCTAAGCAAATCCTTTTTCTTGACTCCTAAGCCTGGATTCAAATTCTGCAGGGAAAGCCTCCAGATTGGCAGGATTTCGTGGGAATCATCACATTGCTTGTAATAAACTTGACAATTAGTTTTATTGAGGAGAACAATGCTCGTAATGCAGCAGTGCCCTCATGGCCCGGCTTGCTCCCAAAGCAAAAGTTTGCTGCAATCTTATCTCATTTAATTCAGACATGCATATCTTTTAGCCTATTTTATCATTGATCCATGATTTGATTGTGTGAAGGTTCTTAGAGATGGGAAGTGGAGTGAAGAAGAGGATTCTATTTTGGTGCCAGGGGACATCATTAGCATCAAGCTAGGAGATATTATTCCTGTTGATGCTCGTTTACTGGATGCCAATCCTGCAGAAAATTGATCAGGTCAGTGTCGTTCGCCATCTTGTGTTGAAGCTAAGATGAGTAGTAAATTGAGTTCAAGTTGTATTGTCGTGTTCAGTCTACTTTGACAGCCGAGTCTCTTCCAGTGACGAAGGGGCCAGGGGACGGTGTCTACTCTGGTTCCGCGTGTAACCAGGGAGAGATCGAGGCTATTGTCATTGCCACCGGGGTTCACAGCTGCTTCGGAAAGACTGCTCACCTTGTCAATTGCACTAATCAAGTCGGGCACTTTCAGAAGGTAAGTTTTCTATATCCACAATTATCACAAACCAGTATGTACATTTTCGACATCTTTGAGTTCTGATATTGTACTGTCATTGCATTAACTAGGTTCTAACTTCCATCAGAAATTTTTGCATTTTCTCCATTGTTGTGGGGATGGTTAAAGAGATAATTGTAATTCTCCTCACTTACATATAACAACACTTTTTTCAGCATCATAAATGTCATATAAAGAAACTACATATCCTCACTTACAATTACTTCAATAATTTTTCCTTGCTCCATGGGTTGTTGTAGACACTAAATACGCTGTGCATCGCACAGCTCCACTACCTAGTATATATATATATATATATCTACTATATTATAAGAGCAGTACGGGCAAATTCCCACAGGCTGGATTTTGGTCCTGACCGTTGGATCAAAAGTTCAATTAAAATTGTAGCCGTTTGATGAAAATGTGACGGGAAGCCACGCTTCTTTTCCAATTCAAGCCCTTGTTCCCAAATTCCCAAACCTTCCACATTCAACACTCGCAGAAATCCCAAGCCTCGCAAGGTGCTTCGTTTCTTCTCTGCTTCCCCAATCGAAGATTTGCCCTATCCCTCCGACATTGCCTTACCTCTTCCGGCGCCGCTCGCCCCTGTGCTGGTTGCCCCCCTCGCGAATCTGGAGTCGCCGGACTCAGCCCAGTGAACTCGCGCCTACTCCGGCCTTTGCCCTGCGTGGGCCCTCCCATCGTTGTCGGCGCCCTCCTGCGCGAGCCGCCAGCCCTCGGCGGCTTCTCTCCCTCTGGCCGACCCATCCCGCTGGCGTCTCTCTCTCCCGACGAGCTCCAACCACCATCACGGAACTCCGGCCTCCGCAAGCCCTAGCCACCGCCGCACACGGTTGCCGCCCTCGATGCTGCTGAGGGGTCGCCCGAGTTCCCGCCCTCTTCCGCCGCAATCTCCGTCAGGTGCCCCTCCTATCTCCGGCTCAGCGAGCCGCCGTTGCTATTGCTGCTCGATCGATTCCGTAGCCACCGGCCGCTGGTTTCCATTCCTCTACCAACCCCTTTCCTCCATTTCTGATTCTGGTCCTCCCCCGGATTTGATTTTACCGTCGTTGGTTGGTTTTCTTACTACTACATGATTTTTACCATTCAAATGTGTTAAACCAAATAACCAATTAATGACGATTAGTATTGCAGATATTTACATTCTTCATTTATATTGTCGCACAATTTGTTTGCATGACTTTAATTATAAAACATCATACAGTTGTCTGCAGATAGCAAAGGCATTTGGTGCTTCTGAGATTATTGTCGTGGATGTTCAAGACGAGAAACTTGAGAAAGCCAAGATATTTGGGGCAACTCATGCCGTGAACTCACGGAAAGAGGATGCTGTTGCAAAGATCAAAGTACGGTGGTAGCTTGTAGATACTATTAACCATCTTTTAACCTATCACTGATGATTTTAGATTGGAGTAATTATAGTTGAAAACATTTTATACTTCCATGTTTCAAATATCAAAAATTTGACAACTACACCGGATGTTTAATTGCAACCGTCATTCCTTCTCTCCCTTTAGTGGCTATAATCAGGATTTGTTCCATATTAGTTTCAAACATTAATTGTAGTTGCTCCTTCAAACATAGAATCAAGCTTCAGATTCAGGTGCTTTTATCTTTAACTCTCTAATAGAAACTTCTGATTGATTGGTAAATATTTCCCATTTAACCTGCCATGCTATATCTCAAATAATTTAGACTTATGTTATTCACTTTTGATAGCCATATGCTATGTTTCTTAGCTCTCAGTGACTAATACATTTATTTTTTGACGGGACACATTTTCCTGGTGAACTTTGGCCTCATCCTTGAAAGATGCATGCCCATTGTTCATTAAAGTTTTGATTTCTCTTCAATTAGTTTACTAGATTTAATTTATTTCTGATTCTCAGAGAAATTTGCTTAGTAAATCTCACTGTGGGTTGGACTTGCACCTCTAATCCCTTAATTTCAATGCTTGAACAGGAGATTACAGGAGGAAGGGGTGTAGATGTAGCTGTGGAGCCTTATTCTCCCGGTAGTATTTTTTTAATTCTCTTTCATGTTGGTTAATCAGTGGGTAATTTTTTAATATTAAGAATTGTGTTCTTTTCAGAAATCGTATACCTTAAAGCTGCATTGATGTCTCTGTCTTACCTTTCAAGTAAGGTTTCAGAAACTGTGGCACTTTGGAGAAAGGACCTCAATAAGGTTATCATTCATTAATTATTTGAATGTCAATTTTAGATTTTTGATAGTTGGGTGTCTGATAGTTTATAGATGCTTTTAAAATTCTAGAAAGGTGGATTTTGGAATTGCGTTGGAATAATACTTGGCAAGCAGATTGGAAATCTTTCTCGTCGCGGGCATCAACTTATGCAACTACTTATCTATTTTAAATTACATATCTACTTGATATCATATGGAACATCATCTTGAAATAAAATCTTAGTGGTTATGATAATCTTGATCTTTATTGTTAATATTAGCTCTTTTTTTCACTCATTAAGCTTGCAAAATATATTTTATGGTTAATTATCGTTGCCGTTTAGTTTGTATTAGGAAAATATATATGGAAGGGGTTTTAAAGCAAGCAAAGAATAACAGATATTGGGATAGGCATCTTAATAAATTGATTGAACTGGAGAGGCATGTCAATTCCCTAGATTTCAATAAGTTTGGTGAAGTTGGAGGAATGCAGAACATGAGAGTTTTGCAGAATTGGTAGGGTGCTTCAAGGCATTGCATATTACTCTCGTGGTTCAGTCTTTCTATTTTTACCTGTGGTGTTGGTGGTGGACTGGTCAAACAAATTTCAATTGATCAGTTTGAGAATGAAGGCAAGGCGGGTCAGTTATGGAACTGAAAATGCAACAGCTGCTATGAATCCTTTATGATTGAATAATATATGTGTTGGTTTGAATTCTGAATGAGTTTAAATGTTTATCTTTACAGCTTGTTTATATACTTTGTTTTTCTGTTAAGTCTGTTTTCGCCTGTGGAAATTGCATCAGAAAAGCACTGGAGAGACTCTTTTCTATTGAGAATGAGATTTGGAAAAGTTCATCAGTTTGCTTAAAAATTGTTTCAATAACCTATTGAACTTTCCATGCTATAGGTTAATGTTTGCTTACATGACAATGGCAATCCCTCTGATGATATTTTTAATTGCATATGTGTTTCTCATCCTTCGTTGTTTTGGTGTTCATAGTGCACGTATGACTGTCTCCAGGTAATTAGCTAATTGCTCATTTTTTGAAACCCCGTGGTTGGAAACATTGAGTCCGAAGACAATTTTTCTTGGATTGCAATGAAAGTGGCCTGTGCTTCTCAAGGCCGGGATCTGTATGATGTCCTGGACTATGGACTACAGATCCATGGCTGGCCATATCAACGTCAGACCTAATCAAATTGAATTTTTTAAAACCCCATTAGATTTTCAAGATTTTGATGTTTTTAATGACCCTTTAATTTGGTGGAGCTAATGTTAAGAATTAGGGTGTTTTTTTTGAAAAAAAATTGTTTGTGTTTTGCGAATGTAGGAATTTAACAAGAGGTATGGGAATGATGGCAGTTTGTGGTGGGATCCAACTTTCGGTGTTTCTTCACTCACATTAAAGGGAGCTTCATATACTTCACCCTGGAGACTCTCAATTTTCTCATCTTCAAAGGTGTTGCGGATGCTTCTTAATGATGATGGTTTTGATGATCGTTTGAGTTTCAAGATATGTTTGGTGGATGGGCATCTTTTAATTTTAATTTTCCTGTTCATCAGCATATGTGTATTGTATAGTTGTTTCACTTTGAGATGATCATTGAGATAGGATTTTTTTCCTGTTGAGTTCTTGAAGTTCTTCTTGATCATTTTAGAACTCTGCTTTCTTAATGTCTGTGATATAATTGTTTGGATGTACAAATGGTGTAATGGATCGTATAGTGTTGATGGCTGAATTCTATACCATCTGTTGTTGATGATTCCCATTACGCCTGTGATGAAATTCCAGCCGAGACATTGCCAACTTGATATTAGGTTTGTATTTTCATTATAGTTGGTCTGGTTGCAACCTATATACTTATATGGCAATGATGTTACTGGTCTGATAATTATTCTGGTGGCTGGCAACTTGGGCTTTTTCTTTCAAAAAAATATGTTTTTTTGTTTGAAATAATCAGAGTTAGTAGTGAATAATTGAATGACAATATTACTATTGTTTGCAAATGTTATATTTGTACTTCATAAATGTTGGAGAGTTACGAGGCAACCTTAAATATGTAATTTCACATGTCCTTATATGTCATTTCACATGCTAAATGTATGCTTCGGTGCAATTAGGTACGATTGATTCCAGATTTTTCTGATTGGGTTTGGGTTTAGGGTCAATCATCATACAGTGGTCTTTTTGTGAATGTATGCTTCCTCCTTCTCTCTGATGCCGTTTGTTGTGATTTTGCGGTTCGGATTCTCTGTGGGATTGATATTTGCATTTTTGGTGTTGAAATTAACTTGGGTAATAGGTTCCATTGATCGTTGGTTTTTATGTGGCTTCCTTTTTTATGTCGGTTCTATTAATTTTGCTACTACTCCTTTATGTGCCTTGGAGTAATTGTTTGTTTTCCTTTGCACAGGTGCTGCTCCCTGTAGTTGGACAGAACATCTGTCCTCAATCCTCACCAACACTTTTTGATTGAGATGCTAATTGATGTGAAACTTATCCTATCCATACTAAAGTTTTATTGTGTTATTTGATTGATTATAGAGAATCACATGTGTTTATCTTTGATTCTAGCTGACGGTCTAACTATAAGTATATAACTTAAATTAACCACTAAAATTGGAATGTGTGTTTTCGACTTTAAGCTTGGTAACTCCAAGTTTTACCTCTGTACTCTAATCCAGTTTTGTTTATTGCTGTTTGTCTACTAACTATAGCTTAAATTAACCACTAAAATTGGAATATGTGGTCTTACTATGTTTATCTGTATTTTTTTTATTGCTCTAGGGGAACTAAATATTACATTTCTTTGATTAAATCTCACTCATTGGATCACACACTCACAGATATACACTGATTCTGCTGAAGCCAATATTCCTGCAGTTCGTGACTACCTTGGGACTGTGATTGAGGTATTCTATTCTCAAAGTATTACCAATTTATAGTCTGTTTTGATGCACAACATATTATTTATAATTTTTTCGGTGCTATTCTACGCCCGAAATTTGCTGAAGTTTATTGGCACTAATTTATATTATTATAGTTAGTGAGAATTGTGTATTTCGGTGCGCTGTCCTTTTCAATTGGAATGAAAACGACTGTTGCCATCCGTGTTGGTTGTTGGACCTCCTAAGTAGGGTTGAAAGTATCCTTTCTTATACTATTAGAGTATTTCAGATGTCATTGATGGACCAAATGCTCTGGATGGTTGAAATTGATTCTAGATCAGTCTTTTCAATATTATTTTTGTTATTGAAATCCTCTATTGCAACTGCTGCTGCTCCTACTATTACTACTACTACTATAGTCATTGTTATTCTTATTACTACTGCTAGGCTACTAGCTGTATGTACTAACATGAGCTGCGGCTCCAATTTTTCTTCAAATTTTTTGTTGCATCTGCATTGCAGATATCTTTGTTGGGATGACTATTTTATGGCAATTGCATTTTTGTCCGCTGAGAGGTCCAAAGATCCAAATAGACAGGTTTTCTTGCAATTATATTGTTGCTCTTAAAGAACACAATGGAATAGACTTTCTTTCTTCATGCTCCTTTCCCTCTGATTTATGATTGCTTCTTATTTCTCTATTTTTACTTCTTTTTTAGGTTGGGGCGTGGTTGGTTAGCGAAAAGGGAATAAATTTCTGGTAGATGCTTGAGGAAGGACTGTCCTGAATGATTGAGGCAATAATTGGAAGGATTTCATTTTTTCCTCTGACTTCAGAATATTAAGTGTGTTGATATGTCCTTAGAACCATGCCCTAATGTGATTTTCATATTAGAAGTTCTTAATGCTGTGGTGCATGGATAGTTTGGCTTTTTATTATCGTTTAAAAAAATGCTCATTTTGTAATGGTTGGCATCCCTGTAGGCAAGATTTCTGTTGGCCAAGCTGAACCCTTCTGCTACATACAGCAATGCACACGAAATGAGTACTGGATCTGATGTGATCTTCACTGATGATGTGAGTCTGCAAGTATTCATAGATCACCTTCAGAGGCTAGCAGTCCAAGGTTCTTAACAAAGTGAAGACTTGCATGAAAATCCTTGAGAATATGATAGTATGAGACAACAGCGTATTCGAAAACTATGCTTGTTGGACTATTTTACTCAAGAAAATTGTTGCACATGGTTCAATAAAGTTTACTCCTCCCATTCTATTCCTTTTTTCCATTGTAATTTTGTTTGGGTTCATGTTTTCGATGTCTATCTTCAAATTGCATAAGTCTGCCTATTCCTGCTGTAGTGCTGTTAGCAATCTCGCCTTGTTAGGTTCACTTGAACTTTGCTTCCCATCAAATAGTGGCATGGTAGCCCAAGCCATGATCCAAATACCCGAAGGACCATGTTCGAGGCAAAGAGCTAAGAAGTTTACGAAGCACGTGGCGGGACTGCTAAGGACGCATGCGGAAGAATGGGAGCTGACCAAGCCAACCTTCGGAGAAAGAACAATGATCACATGGAAGCTGCCGAAGGAAGAAGGTTATGCGGAAAAGCACTTAGCAGATTTCTGAGGAGTTCCGCTCGCCGCAAGCGATGTATTTTCTACTGCATGCCATGATATTTCACACCGCGTGGAAACATCGCGAGGGAACATTGTATGTGGATACTTCACGGAATTTTGAAGATCAAGTGACGCGATCCTCGCGACAGCCGCACGCGACGTTCTCAATAAGCTTTCCAAAAGAACATCGCGAGCATTCTGAAGCAAGTCTACGATTTCTGCAACACTGTCATTTTCACGCGCGCGACAGCTTTTCCAAGATGAAGCGAGCTACGTAAATCTGTTCATGCATGCAGAATCATATCTTGTTTCCATATCTTTTGTTATTTTATTTTATTTCATTGTTTAAAATAGATTTAGTATATCTAGCTAGTTTCCTTATTTGAGGAATTAGTTTCCTGATTTTGTGGGATTTATTCCCATAGCTGATAGGTTTACTTGGGGCCTATATATAGGTCCGCAATTACTATTGTAAACACTTTTGATTAATTTGATGAATACAATTCTCTTTTTCAAAAGTCGATATTCCGAGTGTTCTTAAACTTTGTGTGTTTCAATTGGCAAACTCACCTTGCAATTTTCGAAACTGGATTGCTCGACTTCATCCAAGGAGGATCATTGGAAGAGGAGGTGCGCTTATTCCCTCGAGGATTAACTCCATCTCAATTCTCTTGATCAAATTGGTAGGTTTCGTCTATCTCTCTTTTTTCGTTTTTTCCGCGTTTCGTCAAAGTCCTGTTGTGTCTGGAATCCGATCCATGGCAGTATTATAAATTTGGTATCAGAGCCTCGATTCTAGTTCAATAGGTGTTTTTCAATTCCTATAAATCAAAAATCCATAAATTTCTTCGTGTTCTTGAGTTCTTATTCACGCCAGAATTTTGTTTCAATTTTCTGGAATTGTTTCGTTCATTATTCGTCCAATCTGATTTGATATTTGGAATACTCGTGCCGAATACATAAATCTGCATATAAAGATCTTCCAAATCGGATAAGATTTGAGAAAGATATGCTTATTTGAAGATTCTGTGCATATCTTTGAATATACATACGAATTTAAAAGGATCCGTCTCTTTGATCCTTGTGCCAGCTTGATTTGAGCGTGTTTTCTGTTTATTTGGCCTCTGTGATTGAAAATCTTATGCTTGTGATTGATTGTTCACTGTTTTAGTCGGATTTATTGCTTGAAATTGTCTCAAGAGCGTACTGTGTGATCTTGGTATTCTTGGCATATTCATCCAAGTTCATCAAATCTTGTTAAGTGTTCTTGAGAGGTTATAATTGATCTTTGGGGGCTGATTACTGAGGGTGTTATTGGGAGATCAGTATACAAAAGTTTGTTACTGTGGGGACCGTTTTGTTACGGGAATTTAGAGTTTGTTACAAGGGATTAAGTGTTTGTTACGGGTTTGTTACTGTGGGGACCAAATTGATACAGCTCATCATAATTGTTGAATTCCTTATTTTCCTCACGCCTCGCGCTATAAATCTTGTTCCAATCTTATTCCACAAAGCGTGCGTGCACTGAAAGAAAGATTTGAAGGCAGACAAAGCGTGTTCAGCTTAGTTCAAAAAAAAAAGGAGAAGAAAAGAAGTGGATATATATAGCTAGTATTCGCCCTAACAAAAGTGATATCTAGCTGTTGAAAGCCACAAGTGAAAAAAAAAAAAAGAAGAAGAAGAAGAAGAAAGGAACAAGCTGATCGTGCTTCAATATTTTCATACCGTCTACATTAAAAAAATCTTTGGGGGATTGGGAGTCGAGTGTTGGTGAGTCACTTCTCATATTTCAGTGGGTTCAGCCTATATTGTGAGGAGACAATTGATTGCAATTATTTGACTAACGCATTGAACTTGACATTGCTTGCACTGATTTATCACACTCTGCTGTTTGTTGCGGTTCTTGATTGAGTCGAACAGTACAACTTGATTCTTGTACTGTGCGTACATTACTTCGAAGCGCAATCCTCTGACTTTGATCCAAGTTGGGTGACCAAAGCAAGAAGGCTCTGAAGAAGAATTGGTGACAAACCAATTGAATACTACACTGTGTGATATTGTGAGATCACCCCAAACTTCTTCAATTCTTTTATTAATCTTTTATACATATAATCTTTAGTGTTGCTATGGCAGGTGATACTCCATTGACAATGGAAGCACTTCAAGCAGTACTTGCTCAACAAAGCCGTGAGCTTTGTTAAAAAATGGACAGAATGGAACATGGCATTAATGAGCAGCTCAATGATATTACTGAAAAGTTTGAAGCCAAACTAGCGGAACAACAAAGCATTATCAGAGATGACTTACTCAAAGTCATTGATAGGAAATTCAATTCCCTGAATAGAAATCCTACTGATCCATCTTATATTGCAGGCTCTTCTGATAGAGGGAAGGGACAGGTGTCTGAAGTTGGAAACTTCGACAGAAGGTATGGACCTCCTCGCGCTAACATCAAACTCCCTCAAACTACGGCTGAAGAGAGGAGAGAGCCAAGGGTGAGACCTCAAAGGGATGCTCCAATCAGACAACAAGAGGGATTTCAAACCATCTCCGATGAAGATGATGACTGAGAAGATGATTGGGAGCGAGTTTCCGTGCGCCAAGGCAACCAAAGAAACCAGCAGGGAAGGAACTAACCTCGCCGATTCAACCAAAGGGCGGCGTTTCCAGAGGAAGACACTGATGATAGTCTTAAGGCTATCAAATTCACCATTCCAACCTTCAGGGGGACCACTGATCCTAATGAATTCATTGAATGGCATGATCAAATGGAATTAATTTTTAATGTCCATAGATATTCTGAGAGAAAGAAATTGCAATTAGTTGTCATTGAATTTAGGGATTATGCTTTAAGTTGGTGGAAAAAGTTATGCTATGATAATGATAGGTTGCAATATGAACAGATCCATACTTTGACTGGATTAGTGGAAGCCATGAGACATAGGTTTTGTAACACCCCGGTTTTTGGTCACCCAGGTCGGGATGTCACCGCCACACCTCCCTAGCAAGACACGGTTTCTCCGAGCAAACTAAAGAGATGCAAGGCTATGGTTTTTCAGAATTTAAAATATTCAAACAGCCCATTCATATATAATTTAAAAATAATACATCAAAGTTGCAGCGGAAAATAATATTTACATAAGTATAATGCAGCGGAATTTAAATATTGGGCCAACATGGCCTAATCACGGGTTAAACAGGCCCGTTCATGCAAGATCTAGTCTAATACAAAAAAATTCAAAATAATATATCTTCCCAAATTTCCCAAGTATGCATATGACGATGCATAATTCTCAACCCTGAAAGAAAAAGGAAAAATATGGTTTGGTCAGCAAAAACTTGCTGAGTAAGTTAACACGTACAAGATTAGGAGGTTTCAAAGCCTTTAATTAAATTTAATTGAAACATGTGCATAATTTAATCAATTCATGTAATCGCATAATTTAGAAGACATGGATTCATAAGATCATCAATATAGCTTGCAACGTAATTAAATAAGTTGCCATAAATTTAAAAAAACACAAATTGTCAAGGACTTGATTGGATTCCCTTATCGATGTCTCGTTTTCATTCTTTTACAGATCACCACCGCTAGGGCTCTTATGTCCGCCAGCCTTATGCCTGGGCTCTTATGTCCACAGGTATCATGGTCGATCTTTTAATTAGAGTTAATCCGTCCACTAGCCATACGATCAGTGTTTCGCCAGGGCTCTTACGTCAACCTAGACATACATTTGGGCTCTTATGTCCCAAGCCGCAGAGAACATTGACAGTATCTAGCTTAGTCATAACCCACAATATTTTAATCTTCTCGTTTCGTGTATCGTATTTCAAAGTATTTCTATCAGTTTCAACCTCAAAGGCTAATTTCGCCGTTTCCACAAGATATCAAGATTTGACTTGGTCAACCACAGTTTACTCTAAAATTCGTCTAAAATCAGATTTAATTTCAAAAATTCCGAAATTTCACGACTGACTCCAAAACGTCGAGATCTACAACTTTCGTGTTTTAACTTTTTCGATCCGAGATACCGAAACAGGTCAACAACGTCAATTTTCGTCAGATCAAAAATCTGTCCGCGTTTTCACACAGCAGTTTAAAAGTTTCGAGATCTACCATAGCAAATGAACTCTAAATTTGATGAAATTTTACAGAGATCATCTTAAGACAATTATCTACAACTTTCCGGCTAAAGATCTAATTCGGCCTAGAACCCTAGTCAAAAACGTCAGCAAGTTCGAATCTATGTTCTGTCCAGTTTTCAAGATCCGATTTTAAACCAGTTCGGTTTGGGGTGGATTTCATATATCAAATCATCACGAAAAATTCTGAAATTTTACGGAGGTATTCATAACGTATAGATCTACAACTCTTATGTTCAATGCCAAGCCTAGATCGGTTTAGATCTAAGGTAGAAATCACCAACAAGTTCGAATAAAGAATCTATCCTCTTTTCAAGATCTAAATCTAAAGTAGGCTCGTTTACGATCGTTTTCGGACATCGAAACACAATGAAAAATTATGAAATTTTTACAAGAGCTAGATCAGTGTCTTAGGAATGTTTTTTGTATTTTATGTTTTCTCGTTTGAACGTTTTAAGGGGTCCGAATAAATTCAATAAAAGCGTTGCGCCGGTGTAGACAGATTTTAGGTAGGGTTCCATTAGATCTATATGTTCGAATCTTTTAACAACCCAAAACCAAAGTAAGCGTTAACTTACAGATTGTTGAGCGTCCGGGATCGTCGATTCGGAGGCGTGGCTTCCAGTCCTCCGTTTATCCTCTCCGTTTGTCGGGTTCTTCGCTCTCGATCCGGATCGGGGTTTAGAATAGAAAAAGATCGAATTAGGATTCGTTTTCGAATCACATATGGAAAAGAATGGATCAAGGCTTACCACAGCGACGGGGGTCTCCGAAATTCGTCCAAGATACAGTCTTTGAGTGCCTTCGTGCCTCCGACGACTCCGGGATTAGGTTTTTCGAACGTGTAGAGAGTTGTAGGGTTTTTTTTTGTTTGTTTTGTTATTTTGTGACTGAACTTAGAATTAAAACTTCTAAGCTGCCTACGTACCCGGTGAAGGGATCAAGCCATAACGTAGTTCAAAACAAGTTGAATTTGTTTATTTATGATTTAGGATACATGGTATCGAGTCGAACTCCAAAAACAAATTATTACGGGGTATCACATCCTCTCCCCCTTAGGACTTCAGTTATGTCCCCATAACTGCCTATACATTACTCTCAAGAGGGTTTGGGTTTTGGTCTTGTTCCTCGTCACTCTCCCATTGCTGAAGGTTCACCAAATCTACTCTCTTTTCGATCGCCTCCTCTGGCATTCGACATCCACTGGCCTTGTGACCAAGCATGCCGCACCTACGGCAGGTTCCAGGCTTCGGGCATTGGCGCACCAGATGTGCATGGTTGCATCGTGGGCAACGTGGTATAAACGCACTACGGTTGTCGTCTTCCCCATCGTTGAGACCGTTATTTCCTTTCCTTCGGGATCCATTGTCTTTCCTAGAGTTGTTGTTGTTGTCTTTCCGATCCTTCTTCTCAAGTCCTTGCGAGTCCTTGCTCGACTCACCATGTTCCTTACGCTTCAATTGCTGGATTCGAGCAATTGATACGGCGCGATCATATATCGTCTGCAGGTTCGGGAATTGTCCTACTGCAAGTATCTCCCGGATACTAAGGTTCAGACCCATCTCGAATTTCTGAGCCTTGTCAGAGTCGGTTGGTACTATCCTCGCAGCGAATCGTACTAGCTCCTTGAATTTGTCGTAGTACTCTTGTACCGTTTGTGCACCTTGCTTTAAGTTGATGAACTCCTCGTACTTCGCAGTCTTGGTGCTCAGTGGGTAGAATCTTTCCCTCAAAGCTTCCTTAAGTTCTTCCCAGGTGTAGGCTTCTTCGTCTTCCACTGAATTTGCTTGGAGATTTTGCCACCACTCATCGGCTTCGCCTCCTAGGTAGTAGGTCACTACGTGTATCTTCTCCTCATCAGGGCACTTGATAGCGTTCAAGAGCTTGTCAAAGGTACGGATCGATCCTTCCAACTTGGCTGGATCCTCTTGGCCGTCATAATGGGGTGGGTGGTAAGGGTTCACTAATGCCAAGTAGTTGACTCGAGCTACTGGCGGAGGTACTGTTTGTGTCCTATGCACCTCGGCATTTCCCAATGCTACTAGGAGTTCCTCTACCGATTTTAAACGTGCTTCCATATTATTGGGCGCTTGAGGCACTTGCTCTCCTA
Source organism: Hygrophila difformis (assembly GCA_030278955.1). Taxonomy (NCBI): domain Eukaryota; kingdom Viridiplantae; phylum Streptophyta; class Magnoliopsida; order Lamiales; family Acanthaceae; genus Hygrophila; species Hygrophila difformis. The sequence goes on along the minus strand of JAOANR010000009.1, from coordinate 36,427,582 downwards.
GGTTCTGAGGACTTTCACTGTTGTTGGGCGTGTTGGAAAGGTTAGCGTCAGTGCCGTTTGGACTCACCTTCCTTGGTTTCCTCCTAGGCGCCATTTTCTGTTATAACGTGTATAGATTAGCTTATCTTGGTTTAGATAGATCGCTCGAACAAGACGTTTCGTAAATTTCTAATTTCAAATTTTCGGATTTGTTGTTTAGAAATCCCAACAAGATCTTTGGAATAAAGAGTGTTTTAATAAAACTTGATTTTCTTATTGTTCCACATGAGGAAGTTTTCTAGTTCGTACCAGGATAGGAATGGCTAAAGCCGAGATTTGTTATACTTAGGCGTGCGCTTAGATGAACGCGATCTAGAACTAAGGCAACATCAGTCTCTAGTGAGCGTTTCTAATTTGATGTCAAGTCTCTATGTTATCCGGTGCAAGCAGAGATCTAAGTTAATATTTGACAAGATCTAAGTTCAATTTCGCCAAGATTCTGAGTTCAAATTCGCCAAGATTCTAAGTTCAATTCGCCAAGATTCTAAGTTCAAATTCGCCAAGATTCTAAGTTCATAGAAGAGATGCAATATGCAAGTGCAAATGATGATTTTCCCCCCAAAAATAATTTATGCACTATATATATATTTTTCACATGGTTTTAAAATAAAAATTTCTCCATGGAATTAATACTTTAAAATAATATTTAAAATCCTTAGACTTCTATATTGGGTCAAAAATAATTATAACTTGGGCTCAAAAACAAATTTTGGGCTAGAAAATTTTAAAATAATAAATTAGGGTTTCTACAAGAATAATATAAATACTAACGGTTTAAAAATAGTAGTTTAAAAATAATAATAATTTAAAAATAATAGTTTAAAAATAATAATAGTTTAAAAATAGCCGGGCTCTGATACCAACTTGGTATCAGATATTTCTTTAAAATAAATAGCTTTAAAATATTCTGGGCTCTGATACCAACTTTGGTATTAGATATTTTCTTTAAAATAAATAGCTTTAAAATATTCTGGGCTCTGATACCAACTTGTAACACCCCGGTTTTTGGTCACCCAGGTCGGGATGTCACCGCCACACCTCCCTAGCAAGACACGAATTCTCTGAGCTTACTAAAGAGATGCAAGGCTATGGTTTTTCAGAATTTAAAATATTCAAACAGCCCATTCATATATAATTTAAAAATAATACATCAAAGTTGCAGCGAAAAATAATATTTACATAAGTATAATGCAGCAGAATTTAAATATAGGTCCAACATGGCCTAATCACGGGTTAAACAGGCCCGTTCATGCAAGATCTAGTCTAATACAAAAAAATTCAAAATAATATATCTTCCCAAATTTCCCAAGTATGCATATGACGATGCATAATTCTCAACCCTGAAAGAAAAAGGAAAAATATGGTTTGGTCAGCAAAAACTTGCTGAGTAAGTTAACACGTACAAGATTAGGAGGTTTCAAAGCCTTTAATTAAATTTAATGAAAACATGTGCATAATTTAATCAATTCATGTAATCGCATAATTTAGAAGACATGGATTCATAAGATTATCAATATAGCTTGCAACGTAATTAAATAAGTTGCCATAAACTTAAAAAAACACAAATTGTCAAGGACTTGATTGGATTCCCTTATCGATGTCTCGTTTTGATTCTTTTACAGATCACCACCGCTAGGGCTCTTATGTCCGCCAGCCTTACGCCTGGGCTCTTATGTCCACAGGTATTATGGTCGATCTTTTAATTAGAGTTAATCCGTCCACTAGCCATACGATCAGTGTTTCGCTAGGGCTCTTACGTCAACCTAGACATACATTTGAGCTCTTATGTCCCAAGCCGCAGAGAACATTGACAGTATCTAGCTTAGTCATAACCCGCAATATTTTAATCTTCTCATTTCGTGTATCGTATTTCAAAGTATTTCTATCCGTTTCAACCTCAAAGGCTAATTTCGCCGTTTCCACAAGATATCAAGATTTGACTTGGTCAACCACAGTTTACTCTAAAATTTGTCTAAAATCAGATTTAATTTCAAAAATTCCGAAATTTCACGAATGACTCCAAAACGTCTAGATCTACAACTTTCGTGTTTTAACTTTTTCGATCCGAGATACCGAAACAGGTCAACAACGTCAATTTTCGTCAGATCAAAAATCTGTCCGTGTTTTCACACAGCAGTTTAAAAGTTTCGAGATCTACCATAGCAAATAAACTCTAAATTTGATGAAATTTTACAGAGATCATCTTAAGACAATTATCTACAACTTTCATGTTCGGCTAAAGATCTAATTCGGCATAGAACCCTAGTCAAAAACGTCAGCAAGTTCGAATCTATGTTCTGTCCAGTTTTCAAGATCCGATTTTAAACCAGTTCGGTTTGGGGTGGATTTCATATATCAAATCATCACGAAAAATTCTGAAATTTTACGGAGGTATTTATAACGTATAGATCTACAACTCTTATGTTCAACGCCAAGCCTAGATCGGTTTAGATCTAAGGTAGAAATCACCAACAAATTCGAATGAAGAATCTATCCTCGTTTCAAGATCTAAATCTAAAGTAGGCTGGTTTACGATCGTTTTCGGATATCGAAACACGATGAAAAATTATGAAATTTTTACAAGAGCTAGATCAGTGTCTTAGAAATGTTTTTTGTATTTTAAGTTTTCTCGTTTGAACGTTTTAAGGGGTCCGAATAAATTCAATAAAAGCATTGCGCCGGTGTAGATAGATTTTAGGTAGGGTTCCATTAGATCTATATGTTCGAATCTTTTAACAACCCAAAACCAAAGTAAGCGTTAACTTACAGATTGTTGAGCGTCCGGGATCGTCGATTCGGAGGCGTGGCTTCCAGTCCTCCGTTTATCCTCTCCGTTTGTCGGGTTCTTCGCTCTCGATCCGGATCGGGGTTTAGAATAGAAAAAGATCGAATTAGGATTCGTTTTCGAATCACATATGGAAAAGAATGGATCAAGGCTTACCACAGCGACGGGGGTCTCCGAAATTCATCCTAGATACAGTCTTTGAGTGCCTTCGTGCCTCCGACGACTCCGGGATTAGGTTTTTCGAACGTGTAGAGAGTTGTAGGGTTTTTTTTTTGTTTGTTTTGTTATTTTGTGACTGAACTTAGAATTAAAACTTCTAAGATGCCTACATACCCGGTGAAGGGATCAAGCCATAACGTAGTTCAAAACAAGTTGAATTTGTTTATTTATGATTTAGGATACATGGTATCGAGTCGAACTCCAAAAACAAATTATTACGGGGTATCACATCCTCTCCCCCTTCGGACTTCAGTTATGTCCCCATAACTGCCTATTCATTACTCTCAAGAGGGTTCGGGTTTTGGTCTTGTTCCTCGTCACTCTCCCCTTGCTGAAGGTTCACCAAATCTACTCTCTTTTCGATCGCCTCCTCTGGCGTTCGACATCCACTGGCCTTGTGACCAAGCTTGCCGCACCTACGGCAGGTTCCAGGCTTCGGGCATTGACGCACCAGATGTGCATGGTTGCATCGTGGGCAACGTGGTATAAACGCACTACGGTTGTCGTCTTCCCCATCGTTGAGACCTTTATTTCCTTTCCTTCGGGATCCATTGTCTTTCCTAGAGTTGTTGTTGTTGTCTTTCCGATCCTTCTTCTCAAGTCCTTGCGAGTCCTTGCTCGACTCACCATGTTCCTTACGCTTCAATTGCTGGATTCGAGCAATTGATACAGCGCGATCATATATCGTCTGCAGGTTCAGGAATTGTCCTACTGCAAGTATCTCCCGGATACTAAGGTTCAGACCCATCTCGAATTTCTGAGCCTTGTCAGAGTCGGTTGGTACTATCCTCGCAGCGAATCGTACTAGCTCCTTGAATTTGTTGTAGTACTCTTGTACCGTTTGTGCACCTTGCTTTAAGTTGATGAACTCCTCGTACTTCGCAGTCTTGGTGCTCAGTGGGTAGAATCTTTCCCTCAAAGCTTCCTTAAGTTCTTCCCAGGTGTAGGCTTCTTCGTCTTCCACTGAATTTGCTTGGAGATTTTGCCACCACTCATCGGCTTCGCCTCCTAGGTAGTAGGTCACTACGTGTATCTTCTCCTCATCAAGGCACTTGATAGCGTTCAAGGGCTTGTCAAAGGTACGGATCCATCCTTTCAACTTGGCTGGATCCTCTTGGCCGTCATAATGGGGTGGGTGGTAAGGGTTCACTAATGCCAAGTAGTTGACTCGAGCTACTGGCGGAGGTACTGTTTGTGTCCTATGCACCTCGGCATTTCCCAATGCTACATGGAGTTCCTCTACCGATTTTAAACGTGCTTCCATATTATTGGGCGCTTGAGGCACTTGCTCTCCTAGGTTCTGAGGACTTTCACTGTTGTTGGGCGTGTTGGAAAGGTTAGCGTCAGTGCCGTTTGGACTCACCTTCCTTGGTTTCCTCCTAGGCGCCATTTTCTGTTATAACGTGTATAGATTAGCTTATCTTGGTTTAGATAGATCGCTCGAACAAGACGTTTCGTAAATTTCTAATTTCAAATTTTTGGATTTGTTGTTTAGAAATCCCAACAAGATCTTTGGAATAAAGAGTGTTTTAATAAAACTTGATTTTCTTATTGTTCCACATGAGGAAGTTTTCTAGTTCGTACCAGGATAGGAATGGCTAAAGCCGAGATTTGTTATGCTTAGGCGTGCGCTTAGATGAACGCGATCTAGAACTAAAGCAACATCAGTCTCTAGTGAGCGTTTCTAATTTGATGTCAAGTCTCTATGTTATCCGGTGCAAGCAGAGATCTAAGTTAATATTTGACAAGATTCTAAGTTCAATTTCGCCAAGATTCTGAGTTCAAATTCGCCAAGATTCTAAGTTCAATTCGCCAAGATTCTAAGTTCATAGAAGAGATGCAATATGCAAGTGTAAATGATGATTTTCCCCCCAAAAATAATTTATGCACTATATATATATTTTTCACATGGTTTTAGAATAAAAATTTCTCCATGGAATTAATACTTTAAAATAATATTTAAAATTCTTAGACTTCTATATTGGGTCAAAAATAATTATAACTTGGGCTCAAAAACAAATTTTGGGCTAGGAAATTTTAAAATAATAAATTTGGGTTTCTACAAGAATAATATAAATACTAACGGTTTAAAAATAGTAGTTTAAAAAGAATAATAATTTAAAAATAATAGTTTAAAAATAATAATGGTTTAAAAATAATAGTTTAAAAAATAGCCGGGCTCTGATACCAACTTGGTATTAGATATTTTCTTTAAAATAAATAGCTTTAAAATATTTTGGGCTCTGATACCAACTTGTAACACCCCGGTTTTTGGTCACCCAGGTCGGGATGTCACCGCCACACCTCCCTAGCAAGACACGGTTTCTCCGAGCTTACTAAAGAGATGCAAGGCTATGATTTTTCAGAATTTAAAATATTCAAACAGCCCATTCATATATAATTTAAAAATAATACATCAAAGTTGCCGCAGAAAATAATATTTACATAAGTATAATGCAGCGGAATTGAAATATAGGGCCAATATGGCCTAATCACGGGTTAAACAGGCCCGTTCATGCAAGATCTAGTCTAATACAAAAAAAATTCAAAATAATATATCTTCCCAAATTTCCCAAGTATGCATATGACGATGCATAATTCTCAACCCTGAAAGAAAAAGGAAAAATATGGTTTGGTCAGCAAAAACTTGCTGAGTAAGTTAACACGTACAAGATTAGGAGGTTTCAAAGCCTTTAATTAAATTTAATGAAAACATGTGCATAATTTAATCAATTCATGTAATCGCATAATTTAGAAGACATGGATTCATAAGATCATCAATATAGCTTGCAACGTAATTAAATAAGTTGCCATAAATTTAAAAAAACACAAATTGTCAAGGACTTGATTGGATTCCCTTATCGATGTCTCGTTTTGATTCTTTTACAGATCACCACCGCTAGGGCTCTTATGTCCGCCAGCCTTACGCCTGGGCTCTTATGTCCACAGGTATCATGGTCGATCTTTTAATTAGAGTTAATCCGTCCACTAGCCATACGATCAGTGTTTCGCTAGGGCTCTTACGTCAACCTAGACATACACTTGGGCTCTTATGTCCCAAGCCGCAGAGAACATTGACAGTATCTAGCTTAGTCATAACCCACAATATTTTAATCTTCTCGTTTCGTGTATCGTATTTCAAAGTATTTCTATCCGTTTCAACCTCAAAGGCTAATTTCGCCGTTTCCACAAGATATCAAGATTTGACTTGGTCAACCACAGTTTACTCTAAAATTCGTCTAAAATCAGATTTAATTTCAAAAATTCCGAAATTTCACGAATGACTCCAAAACGTCGAGATCTACAACTTTCGTGTTTTAACGTTTTCGATCCGAGATACCGAAACAGGTCAACAACGTCAATTTTCGTCAGATCAAAAATCTGTCCGCGTTTTCACACAGCAGTTTAAAAGTTTCGAGATCTACCATAGCAAATGAACTCTAAATTTGATGAAATTTTACAGAGATCATCTTAAGACAATTATCTACAACTTTCATGTTCGGCTAAAGATCTAATTCGGCCTAGAACCCTAGTCAAAAACGTCAGCAAGTTCGAATCTATGTTCTGTCTAGTTTTCAAGATCCGATTTTAACCCAGTTTGGTTTGGGGTGGATTTCATATATCAAATCATCACGAAAAATTCTGAAATTTTACGGAGGTATTCATAACGTATAGATCTACAACTCTTATGTTCAATGCCAAGCCTAGATCGGTCTAGATCTAAGGTAGAAATCACCAACAAATTCGAATAAAGAATCTATCCTCGTTTCAAGATCTAAATCTAAAGTAGGCTCGTTTACGATCGTTTTTGGATATCGAAACACGATGAAAAATTATGAAATTTTTACAAGAGCTAGAACAGTGTCTTAGGAATGTTTTTTGTATTTTAAGTTTTCTCGTTTGAACGTTTTAAGGGGTCCGAATAAATTCAATAAAAGCGCTGCGCCGGTGTAGACAGATTTTAGGTAGGGTTCCATTAGATCTATATGTTCGAATCTTTTAACAACCCAAAACCAAAGTAAGCGTTAACTTACAGATTGTTGAGCGTCCGGGATCGTCGATTCGGAGGCGTGGCTTCCAGTCCTCCGTTTATCCTCTCCGTTTGTCGGGTTCTTCGCTCTCGATCCGGATCGGGGTTTAGAATAGAAAAAGATCGAATTAGGATTCATTTTCGAATCACATATGGAAAAGAATGGATCAAGGCTTACCACAGCGATGGGGGTCTCCGAAATTCGTCCAAGATACAGTCTTTGAGTGCCTTCGTGCCTCCGACGACTCCGGGATTAGGTTTTTCGAACGTGTAGAGAGTTGTAGGGTTTTTTTTTTGTTTGTTTTGTTATTTTGTGACTGAACTTAGAATTAAAACTTCTAAGCTACCTACATACCCGGTGAAGGGATCAAGCCATAACGTAGTTCAAAACAAGTTGAATTTGTTTATTTATGATTTAGGATACATGGTATCGAGTCGAACTCCAAAAACAAATTATTACGGGGTATCACAGGTTTGTACCTCCGAAATACAAACAAGAGATATTCATTAAGCTTTCTTTTCTTACGCAGGGTACTAAAACTGTGGAAGAGTATTACCATGAGCTGGAAAGATTACTGATGAGATGTGGTATTGTTGAAGATGAGGACATCACCTTGAGCAGATTTGCAGGAGGATTAAGGAAGGAAATATTTAAAGAAGCAGACCTTCGAGGATTTGATTCTCTTGCAGAGTTGTATGACAAAGCCTTGAAGATAGAGAGGCAACAAAAGGAGGCAAGGACTTACCCAGTGAGATCCACTGTTGCGGGCAACAGTTCAAAACCATGGTTGGTAAAGGCACAATCCCAGCAATGGAATGATAAGAAGGAACCGGCCAAGTCTCAGCCTACAACTCAGAACAACAAACCTCGCACCTTTGAAATTAGTAAGAATTTCCAAGAATTTAGAAAGGATGACAGGCCAAAGGGGCAAGAAGTTGACAGGAATAAGGGAGGCCAAGACAAAAGAGATATTGTATGTTGGAAATGCCAACGACGTGGTCACTATGCTAATGAATGCACCAATGTGAGAAAGGTGGCACTACTGGATACTGGAGAAGAAAGACTAGTAGCTATCACTGAAAGTGGCATGTTGAATTTGATTGATGAAGAAGAAGAATGCCCTTATGAGAATGATGAATGTGAGTATGTTGAAGAAGATCAAGAAGGACGAGAGACAGTTGAGGGGGAAGAAACATTCCAAACTATGGTGGCAATGAGAATCCTGAATACTAATAAATCACATGATGATCAAAGGGAGAATTTATTTCATTGCTTTTGTACTATCAATGGTAAAGGTGCTACAATTATTGTTGACAACGGGAGCTGCACTAATGTAGTTTCACTGTTTTGTGTACGCAGATTGAACTTACCTTTAGAGGAGCATGCAAGTCCATATCTGCTACACTGGATGAACACAAGTGGTCGATTGAAAGTAACACATCAAGCACGTGTCCCAATTACCATAGGATCTTATACTGAGAACGTCTTATGTGATGTGATCCCTATGAATGCGTGTCATGTACTGTTAGGAAGGCCTTGGTTGTCAGATAATAATGTGACATATCATGGTAAAGAGAACACCATAGAGTTTAAGAAGGAAAAGAAGGCATATCTGCTAAAACCTTTATCTGTAGCACTTGTGAGAAGAGAATCGGAAAAGCTGAAGAAACAAGTTGAGGAAGAAGAAAGGGAACATAAGGAAAGGAATACCAGCAAGAAGAAGGCTGAAGCCTCAACTAGTAAGGGAAAGACGAAGATGGCTGTAGAGAACTGTCTACTGATGGACAGAACTTCCATTGAATGAGCCATCAAAGGACTGGAATTTCCAGGTTACTGTTTTCTTGCACTTATTAAGCCTATTTCATTAAATCTGGGGACAGTAAAACCTTCGCCTGAAATTCCTGCTACTTTTGCTACGATGCTCGAGAAGAATCAAGATGTGTTTCCTGACGAGTTTCCGGAAGGACTACCACCCTTGAGAGGAATAGAGCATCAGATTGAGTTTATGCCTGGAGCATCAATTCCAAATAGACCAGCATATAGGATGAATCCTGAAGAGACAGCTGAAATTCAACGCCAAGTTCAAGCATTGCTTGATAAAGGATGGATACGAGAAAGTCTATCACCATGTGCTGTGCCTGTACTCTTAGTTCCCAAGAAGAATGGGGAATGGAGGATGTGTGTCGATTGCAGAGCTGTTAATGCGATCACTGTGAAGTATCGCCACCCAATTCCTCGTCTTGATGACATGTTGGATGAACTAAGCAGTGCAACGGTCTTCTCCAAGATCGACTTGAAAAGTGGTTATCATCAAATACGAATGCAACTCGGAGATGAGTGGAAGACTGCCTTCAAAACCAAGTTTGGGTTATATGAATGGCTGGTGATGCCATTTGGACTTACCAATGCACCTGCTACCTTCATGAGGCTTATGAATGAGACCCTCCGTCCTTACATAAATCGTTTTGTTGTTGTTTATTTTGATGATATTCTCATATATAGTACCAACGAAACTGATCATTTATCTCATGTGCAACAGGTCCTAGATAAGCTGAGGGAAGTAAAGTTGTATGCTAACTTGGAAAAGTGCACCTTCCATGTGGATGAGGTCATCTTCCTAGGATTTGTTGTGGGAAAGGAAGGACTTAAAGTGGATCAATCGAAGATCAAGGCGATCACTGAATGGAAACCGCCAACTACAGTCTCAGAAGTTAGAAGTTTTCTAGGGTTGTGCGGGTTCTTCAGAAGGTTTGTGCCAAATTTTAGTATAATTGCTGCCCCACTTACATCTTTGTTGAAGGATTTAAAGTATAAACGGGGAACAGCTGAACAAAAAGCATTTGATGAGTTGAAGTACAAACTGACCCATGCTCCAGTGTTAGCACTACTTGATTTTGAGAAGGTGTTTGAGTTAGAATGCGACGCATCTGGAACTGGAATGGGAGCATTACTTATGCAGGATAAGAGACCGATTGCATATCATAGTGAGAAGTTTAATGGAGCTCAATTGAATTACTCTACTTATGATAAGGAGTTGTATGCAATCGTGAGGGCCTTAAAGGTATGGCAACATTACCTAAGAGGTCGTGAGTTCATCATACATATTGATCATGAGACATTAAAGCATATCAAAGTTCAAGGACAGCTGAGTAAGAGGCATGGTGGATGGAGTGCATTCCTTGAAACTTTTCCTTATGTGATCAAGTATAAGAAGGGTAAGGACAATGTTGTTGCCGATGCATTGTCTAGACGAGTAGCTTTAGCGGCAATTGCTACTACACATTTGGTGGGATTTGAACACATTCAAGCTCAGTATGCAAGTGATCCGGATTTCAAGGAAGTGTTTGAGAAAACTGAGAAGCAGGCTTACAAGGAGTACTCCCGACTGAATGGATATCTCTACTATGGAAATCAACTGTGCATACCAAGAGGATCCATCAGAGAGCTGTTAATTAAAGAAGCGCATGCTGGAGATATGATGGGACATATTGGGAAGCATGCTACGATGGGAGTATTGAAAGAAAGGTTTTATTGGCCTGGGATGTCGAAACAGGTGGTTGATCTGATTGCCAGGTGTCTTGTCTGTCTGAAGGCAAAGTCACAAGCGAAACCCCATGGACTATATCAGGCGTTGCCGGCACCTGAAGGGCCATGGATTGACATCTCAATGGACTTTATTCTGGGATTACCAAGGACTGCTCGTGCTAAGGATTTAATATTTGTGGTTGTGGACCGATTCTCTAAAATGGCACACTTCATTCCTTGCACCAAGACAAATGATGCACATCATATTGCCAAGTTGTTCTTCAAAGAAGTGGCCAGATTGCATGGGATACCACGGACCATAGTATCTGACAGAGATACTGTCATACCGTGTATTTTTCATACATTCTTGTAATCAAACAAACCAATTCAAATTGTTTTGAACTACGTCATGACTTGATCCCTTCACCGGGTACGTAGGCAGCTTAAAAGTCTTAATTCTAAGTTCAGTCACAAAATAAATAAAATAAACGAAAGACCTTAGCACGAGAAAAGCCGAAACACAACTTCGAGGACGAAGTTGATTCTTAAGGAGGGTAGACTGTAATACCCGAGAATTTTACAACATAAATAGATAAATAAATACAATAAATAAATAAATAAAAAATATAATAAATAAATAAATAAACAAATAAATCAGTAAATACATTAAATAAATAAATATAGAAGAAATGAGAAATGAATTTAATTAAACAAAAGAAATTAAAGATAAATAAGTCGTTACACGGGAACCCGATATAAATGAACTCGAGAATTCGAGCCAAAACGTAAGTTTAGATCCGAAGGAAATAACGACACGAAATAGGAACCCGAAGAGAGTCCGGAAATTGGAATCCGAGAGCATAGAGGGATAGAAACCCGAAAGAGAGGCGGAAAAGCACGACGGATCGCACGACCCGCCCGGACCGAAGTCCAGGCGTACGTCGCGCGCTGGCCGCGCGGGTTTTAGGCAAAAGGCGCGCCAACCCCGCGCCACGCGACAGATTCGCCCGTCGCGTGAATCTCTCGCCCGAACGCGGATTTTTCGACTTTCGGTTGAACGTCTCTCGACTCAAGACCCTTAGGGTCAAATTTTGGACGCCCTAGGACTTAGCTATCTATAAATAAACCCCCTCTGAGACCCTAAACCCTTTTCAAAACCCTACGACACTCTCTAAACACGAAAGTAGTAATCCCGGAGTCAACGGAGGCACCAAGAGACCGAGGCAGCAGCTTCTGGACGAAAATCCAAGGATCTCCGTGTGGTAAGTTCTAGTCCATCAGATTCTTCTTAGTTTCAATCCGAAAACGGATTCTAACCCCGTCTCTTTCCTTTCTACACCTCGAACCGGATCTAGAACGAGGAACCCGACGAACGGAGAGGAGAAACGGTGAACTGGAAGCCACGCCTTCGAAATACACATCCCGGACGTTCACAAATCAGTAAGTTAACTCTTACATGGTTTTGGGAAGAATTAAAACATTCGAAACTAAAAGATTTAACAAGAAATCGTAAATCTGCCAACTTATGTTTTCTACCGATGCAACAGTTTTGACGAATTTTTCCGAACCTTAAAACGACTTCAAACGAAAAAACTTAAAACACGAGAAACGTTCCTAAGGCTTAGATCTACCTACTGTAAAATTTTCAGAATTTTTAGAGACGGTTTGATATGAGAAAACCAACCGAAACCGAACTGCTTGAATCTAGATCTTGAAATTCTTGACAGAACTTAGGTCCGATCTTGATCACGTTTTTGACATAGGTTCCAGACCGATTTAGATCTTTGGCCGAACATGAAAGTTGTAGATAATTGGCTTGAGATGATCTCTGTAAAAATTCATCAAATTTGGAGTTGAATTGCTATGGTAGAATTCGAAATCTTTAAACTGTGACATATGAAATTCGGACAGAATTGTGCTTCAGTGAAAATTTGTGTTTTTGACCTATTTCGGTATCTCGGATTGAAAAAGTTAAAACACGAAAGTTGTAGATCTTGACGTTTTTGAGTCAGTAGTGAAGATTTGGAATTTTTGGAATTAAATCTGATTTTAGACGAATTTTAGAGTAAACTGTGGTTTACCGGAAATCAAATCTTGAAATCTTGTTGAAATATGAAATTAACCCTTAGGGTTGAAATGAGATGAAATATGATTTTTAAATAGAACAAATTGAAATCAGATTTTGAAATTAAAATCCCCTTACAAACTTGATAGATTAAAATTGGGGTGAGTGCTCTGCAGGGTGCCCCCTAATGATTCACTTCGTGCCTTAATGGACGATGGTGACCCCGCGCGCTAAACTTGAGATAGGATATTGCCAAAACGGCGAAATATAGAGCCTACACTCTCGAGAATATCCACATGGCTTTCCCGAGGCTCCGGAGTGGTACTGGGTATGGCTGATACGGTTGCGGCCGCCGGGCTACCGGCTAAACTTGTTGAGATTGCGATGCAATCGTGAAATACTTGAAATACTAAATCTGGGATGTAATGGGGATATTAAATTAAATTAAATTAGATTAAATTATGTTTGTTGTCCAATTAAATTATTTAAATGTTTTATTCAAATTATGGTTATTATTTTGAATCATGCGAAATGTGTTGCTAAATAAAGCCCTGAAATAAATTATGCTATTGGATAGTTGATTAGATTAAATTGAATATTATGTTATTATCATGCTTTTATTTATCTATTAAATTAATGGCTTTTAAACCCTACGATCATGCATGTGTTAACTTACTCAGCAAGTTGTGCTGACCAAACCATTTCTTTTTATTTTCTTTTCTTACAGAGTATGTAGAGTGAACATGAGCACTTCATGCATGGGAACTTTACCTTTTGGGAAAACATTATTTTGTTTTTAAATTCGTACTTTAGACTATATTATGAACGGGCCTGTTTAACCCGTGTTTTGGCCATGTCGGCCCTATTTACATTTTCCGCTGCAATACTATACTTAAATATTATTTCCGCTGCGCTATGATATTATTATTTTCGAATTATATTGTATGGGCTGTTTTGAATGATTTAAATGTTTTAAATACTGCAATACCTAGCCTTGCATCTCTTTAGTAAGCTTGGAGAAACCGTGTCTTACTAGGGAGATGTGGCGGTGACATCCCGACCTGGGTGACAAAAAACCGGGGTGTTACAGATACTAAATTTATGAGCTACTTTTGGAAGTCTTTTTGGCATGAGTTGGGTACAAAGTTGTTGTTTTCATCCTCTTACCATCCGCAGTCCGACGGGCAAACTGAGGCCGTCAACCGAGTATTAGGGAATCTGTTACGGATCATCATGTCTTCAAACTCCAAGAGTTGGGATGAGAGTCTACCCTATATCGAGTTCGCATACAACCGACATGTTCACAGTGCAACAGGTATGTCTCCTTTCGAGGTTGTATATGGATTTGTGCCACTAACTCCACTTGATTTGTTGCCACTGCCCCGCAGTGAGCACTTTAATGTTAATGGCAGGGATAGAGCAAATGCTATAAAGAACTTACACAAGGACGTGCGTGAAAGTTTGATCAAGGCGGCTGAACAATATGCCAAGTACTCCAAACGTGGAAGAAAGAGATTGTTGCTGAAACCAGGCGATTGGGTTTGGGTTCATATGAGGAAGGAGCGATTTCCTGCTCAGCGCCATGGAAAATTATCCCCTCGGGGATGTGGTCCTTTTAAAGTTTTAGAACGAATAAATGATAATGCTTATAAGATAGACCTGCCTGACGAGTATAGTAATATTAGTGCTACTTTTAATGTTGCAGATCTATCACTGTTCGAAAGAGATGATGAGGATGAAGCAAATCGGTTGAAGGATCAACCTCTTCAAGGGGGAGGGGATGGCATGGTAGCCCAAGCCATGATCCAAATACCCGAAGGACCATGTTCGAGGCAAAGAGCTAAGAAGTTTACGGAGCACGTGGCGGGACTGCTAAGGACGCATGCAGAAGAATGGGAGCTGACCAAGCCAACCTTCGGAGGAAGAACAATGATCACATGGAAGCTGCCGGAGGAAGAAGGCTATGCGGAAAAGCACTTAGCAGATTTTTGAGGAGTTCCGCTCGCCGCACGCGATGTATTTTCTACTGCACGCCATGATATTTCACAACGCGTGGAAACATCGCGAGGGAACATTGTATGTGGATACTTAACGGAATTTTGAAGATCAAGTGACGCGATCCTCGCGACAGCCGCACGCGACGTTCTCAATAAGCTTTCCAAAAGAACATCGCGAGCATTCTGAAGCAAGTCTACGATTTCTGCAACACTGTCATTTTCACGCGCGCGACAGCTTTTCCAAGATGAAGCGAGCTGCGTAAATCTGTTCATGCATGCAGAATCATATCTTGTTTCCATATCTTTTGTTATTTTATTTTATTTCATTGTTTAAAATAGATTTAGTGTATCTAGCTAGTTTCCTTATTTGAGGAATTAGTTTCCTGATTTTGTGGGATTTATTCCCATAGCTGATAGGTTTACTTGGGGCCTAAATATAGGTCCTCAATTACTATTGTAAACACTTTTGATTAATTTGATGAATACAATTCTCTTTTTCAAAAGTCGATATTCCGAGTGTTCTTAAACTTTGTGTGTTTCAATTGGCAAACTCACCTTGCAATCTTCGAAACTGGATTGCTCGACTTCATCCAAGGAGGATCATTGGAAGAGGAGGTGCGCTTATTCCCTCGAGGATTAACTCCATCTCAATTCTCGTGATCAAATTGGTAGGTTTCGTCTATCTCTCTTTTTTCATTTTTCCGCGTTTCATCAAAGTCCTGTTGTGTCTGGAATCCGATCCATGGCAAATAGGAACTTGTTAGATTCGTTTCGTCATGTAATTTTTTAAAATAAAATTTTTTGGGATTCTCGCTTTGACCAAACTCGAACTATTAATAGTTATGATGTCATTGTTCTATATTCAAAATTGCCCCAGCAAAAACCATTTTTATACGAATAAAATATATAGATAACTGCCACACATGCCAATATTAATAATTTAAATTGTATATAAATAAAATTTAACAAAAATAATATTTAAAAACTATCAGTTTAGATGAATCTAACAAAATTTCTCTTGGTTTTATTTCTCCTTATATAAGTATGATAAATTTAAATCAATGTTAAACTAAAAATAATTGAAAATAGTATGGTTGTCCAATCCTTAAAAAACGAAGAAAGTAGAAAACTTCAAGGGTATCTTTTAATTGTAAAATAACACTAATCGACATCAATATATCCTAAGCTAATAAACAAAGTCATATTTTATTTTGTGTAACTGATTAAAAAGTCAAAACACAGTTATTCAATGAACAACATTTATTATGCAAATGTTGGTATTTTAAAAAACGGAGGAAGTATTTAATTCACGGAAAAAGCAGCCAATTCATTCAGCCCTACAGATTCAATATGCAAGACAACAAGATGCAAAATTAAATCATTTGCAAACTATATATGGTGTATTCTACCATTTTTCAAGTGTTAGAACCCAAGTGCGCTTACCTACAATTATTTCTTTTTTTCCCATGGGCAGTTGTACATCCAAAGCACACTGGTATTTATCTAAAAAAAAAATCAATAGCATTTATTTCACCTCAATAAAACCCACGTACAATTCCTCAATCATGTATTAAACTTGTTGAATCTGACAACGAAAAGTGTGATGCCTTGGTAACAAAGCTTTGTTTCTATTATTTGTTACTCCCTCCGTTCTTTATTAGAAATCGTTTTAGGAAGAAACATATTTTCCAAGGATTGTAATGATTGTTCTGTATTATTTTACTTTTACCCCTATGTGTTTTCTTTGGGAATAAAAAATAGAATTGGAGTGGAGAGAGAATGCACAATAGCTCAACAAGCAGTATTAGTAAAACAATCCTGCTTTTAAATTGTTGTTTTCCATTTGGTGTATGAACTTTCCTTTTAAATCAATATTATCCAAGCTAAAACAATTGCAACACAAGCCTTGACAAACATCTCAATTTGTGTCCAAGCATTGATCTACATATTACAAACAATAGATGGAAGAAAACCAACTCCTCAGCAAAAAACCAGCAACCCTTCAATGCTCACCCGATTTTTGAGGGCTATGGCTACCCTGGTATTCACCTAAAAAAATCAATAGCATTTATTTCATCCCAATAAAACCCACGTACGATTCCTCAGTCATTTATTCACCATTTTATAAATATAAAAATTCACATACGCTTATCTACAATTATTTCTTTTTCCCTACAGGCGGTTCTTCACCCTATTTCTTTTTCCCCCATGGGCGGTTGTACACCCTCAATGCACATCGAACGATGTGCTTCTTGAAGTGAAATAATCAGTAGGTTCAAAATACATCCTACTGAAGGAGAGCGTTACTATTTGCGTTTGTTATTGACGAAGGTATAGTGCCCGACTTCTTTCTAGGACTTACTATGGTTCCGTGGCAAATCTTTCTTTCAATTAATATATTTTATTGGTGCAATAGGTATGAGCATCGTCTCATAGATGATATGGTTGCTTATTGTAATACCCGAGAAATCAACATCGAGTATTAAATCCGAAAAATTAATTAATTGAATTAATTAATTGGATTTAACTATCGCAATCGAAATAATTCCGGGAGAGCGGAATTAAATATTTTCGGACGATAGTAACTCGAAGAGAGTTATCGGAGTATCCAACAATCACGGATAATCCAAATATGATTTTTAAAAGATCAAAAATCATATTATAAAAAAAAAAAAAGGAAAATTCGCTGCCTGGAGTGGCGCGGTGGCCGCGCGGTGGCGCGCCACCAGCGCGCCACCCTCCAGTAGGCAGCGGTTCGAACGCTGCCTACGCGTTTTGGCTTGGTTTTTGCATTAAGTTTGATCTTGATGCTTTGAATCTACTCCTATATTAAAAAGGTCCGCTTACTCTTCGCTCGGGTGAAAGCATGGCATCTCATCTTCACTCTAGATGTTGGTGGATGTATTGAGACACCATTGGACGAATCTAGAAGTTTCTAGAACCCCTACATGGCTGTGAGTTTGGAGGATGCATGCATTAGAATGATTCTTTGAACCATGGAGTGTTGGGTGGTTTGGATTAAGTTTTGGGGGGGGGGGGTTAATGTATTTTTGACTGTCATAATTCGTCCACCCTTTCCTAGGGACTTTATGGCAGCCATTGGAATCATGAAACACCCCTTTCCAACCCCAAAAACCTGCCACAAACTTCACTCTTTCCACCCACCCGAAAATCAGATTTCCCTTGGAGAGTTGAGAGTTCTTTGAGAGTATTCTTCCTTGTTCCAGAGAGTTTGGGCGAGTTCAAGTCTTCCAATCCCTTCTCCTACGTCTAGGTAAGGTTTCTAATCCAATCCCTTGTTCTTTACTTCGGATTCTAGGCCCTAACATCAAGTTTTTATCCAAACACCTCAAAATAGGATTCATTCGGTAGATCTTGGAGGTTAGAGGCTGTCCCGGGCGAATTTGAGGGTTCAACCAAAGAGGATTTCGACACTATACTCTTGAGAAGTAAGTTAATGATGTGCATATCAATTTTTAGAGTGTTTGGTTGAGTATTCGTTGAGTTAGAGTTCGATTTCCATCCTACGTTAAAACTGTCAATTAGGGTTTCTATCCGAGTAGTTTTAATTGTTCAGCGTTTTTCGTCAAGATCCGTTCATTTTTGGAAGAACTTGTCTAAATGAAAAATGTTCCTAACACTTTAAAGATGACCTCTGTAAATTTTCAGAATTTTTGGAATTGATTTGGTCGTCGAAAATAGATCTGGTATTTTCTGCTACACATGTTGACAGATTTAAATTTCTAGCATGTCCAGTTTTGTAGTTCACATTTCTCCTAGTTATGGTCGTTTTTGATGGTCGACTTCTTCATGAAAATTGTTCATATATGTGTCTAGTTTACTCCTGTGAAATTTCAGAATTTTTGGAGCAACCTTCGAATTGTTATGGATTTTTAAGTAAGCTGTGGTCGGATGAACAGTGGTCTTTGCACCCTTTTGAAAACAAGTTTCTGAAATGATTTTTTTTTTTGAGCAACTTAGAGTCCGAATTTGCTAAGGCCTATTTCTGAGAAAAATGTTTATTTTGATGTCGCCTAGCACCTGTAAAATTTTCAGAATTTTTCACAAAGTTTTACTACATTTCCTAATTCGATTTTGAAAACTGCCACAGTGTAGTCTTACCGGTAAATCTTGTTTTCGTACGCTTTGATGGTTATTGAGTCGATTGCTACTCTTTTACGAATCCTATGAATTCTGGAAATGTAGATATATGTTGTAATGATTAAAATGTGATTTTTGAAACTTTGTGAGTTTTGATCGAGTTAGATGTTCAAATTGGAGGGTAAGTGCACTTGGCGTGGGCTCGTTGGGCCGCCCCCTCTTTTTGGTGGCCAAAACGGCGCCAAGGAAATATTATTATGTTGCGTGATTGTATGAGTCTATACTCCTAGGTGTATCCGTAGGGGTTTCCTAGGGCTCCGGAGTGTGTCTGTATAGGGTCCGCTGCTCTCACATTGTGGATACCGTCGGCTTGTGGACATAAGTGCCCAAGCGGGTAATTGATCCCAAAACGGCTAAGGCCCTGGATCGTCGATACCGGCAGCTTGTGGACATAAGCGCCCAAGCGGGTAATGTTTTGAATGTCCTCGATCAAAATGAACAATGGTGTGGTAAAGTATAAAAAGAAATCCCCATAAATTGTTTTTACTCGCTCGTTAAATTAGATTCCTAACTTTTTATTACTCTTCTAAATCTTTAAATTTTGTTATGCTATACATTAACTTACGCAGTACCGTTTGTACTGATAAATTGTTATTTCCTATTTTTTCGCAGAGTAAGTGATGGCGCATTGGGATGGGATTCTCCAAAAATAAAGACTTGTCGCATTTTATCATTGTTTTAAATTTCTGCACTGGACTTTGGACTTTGGTTTTTGGCCGTATGTTTGGCCCTCGTTTTTTTTATGTGTTTTTAGCTTCCGCACTGATTATTACTGTGATGCATGAGATACTCTGATTTTAGTTCGGGCATGATTGAATGGTTTTTAAATTGTTTTGAAAAATTGATACGACTTAGCCTTAGCATTTTTCTAGATGAGCTCGACTTGGGTCGGGTCTTGTTTAGAAAAGTGTGGCGGTAATGCCCTGGCCTGGGAAATCAAATCCGGGGTGTTACAAAGTGGTATCAGAGCCCGAAAATTTTAAAGCTATTATTTTTCGGCCCACTATAGAGGCCCAAATTATTTAATATTATTTTTAAGCATTTTGGATATTATTTCCATGGAAAAAGGGAATTTTATTTTTGAAACCCATGGAAAAGTATATATTGCAAATTCGACAAGTCTTAAAAACTTAGTACTATTTTTGGGGGGTAGCATGTGCATTAACAAATTATTTTTATGTGTGACATATCCCTTAATGTAAAATTTGCATGATTAGATGGCCGACCCGAGGTTACAAGATTCCATCATGCGTTTATTGTGCTCCATGTCGGATATCACGCACGAACTTCGCCATATCTCTAGGGACGCCGCAAACGATAGAAATAGGATTGTGGCTATAGAAGAGAGGATGGAGGCTATGACCATTAGGAGTACCCAGATGGCTGCTCGCCACGATGCTCTTGCAGCCGAGTTCGAGGATTGCCGACACCACGTGCATATGTTACAGGGACGCATCTTTGCGTTGGAGGAAGTCATTGTTGGGCTGCAAAACCAGCTTAACCCCGAGCCAGAGATGGAAGAGGAGGAAGAGTTTGACCCCGATGAGTTCATCAACGTTGAAGAAGAAGAGGACCCCGAGGAGGTTGTGGAGAACCCTCCACTGCCTCTTGATACCGACGAGGAGATTGAGGCCGATCGCCGGATGCTCGGCTATTCCCCCGACTACCTGATCTAGACTTTATCATGCGTTCTCTCTTGACGGACTTTTACCGCTTTTCACTACTAGTTTTCTATCATTTCCGTACCTAGTATTATCGCATATTGATTATCTTGGTGGTACCACATTTTATGTAGTGGTGACCTAGTAGTATTTGATGTAGTAGCCTTGTTATTAAATCGTTATCATCTAGTGGAATTTCGTATTTAGTTTTCTCTCTCCTTCCTTGCCTATTTCAGTGGTCTTTAGCACTTAGAACCTATGAGATAGAGTTCTAACCATAGTCTAACTTGACTATTAACTTTCATCTAACTGCGAATCTAACCTCTGCGTGCTTAATCATCAGAATGCCGCCCAGAGGGAGACCTAGAGCTGAGATTCCAGTGAATGAGAACGTTAATGCTCCAGCCAATGCGAACCCGCCGAATCCGGGAGTTCAAGCTAACCCCGTTCCCAACGCACTTGATGAGAGGTTGAGGACAGTTGAGCAAGTCCTCGTTGCTCTAGGAAACGCTGAAGTCAACTGAGCTCAAGCAGCAGTACCACCCCCAGCAGCTCGCATAAATTATCTGGCGATGGTGAACCCTTACCAACCGCCTCATTACGAGGAACAGGAGGATCCCGCGAAGTTGGAGGATTGGCTGAGGACTTTTGACAAACTGCTTACTGCCATCAGGTGTCCCGCGAATGAAAAGGTTGGTGTGGCTGTGTACTACCTGAGAGGAGAAGCTGACGAATGGTGGCAAAACCACCAAGAAGGACTTGCTGATGGTGAACATGCCTACTTCTGGGAAGAGTTTAAGGAGATGATGAGGGAAAGGTTCTATCCCCTCAGCACAAAAACTGCTAAATATGAGGAATTCATTAATCTCCGACAAGGCACCCAGACAGTTCAAGAATACTATGCGAAGTTTAAAGAGCTCGTCCGATTCGCTCCAAGGCTGGTACCAACCGATGTTGATAAAGCCCAGAAATTCGAGATGGGGCTGAATCTCAGCATCAGAGAGATCTTGGTTGGCGGACAGCACACTACTCTGCAAGCTGTTTACGATCGTGCAGTGGCAATTGCACGAGTACAACAGCTGAAGCGCAAGGATCATGGAGAGGCGAGCAAGGGCCTAAACAATTTCGATAAGAAGAATCGGAACAACAACTCTGGGAATCACTTCAGAAAGGGAAATGACCAAGGGAGGAATGATGGTCATAGGAAGCCGGATAACAGAGAGCTCAACCGAGGAGGCCAAGGAGGTTGGAGGCCGGATAACCAGGGCGCCTTCATACCCAGATGCCGGGAATGCAACATTCCGCACTTGGTGCGTGAATGCCCAAGACCGGGGCATTGCTACCGGTGTGGCCGAGAAGGTCACATGAAGAAGGATTGCCGGATGAGGGAGGACCGCATTGACAAGAGATTGGACCTGATAAACCGTCCTCAGGGCAACAGGCCAGCCGGGCCAAACCAGCAGGACAACCAAGGGCAGAGATTCCCGCAGGCACAGAGGCCACCTCAGAATCCAAACCAGCATGGAAATCAAGGGAGGCCAGTAGGACGCCTGAACGTGATAAACCAAGCTGACCTAGCTGCTCAAGGCGATGTGATCGAAGGTACGTTTACTGCTTTAAGCGTACCTGTCAAGGTCTTATTTGACTCAGGAGCGAGTTGCTCTTTGATTTCCACGAGAATTATATCTGCGTTAGATCTACCAGCTCCGAATAACATTAACTTAGGAATCCAATTACCGTCGGGTAAGATAGTATCGTGTTCCAAACGATATGACGGGATCCCGATAGTAATCAAGAACACTGAATTCTTTGCGAATCTCATAGAATTTGACCTTAAGGATTTCAACATCATTTTGGGAATGGACTGGTTGACGAGGTACAAGGCTATCATCGAATGCCAGAAGCAGAAGATCTCGCTGGCAAAGAGTCGCGGAAAGAAGGTCATTTACTATATGCAGCCTCAGAAGAAGGGTGCCAAGATAGTAAATGCAGTAAAGTTCTGCAATCTCATGCAGAAGGGATACCAACTGTACGCGTGCTACGTGCATAATCTGGAAGCCGAGGAGAACAAGATCGATAATATCCCCGTCGTGAACGAATACCCAGATGTCTTCCCGGAAGATATCCCAGGAATGCCTCCTGAGCGAGAAGTGGAGTTCACGATCGATCTCGTGCCCGGAATCGAACCGGTGTCGAAGGCACCATATCGCATGGCGCCTGCTGAGATGAAGGAGCTGAAAGAACAACTAGAAGAGTTGTTATCTAAGGGATATATTCGGCCGAGCACATCACCATGGGGAGCTCCAGTCCTGTTCGTGAAAAAGAAGGACGGCGGACTCCGATTGTGCATCGACTACCGAGGTCTTAATCAACTGACGATTAAGAACAAGTACCTGCTACCTAGGATCGAAGATCTCTTCGATCAACTGAAAGGAGCGTCGGTATTTTCAAAGGTTGATCTAAGGTCGGGATACCACCAATTGCGTATCGCCGAGAACGATATACCCAAGACAGCATTCCGAACAAGATATGGACACTACGAATTCACCGTAATGTCTTTCGGTCTGACTAATGCTCCCGCAGTATCCATGAACCTCATGAATAGCATTTTCCGAGAGTTACTAGACACATGTGTAGTCGTATTCATCGACGACATCCTAGTTTACTCGAGGAATGAGGAAGAGCATAGTAGTCATTTGCACCAAGTACTCGGACTTTTGAGGAGGAATCAACTCTACGCGAAGCTGTCGAAGTGCGAGTTTTGGAAGAATGAAGTCGCTTTTCTAGGTCATATAGTATCGGCTAAAGGAGTATCAGTCGACCCGGCGAAGATATCAGCAGTGTCTGATTGGCCGGCACCAACAAACCCGACCGAGGTAAGAAGTTTCCTAGGTCTAGCCGGATACTACCGAAGGTTCGTGAAGGACTTTTCTAAAATTGCGAGACCGATGACCCAATTGCTGAAGAAAGGATTGAAGTTTGATTGGACAGCTGAGTGTGAGCAGTCATTCCGTGAGCTTAAGGGGAGACTCACATCAGCACCGGTTTTAGCGTTGCCATCAGAGACTGAGGATTATGAGGTGTATAGCGACGCCTCGAAGGAAGGTCTTGGTTGCGTGCTAATGCAAAACCAAAGGGTAATTGCTTATGCATCAAGGCAACTCAAGACGCACGAGGTAAACTACCCGACACATGATCTGGAACTAGCAGCGGTAGTGTTCGCTCTTAAGATCTGGCGACACTATCTATATGGACGAACTTGTCGGATGTTTACAGATCACAAGAGCCTCAAGTATATATTTACTCAGAAAGAGTTAAATATGAGGCAGAGGAGATGGCTCGAGCTGATCAAGGATTACGATCTGGATATAGCCTACCATGAAGGCAAGGCGAACGTCGTAGCGGATGCGTTGAGTCGCAAGACGAGGCACACGGCGAACACACTCATTCTACCTTCGGGACTGTATATGGACCTAGCTAAGTTAGATACTGAACTAGTCCATTATGGAACTGTGGTGGAGACAGTGAACGCCATAACAGTTGAATCTACCGTATTTGACGAGATTCGAGAAGCCCAGCCGGACGACGAGAATCTCCAGAGGATCAAAGGAAAAATAAGTGAAGGAAAGGCGGTAGGATTCACGATCCATGAAGACGGAAGTGTTCGTTTTAAAGGAAGATGGTGCGTTCCTCATAAGTGCGAGGAATTGAAGAGGAAGCTCATGGAAGAAGGCCACAGTACACCTTACTCGGTCCACCCTGGTGGGGATAAGTTGTACAAGGACTTAAAGAAAATCTATTGGTGGCCGCGAATGAAGAAGGATGTTGCCGACTTTGTAGCCAAGTGTATAACCTGCCAGAAGGTGAAGGCAGTGAGGCAAAAACCGTTAGGGTTGGTAAAGCCATTGGAGATCCCAAGCTGGAAGTGGGACAGCATCTCCATGGATTTTGTTTCGGGGTTGCCAAGATCTCCCCGAGGAATGAATAAGATTTGGGTGATAGTTGACCGGTTAACGAAGACCGCCATTTTCATACCAATGAAGGAAAATTGGTCGATGGATCAACTAGCTAAGGCATACATCGAGAACGTGGTCCGAAGGCACGGAGTACCGCACGATATTATCTCAGACCGAGATAGTAGATTCGTCTCCAACTTCTGGAATAAACTGCAAGAAGCCTTAGGAACCCAAATCAAGATGAGCACAGCTTTTCATCCAATGACGGACGGTCAGACTGAGCGCACGATTCAGATGCTCGAAGACATGCTAAGAGCGTGCGTACTCGAATTCAAGGGAAGTTGGGAAGACCACTTGCCGTTGATTGAATTCTCGTACAACAACAGTTATCACGCTAGCATAGGCATGGCACCGTTCGAAGCGCTTTACGGACGGAAGTGTCGTAGTCCGTTGTGCTGGACGAAGGATGATGATTCGGTAGTTGTTGGACCGCAGCTCATTGAGGATACGAATAGCAAGATCAAGGTGGTTCAACAGAAAATGAAAGCCGCGCAAGATAGGCAGAAGAGCTACGCCGACACTAGGCGGCAAGAGTTAGAATTTGAGGTGGGAGACAAGGTTATGCTGAAAGTATCGCCCATGAAGGGGGTGATGCGATTCGGTAAACGAGGAAAGTTAAGTCCTCGCTACATTGGTCCGTACGAGATTTTGGATCGTGTAGGTACCTTGGCTTATCGTTTGGCACTTCCACCAGAGTTGTCGCGAGTGCACAACGTATTCCATGTTTCTCAACTGAAGAAATATGTGCACGACCCAACTCACGTGTTGCAACCCGACGTGATTGAGCTAGATGATGACCTGACATACGAGGAGTATCCGATCGAGGTACTTGATGTCAAGGAAAGGGTCACAAGAAACAAGACTGTGAGGATGGTGAAGATCCTATGGTCGAATCATGGCACCGAGGAAGCGACGTGGGAATTGGAAGCGGATATGAAGCAGAGATATCCCAACCTTTTCCGAAGCGACTCAGGAGCAGTTATGGGGGCATAACTGCAGTCCTAAGGGGGAGAGGATGTGACACCCCGCGCAAAGTCGTCGCGAGCTGAGGTAAGAATTTTAAATTGCGAGTCTCAATAATTTCTTTGTGCCAATTATTATTTTCCGAAGTGCGACCCAACTTCGAGGACGAAGTTGATTTCTAAGGAGGGTAGACTATAATACCCGAGAAATCAACATCGAGTATTAAATCCGAAAAATTAATTAATTAAATTAATTAATTGGATTTAACTATCGCAATCGAAATAATTCCGGGAGAGCGGAATTAAATATTTTCGGACGATAGTAACTCGAAGAGAGTTATCGGAGTATCCAACAATCACGGATAATCCAAATATGATTTTTAAAAGATCAAAAATCATATTATAAAAAAAAAAAAAAAAAAAAGGAAAATTCGCTGCCTGGAGTGGCGCGGTGGCCGCGCGGTGGCGCGCCACCAGCGCGCCACCCTCCAGTAGGCAGCGGTTCGAACGCTGCCTACGCGTTTTGGCTTGGTTTTTGCATTAAGTTTGATCTTGATGCTTTGAATCTACTCCTAACCCTTTTCCAGATGTTGGTGGATGTATTGAGACACCATTGGACGAATCTAGAAGTTTCTAGAACCCCTACATGGCTGTGAGTTTGGAGGATGCATGCATTAGAATGATTCTTTGAACCATGGAGTGTTGGGTGGTTTGGATTAAGTTTTGGGGGGGGAGGGGGGGGGTTAATGTATTTTTGACTGTCATAATTCGTCCACCCTTTCCTGGGGACTTTATGGCAGCCATTGGAATCATGAAACACCCCTTTCCAACCCCAAAAACCTGCCACAAACTTCACTCTTTCCACCCACCCGAAAATCAGATTTCCCTTGGAGAGTTGAGAGTTCTTTGAGAGTATTCTTCCTTGTTCCAGAGAGTTTGGGCGAGTTCAAGTCTTCCAATCCCTTCTCCTACGTCTAGGTAAGGTTTCTAATCCAATCCCTTGTTCTTTACTTCGGATTCTAGGCCCTAACATCAAGTTTTTATCCAAACACCTCAAAATAGGATTCATTCGGTAGATCTTGGAGGTTAGAGGCTGTCCCGGGCGAATTTGAGGGTTCAACCAAAGAGGATTTCGACACTATACTCTTGAGAAGTAAGTTAATGATGTGCATATCAATTTTTAGAGTGTTTGGTTGAGTATTCGTTGAGTTAGAGTTCGATTTCCATCCTACGTTAAAACTGTCAATTAGGGTTTCTATCCGAGTAGTTTTAATTGTTCAGCGTTTTTCGTCAAGATCCGTTCATTTTTGGAAGAACTTGTCTAAATGAAAAATGTTCCTAACACTTTAAAGATGACCTCTGTAAATTTTCAAAATTTTTGGAATTGATTTGGTCGTCGAAAATAGATCTGGTATTTTCTGCTACACATGTTGACAGATTTAAATTTCTAGCATGTCCAGTTTTGTAGTTCACATTTCTCCTAGTTATGGTCGTTTTTGATGGTCGACTTCTTCATGAAAATTGTTCATCTATGTGTCTAGTTTACTCCTATGAAATTTCAGAATTTTTGGAGCAACCTTCGAATTGTTATGGATTTTTAAGTAAGCTGTGGTCGGATGAACAGTGGTCTTTGCACCCTTTTGAAAACAAGTTTCTGAAATGATTTTTTTTTTTGAGCAACTTAGAGTCCGAATTTGCTAAGGCCTATTTCTGAGAAAAATGTTTATTTTGATGTCGCCTAGCACCTGTAAAATTTTCAGAATTTTTCACAAAGTTTTACTACATTTCCTAATTCGATTTTGAAAACTGCCACAGTGTAGTCTTACCGGTAAATCTTGTTTTCGTACGCTTTGATGGTTATTGAGTCGATTGCTACTCTTTTACGAATCCTATGAATTCTGGAAATGTAGATATATGTTGTAATGATTAAAATGTGATTTTTGAAACTTTGTGAGTTTTGATCGAGTTAGATGTTCAAATTGGAGGGTAAGTGCACTTGGCGTGGGCTCGTTGGGCCGCCCCCTCTTTTTGGTGGCCAAAACGGCGCCAAGGAAATATTATTATGTTGCGTGATTGTATGAGTCTATACTCCTAGGTGTATCCGTAGGGGTTACCTAGGGCTCCGGAGTGTGTCTGTATAGGGTCCGCTGCTCTCACATTGTGGATACCGTCGGCTTGTGGACATAAGTGCCCAAGCGGGTAATTGATCCCAAAACGGCTAAGGCCCTGGATCGTCGATACCGGCAGCTTGTGGACATAAGCGCCCAAGCGGGTAATGTTTTGGATGTCCTCGATCAAAATGAACAATGGTGTGGTAAAGTATAAAAAGAAATCCCCGTAAATTGTTTTTACTCGCTCGTTAAATTAGATTCCTAACTTTTTATTACTCTTCTAAATCTTTAAATTTTGTTATGCTATACATTAACTTACGCAGTACCGTTTGTACTGATAAATTGTTATTTCCTATTTTTCGCAGAGTAAGTGATGGCGCATTGGGATGGGATTCTCCAAAAATAAAGACTTGTCGCATTTTATCATTGTTTTAAATTTCTGCACTGGACTTTGGACTTTGGTTTTTGGCCGTATGTTTGGCCCTCGTTTTTTTTATGTGTTTTTAGCTTCCGCACTGATTATTACTGTGATGCATGAGATACTCTGATTTTAGTTCGGGCATGATTGAATGGTTTTTAAATTGTTTTGAAAAATTGATACGACTTAGCCTTAGCATTTTTCTAGATGAGCTCGACTTGGGTCGGGTCTTGTTTAGAAAAGTGTGGCGGTAATGCCCTGGCCTGGGAAATCAAATCCGGGGTGTTACAGGTTGCATATGGTGCAGTCGGCTTAGGGAGGTTGAACATAGGGAGAAAAAATACCAAGGGGTCGACATGATCTCAAGCATGGTGTCCAACTATGTAACGACTGCTACAAGCTTGAGAACATGTCGACCCCTTGTATTTTTTCTCCCTATGTTCAACCTCTCTCAGCCGACTGCACCATATGCAAAAAAAAAAAAAAAAAAAAAAAAATAATACAAAAAATAAAAAAATACAATAAAAAAAAAAAAAAATAAACAAAAATAAAATAAAAAAAAAATACTTAATGGTGCTATCTACGTTGCTGGGGTGGGGGGGGGGGGGGGGGGGGGGGGGGGGGGGGGGGGGGGGGTCTTGTTTGTGGTGGGGGGGGGGGGGGGGGGGGGTTTATTTTTGTTTGGTTCTAGATTTCATCAAAAACATATGGGGCAATCTAGAACTTCCGGGCCATGCAGATTATTGGGAAAAGTGGGCTAAGGAAGACCGGCTGCAATATTCCTCCATACGGACGTCGACGCGAGAAAACCATACCAAGTAGCGTGCGGGCGCAAGCAGTTACTCAAAACCTCGCCGAACAGCATGGTCGCATGCATACCTGAAGATGGGAAAGAGTTTGAGCATCGTCATAAGAATGCTGAAGATGTTTCTAATGGCCAGGACTAATAGTCCATCAGTGGAGTACATCCTTATTCTTGTCCCATCGTCCGAACGCCAAAGCATTTCACCCCGCACCGCAACCTCATCTGACTCGCTGGCCGATCGTTGCAACGCGCCAATGCGGTGGGCCTCAAATGACTGAAGATATTTCCGTACAGTTGGTCTCGTGCTCGCGGCAAGTGTTACCTTCTCGAACATGCCTGAGCATGATGATGCATGCGGAGTTCTATGCCAAACCAAGAAAACTGTATGAAATGATGATGCATCTACTAAAAGCAGGAAGATTGCAGTTTTATTAAGTATATATTTATAATAATAGAAATATTGTTAATAGTAATAGTAAGTGTAGTAATTACTCTTTTAAGCCTTGCATTTCTTCTCCCTCTGTTCAACCTCTCTCAGCCTCTCTTTTTGAGTGGTAACATCTCCCGCCAATGCTTGCCCCTCCGAGCTGATCGACTCCTTTTTTAGGGGTAATATTTCATAATATTCCCTCCTTCAGTAACCGAGTTGCCCGAATGTTCTCTGTCAGGCGGGCTATGTGATGAACCTGCCCGCTTGTTTACCCATCCTCTGCGATAATTTTCTGGACGGTCATTACCAATGCCGCCCAGACCCAGTGTTGCGCTCGTGGTTCGAAATGTGTTGATTACCAATGCCGCCCGGGCCAATGTTGCATTCCCCCGCAATGAAGCAGTGTGCACTGTACAGTATAGCCTGTAGTATGACAATGACAATCAATAAGCAAACAGTGTGTAGTCTATATGATGTTAATATTACGACTGGAATACCGCTAATGAAAAATTACCGACAGTGATGCTTCAAGCCCTGTGCTTGAAGCATTGTGCTTCATGCATGCCCAATGTTTCACATGTCCGCCTTCAGCCATTCTGGGACATGCCACACTCATGCTTTCTGGCGGGGGAGATTGGTGGTATGCCACCATCAAAGTATTCATCATGATGTAGTGAGGGTGCTTCCGAATGTTGTCATTACCAATGCCGCGCATGTCCAATTGTTGTATCTCGACAATACCTACAGGTAAACATTACAAAATAATTAATAACGGCGATGAAATAGAAAAAATTATTACTAGAAATAATATTAACTCCACCATTATTAATAAATTATTATTATTACTATTATAGTAATATTATCAATAATTTTTAATGTTGCAACTCAAAAAAAAAATACCCAACATTTTTAGAAATAGTAAAATTAATGTTAAAAATACGAATAGTAATAATAAAATTAACAACAACAATAATAATAATAATAATAATTATTAATAATTATTAACAAATAAATTTATTCAATTAATAATTATTAACACATAAATTATTAACAAATAAATTTAATACATTAATAATTATGAATAAATAAATTATTTACTAATAATTATTAACAAATAAATTTTACTTATAAATTTAATTCATAGTTACTTACAAATAATTATATTAACAAAGTTAACAAATTAACAAATTATATTAAGAAATTTAAATGAAATTTAAATAAAAACAAAGGACGTGGGCGGGAAACACTAGCGCAGATTTCGAGGACGGGATCGACGTCGCCCCCGTGGGATCGAAGTCGAACCAGGGGTTCGAACTCAAACGGGCAGATCGACGTCGATCCGCCTTATGGTGACCCAGGGACCGACTAGTTTATTTCGAATCCCTAGGTCGAAACCCCCCCCCCCCCGACTCACGCTTTTCTCTCACTCTCTCCTGCGATTCGAAGGGCGATTTTAACGGCGACTTGTGCGGCCGG
>JAOANR010000009.1:36312677-36396381 GCA_030278955.1 Hygrophila difformis | reverse complement strand
ATTACTATTGTAAACACTTTTGATTAATTTGATGAATACAATTCTCTTTTTCAAAAGTCGATATTCCGAGTGTTCTTAAACTTTGTGTGTTTCAATTGGCAAACTCACCTTGCAATCTTCGAAACTGGATTGCTCGACTTCATCCAAGGAGGATCATTGGAAGAGGAGGTGCGCTTATTCCCTCGAGGATTAACTCCATCTCAATTCTCGTGATCAAATTGGTAGGTTTCGTCTATCTCTCTTTTTTCATTTTTCCGCGTTTCATCAAAGTCCTGTTGTGTCTGGAATCCGATCCATGGCAAATAGGAACTTGTTAGATTCGTTTCGTCATGTAATTTTTTAAAATAAAATTTCTTTTGGGATTCTCGCTTTGACCAAACTCGAACTATTAATAGTTATGATGTCATTGTTCTATATTCAAAATTGCCCCAGCAAAAACCATTTTTATACGAATAAAATATATAGATAACTGCCACACATGCCAATATTAATAATTTAAATTGTAATAAATAAAATTTAACAAAAATAATATTTAAAAACTATCAGTTTAGATGAATCTAACAAAATTTCTCTTGGTTTTATTTCTCCTTATATAAGTATGATAAATTTAAATCAATGTTAAACTAAAAATAATTGAAAATAGTATGGTTGTCCAATCCTTAAAAAACGAAGAAAGTAGAAAACTTCAAGGGTATCTTTTAATTGTAAAATAACACTAATCGACATCAATATATCCTAAGCTAATAAACAAAGTCATAATTTTATTTTGTGTAACTGATTAAAAAGTCAAAACACAGTTATTCAATGAACAGCATTTATTATGCAAATGTTGGTATTTTAAAAAACGGAGGAAGTATTTAATTCACGGAAAAAGCAGCCAATTCATTCAGCCCTACAGATTCAATATGCAAGACAACAAGATGCAAAATTAAATCATTTGCAAACTATATATGGTGTATTCTACCATTTTTCAAGTGTTAGAACCCAAGTGCGCTTACCTACAATTATTTCTCTTTTTTCCCATGGGCAGTTGTACATCCAAAGCACACTGGTATTTATCTAAAAAAAAATCAATAGCATTTATTTACACCCTCAATAAAACCCACGTACAATTCCCTCAATCATGTATTAAACCTGTTGAATTCTGACAACGAAAAGTGTGTTGCCTTGGTAACAAAGCTTTGTTTCTAATTATTTGTTACTCCCTCCGTTCTTTATTAGAAATCGTTTTAGGAAGAAACATATTTTCCAAGGATTGTAATGATTGTTCTGTATTATTTTACTTTTACCCCTATGTGTTTTCTTTGGGAATAAAAACTAGAATTGGAGTGGAGAGAGAATGCACAATAGCTCAACAAGCGTAGTATTAGTAAAACCAATCCATGCTTTTAAATTGTTGTTTTCCATTAGGTGTATGAACTTTCTTTTAAATCAATACTATTATCCAAGCTAAAACAATTGCACACAAGCCTTGACAAACATCTCAATTTGTGTCCCAAGCATTGATTACATATTACAAACAATAGATGGAAGAAAACCAACTCCTCAAGCAAAAAACCAGCAACCCTTCAATGCTCACCCCGATTTTTGAGGGCTATGGCTACCCTGGTATTCACCTAAAAAATCAATAGCATTTATTTCATCCCAATAAACCCACGTACGATTCCTCAGTCATTTATTCACCATTTTATAAATATAAAAATTCACATACGCTTATCTACAATTATTTCTTTTTCCCTACATGCGGTTCTTCACCCTATTTCTTTTTCCCCCTATGGGCGGTTTACACCCTCAATGCACATCGAACGATGTGCTTCTTGAAGTGAAATAATCAGTAGGTTCAAAATACATCCTACTGAAGGAGAGCGTTACTATTTGTGGTTGTTATTGACGAGAGGTATAGGTGCCCGACTTCTTTCCAAGGACTTACTATGGTTCCGTGGCAAATCTTTCTTTCATTATATAGTTTATTGGTGCAATAGGTATGAGCATCGTCTCATAGATGATATGGTTGCTTATGCTCTGAAGAGCGAAGGAGGTTATGTTTGGGCGTGTAAACACTACGATGGGGATGTTCAAAGTGACTTTTTAACCCAAGGTTAAAAACATTCATTGTCAAGTTGATTTCCATCAGATTAGGGTTATGATATATGGTACTCAAACACTGATATTATGGTATTGTAAATTAAAAAAATGAGAAGATTAGTAGGAGAGCTTTACTGAAAAACAATAAAACACAATCAGGATCAGTATGAGTATCAAGTACATCTAATTTACTTATTTTACTTTGCAATTTTTATCTACACACATACTTTTAAAGCTGAGATGATTGTGAAAAAAAAAATTGTAAAAAGAAACTTTCTAAGATTCAAAAGTTTGTATGATACATATCTAAGAGCAAGCTTGATGAATACATTACAACCCTAGCAGTGGAATTTTCTAATTATTATTAGTGCCATTAACAATTTGTATAGAGCATAAAACAACAAAAAGAAATGGAAACCTTAAGGTATAAATGCATCAAAACATAAGACCACTTATGAACTAAGTTTCATTATACTATTCTATAAACAAATTTATTCATAAGTAGTTAGTCTTGAGGGAAGTTTCAAGTTTTGAGGCATGCTATAATAGTAAGGTCATTTGATGGAGTAACGTTGATCGTATCTCCATGGCATGCGTGCGAAGATTCCTCTGCAGAGTCCATGGCATCATTGTGAGAAGCTGTCAAATAGTTGGTTTGTATTATGGCCGTACACAACAAAAAAAAATATGGAATTAACTACCTTCACCTATCAAATCAATCGTTTATCTTTAACTCACTTTTATTCACTTACACTTGTTTCTTCTTTTGCTATGGGCAGTTCTTCGCAGTAAATAAGCTATGCGTAGAACAGCACAAATGGCTAGTATATACATATATATATATATATATATATATAAGATTTGAATTTTTTACCCGTTTTGGGTTGGTACGATTTCAAATACAAGGAATTTACAAATTCCTATTTGAAAATTTTTTTGGAGGGAAAAAGAGGGCCATTGGCCAATTTTATTTTATTTTAAAATTTTTAATTCTTTGAGTTCCTAAATTGAAATGATCTTGATATACAATGGGGTGGAGAATAATTTTAAAATTCTATATTTGAAAGATTTTAAAATAATAAAGGATCGGATTGTCAAATTATTCTTTTTATTTTTTTTCATCAAATCGTGATTCTCAAAGAATTTACAAATGCAAATCCTCATATAAAACATTTACTGTACCAATTTTACTCAACCCTTGCGCCAACATAGAAAATGGAGGTTCTAAGGGTTCCAACACTAGAGGATCTCATATATATAGTCTTTTTACATATAAGCCTTTATTTTTTTGCATATAAAATATTTTTGTAATTTAAAAGGGTATAAATTGTAATTTAATATAAACTACATGTAAAGATTTTCGGGCATCTAAGGTTACTTAAGTTTTG
This sequence comes from Hygrophila difformis, assembly GCA_030278955.1. Lineage (NCBI taxonomy): Eukaryota > Viridiplantae > Streptophyta > Magnoliopsida > Lamiales > Acanthaceae > Hygrophila > Hygrophila difformis. Next base: position 36,392,908 of record JAOANR010000009.1, on the reverse strand, counting down.
AGTGGGAATCACATTCAGTCCCAACATTTTCATTGTGATAGTAATCTTAGATTCCCAACGTAAACATTTTTCCAACCAAACATGGGAATGTTAGATAGAGGTAATAACTAAAATAGGCCACCAGAAGTAGTCATTTCCACTTTTAGGCCATTGCGACCCCAATTCCAGCCCAATGGCTTAAATTCAGGCCCGAAATCCTTCTAGTGGTCTATTTTCCTAAATCAAAATATTGTGGCCCAAAAGTGGAAATGATTCTTTCTGGTGGCCTATTTTAGTTATTCTCAATTATTCTTTTATTTTATGTAATTAAAATAAATAATACTCATTCTGTGTCGTTATTTATGTCATACTTTTTTTTCTCGTTCCAATATTTTATTTCATTTTTATTTTAAAAAATAATTAAATATTAATCGTCAAACCTACACATCACCTCACATTAATAAATAAATATATTAAACTTTCAAATTACCCACTATCATTAATAATTCCAATCCATCCTATAACCACATATCAGTAAATCACAAATAAATAAATAAATTAAAATTATGGGGTTGAGCACTTACTCCAGTGGTAAGTCTCCCAACTCCAACCTATAGGTTGGGGGTTAGAATCTCCACCCGGTCCCCTATCCCTCACCTTTGTAATTGTGTGGTTTGGGCTCCCACCACCTGTTACAGGCCTACAATGGCTCCTCAAAAAAAAAATTGTAGTTCATTACAATCACATTATATAAATTTTTAAGCTACCTTTTTTTAACACTATTAATAGGACGGGAATGGGGGGAATAATATAAGAAATAAAATAAATATTAATTCAAATATATTATAAAATAAGTAAAATAAATATATATTTAAATAAATTATAAAGTAAAAATAAATATTTTTATTATAAGTATATCAAAATTTTCGGACATGGTATTTTATGTAGGAATAATTAGTATTAAATGCAAGGAATTTTTCGAACATGGGTATGTTTGCAATTAATATTTAATTATTTTTAAATGGAAATGAAATAAAAAAATGTTGGAACAAGAAAAAAAAGAAAGTAGTACATAAATAATGTCACAGAATTAGTATTATTTATTTTAATTACATAAAATAAAAAATAATTAAAAAAACTAAAATAGACCACCAGAAAGAGTCATTTCCACTTTTAGGTCATCGTGGCCCGAATTTCAGCACAATGGCCTAAATTCAAGCCCAAAATCCTTCTAATGGCCTATTTCCCTAAATCAAAATATGGTGACCTAAAAGTGAAAATGACTCCGTCTGGTGGCCTATTTTAGTTATTACCTCTGTTAGATATATACCTTATCCAGGATTTCCAATGAAAATCTAACATCACTCGAACCAAATGCCCTAAAATGAACAAATCATTTTCTATTTATTAAGCACCAAGTATAAAGTTCATCCCATTTGACATAAAATTTGCATATGCTTTTTAATACATGAAAAAGGAACAATAATATATATGCCTTACAATTCTAAAATTGAGATAGATAAGTTCAATTTGTTGCCAAAAAGAAAACGTAATTTAGCGTGTTTATTTTGAAATAGTCAATGTTGTTGCATCATGATTTAATTAGTCTATATTAATCGTGTCAATAATTATCAAAAAAATTGTGAATTTCAATTATTAAATAAAGAAGAGGGACCTTCTTGGAAGCTTTTGTCACAACCCACTATTTATCTTTTTACATGTAAAAGTTACAGGATAAATAGTTAGAGTTTAGAGTTATGCTTTGAATTTGTAATTAATGATAAAAGAATCAATTTGAATTGGGATAATTTTAAAAGTTGATACTTCTTCCGTCTCATTATTTTTTGTTACGGATTCATCTAGCACGCATGTCGATACACATTTTTAACGGTTAATAACTTAAATTGTGTATAACGAAAAGTTATAAAAAGTTGATTGTCTAAAACTACAAGATTAGACGAATCTAATAAGATCTCACTTGAGTATGTTTTTTCTTACATAACTATGAGAAAAATTTAAATAAAAGTGAAATAGTGAATAGTGTAAAAAATTCATTCGTAACAAAAACACCGAGACAGAGGTAGTATTTGGTACTTGGGGTTGTTACTTTTGGTTTGGAGTAACTCTTAACCCTCTTTGAACAATACTTCTTAGAAACTGTGAGAAGTGGGGGGCAATCACTTTTCCAACTCCTCTGTAGCCGCCTGTTTATGCCCCGTCACTGTCGCCGCGCTCCTGGGACCGGTATCCGCCATGGGCGTGAGTTGTGGGTGGAAGAGAGAATGGCTACGTGAGTTTATGGGTGGGGTTGTGTGTTTGTGTGTTTGAATGAATGGGCCAAATTTATTAAAGTGGGTGTCCCTAACTTTTAAGACGATGCACTCAACAAATGAGTATTTTTACTCCAGGGTAGTTTATGTATAAAATATGTGTGTGCGCCTAGCATGAGTGAGTTTTTAGTTTTTTTGGGGCCGGTGACTTTAAGATTGGGTTTTTATGGTTTTTGTCTGGGTGCACATATCCCCGTTCAAGTATTAATTTTATTGTAAATTCATAAATAATATTATTTGTTATAAATAAATAATTTTGGGGTTTTCTTTTTTGTTTTGGGAGGAGCCGAAGCCAGAAAAAAGATAGTGGGAACCCATGCCACACAAATTACAAAGGGATAGAAGGAAGGGATAGAAGACCAGATGGGGGTCGAACTCCCAACCTTAAGGTTGGAAGCCATAGACTTGGCCCATTCTCATCCCAATAAATTTGGGGTTTGAGTAAATAAATTATGTGGAGTATTATTTATTGGATTTTGGCATATGGCAATATTGCAAATATTCAATTTTTTTTTTAAGTTGCAAATAGAATAACTGACAAAGATAGTAAAAATATTATCCATTAAACTTAAATTAAAAGTTATAAACATAGGATCAAATATTGGAATAAGAGGGGATGAGGACTTCCTACGGATGATATTCACATTCGTCATTGGCTTGCTGCTATGTTTAAATGTTTTGGCCTTTTATTCATGGCCGATATTTAGACCATTTAGAGAGAGGAATTTGCGGATTTTCCACGGAACTTCTTCCAACATGCAGAAGGTGCTCCGTCGTGTTGATGCACTTCGGGAGGAGTTGGAGACCGCATATGCTAAGGCGGTTAAACCTCCTCCTCCTGTGCAGTGGGTTGTTCGCTGGAATATGGGAATCTGGGAAGGGACATTCTTACACTCGGATGGCTCCTTGCAGGCTAAGAAGGGTCGAGCTGGTTATGGCGCCGTTCTTAGGGATGTTGATTGATGGCAATTGGCTTGGTGGCGCTTCAGGGTATTTGGGGAATACTTCCGTTCTTCATGCTGAACTTACTGGCATTCTTTTTGTGGTCTTCAATTGGCGAGATCTCTTGGGGATTATGGCTCTCTTATGTTTTTGTGATTGACTTGTAGCTTTGAGGTTAATTAGTTCCAATTTAGTTGATAACCTTTGGCTTACGCCGCTCCTTTGCAAAATTAGGGAGTTGCGTAATCAATTAAGTTCGTGCCATTTGGCCATATTTTTCGAGAAGGTAATCAAGTGATGAATGGTTTTGGCGAAGTTGGGAGCATATAGTGAGTTGCTCTTCACCACGTGGGCTTTCCCTCCCGATGTTTTGAAGCCTATCATGGCGGCAGATGCAATTGACACGTGGTTCCTTCATTGTTAGTTATTGGCTTTCGTCCTATTTCATCTATTTTTTTATTTATTTTCTAGCCTTGTCAGGCTGTTAAGTAAAAAAAAAACAAAAGAAAAAAGAGGAGATGAGTGGCATGAAGTCCCACTACCCATTTCCTAGGTCAAGTCCCCCGACACCCAACCCATAGGTTGGGGTTCGATTTCCCACTCAGCCCTTTATCCATTCCCTACGTCTCTTTGTAATTTGTGTGGCATGAAGTCTCACTACCCATTTCCTAACCTGTATAGGCTGTTCAGCAAAAAAAAAAAATAGATTCAGAATTCACCAAAAATATGAATAATAAAATATAAAGAAAAAATAAAAAAATGGAAATTATGGAGTATATAATAAAACAATTGTAATTTTCTCAATTTTGTCAAAGGTGAAAGCGGGAAAAAGCAATAAAATTAAGGTGACGGCAGCGGCCAGCAGAGGCATAGTGCATGGGGCGTCATAGCCCACCATATTTGTTGTTATGCACCCATCACCTTCAATCCCTCATTTTCCAAAATTTCCACTAGCAAATAATGTTGATGACAATTATTATAAATTGAAATTATTCTTTACCAAAATTAACACGTGCTCAATTTTGAATGCTCTTTCATTATCCATCATTCAATCCCAATCCCCCTTTTAACAAAACCCTAATTTGGTAATTCACATATGCGCCTTGCTCATCCTCTTTCATTCCCATGAGCTCTACACCCTAACCGCTAATCGGATCACACTTCACGTCCACTTTTTTACATGTGGATTTTATGATTCTAATGATTCAATGCAGTAGAATAATCTGAGAGGAAATTAATTCAATGAGATTCACAACCTACTAAATAAATACTCTGTCTGTCCCATTTCATTTGAAATGTCTAACTTTTGTACACACAATTCAATATAGTATTTATTTACCAACATTTAATATATATATATTTTTTTAGTAAACATTAACACATATGTGCAAAGGTGTCTGGGAGCTCAAGCCACGTAAATTACAAAGGAGAATGAAGGGGAGGAATAGGAGACCAGGTGAGAATCCCCCAACCTATGGTTGGATGACAGATCGGAGATGACCACAGAGTCAAGTCCCATTCCCACTAACAAGTAATATCTTAAGATGTAGAAAAAGAAAAATGATAAAAATATAGTATATTCTAAAACTATGCGAAAAGACGAATGCAACGAGATTCCACTTGACTATATTATATATATATATATATAATATATATACGACAAAATTTTAGGTAAAACATATATAATAAACAGTGTAAAAAATTTAATGAAACGTTTTAAATGGAAGAGAGGAAATACATTCGTGGACTGTATATGCATGTATGCACACATATATATATATATACTCTCTCCGTCCCGCTATTTGTGTCACATTTTGACATTTTACACTGTTCATAGTGCTTGTTTGACCTAACTTATTTTGACAATTATATAAGAAAAAATATTTTCAAGTGAGATCTTGTTGGATCCGTCTTTTCGCATAGTTTTAGTATATATATTTTATTGAATTTTTAATTTTATATATTTTAAGATATTAACTGTTAAACAAGTGCATTGGACGGCGTGTACAAAAGTTTTGAGACAAAATTAATGAGACAGAGGGAGTATTATATATATTAAATTTGTATCCATAAATGACTTAACTCAATCATTAATTTGTGTGATATAAGCCCCACCATATTTTCCAGTCTTAAAAAAAAAAAAACTTAACTCAATTAACAAATAGTATTAATATAATGGATAATTGATAATTCCCATCAAATTTCCAATCGTTAATTAATCTAATGAGATAAATATTTTTTTTAGGCCATCAATAGGCAGGTAATTCACTTTTGGGCCACGAAAGATTGAATTATGAAATTGAGCCACCAACAGGCATTCGGGCTGGTTTTTTAGGCCAAATTGACCAAGTCAACGTCTCAACGGGCCGTGTGTGCTCCACTCGCCACACACTCTCACGCGCTGGCCTAAAAGTTGCAATGGTTACCTTTTGATGGCCTATTTTAGGTTTTTTTATTTTATTTTCTATTTTCTTAAATTAAATTAAATAATACTTCATCCAACTATTTATTTATGTCTCACTTTCATTTTTATTGTCCATCACAATATTTTTTGTCCGTCAAAATTTAATTTATTTTTTAGATTTAATTATTTAATTTTTATTTTAGGTTAGATACTTTAATTAATTCTTGATATTATTAATACAATTAATTCTACTTATTATTTTTTTATTTTTTAATTTTTATAATATATATTTGTTTTATTTTTATTTATTATTTATTTTAATGAATGTTTATTTCACATCATGGTATTTTATGTGGGGATAGAGCGTATTTAATGTAGTGTATATTAGTATTTATTGTAGGAGTAAACTAGAAATTTATGTGATATAATTATATTAAATTTGAATTTTTAATTAATTTAGTTATGTGTGATGTATGGCCGTGTGTTGGAATTTATTAATTGTCGTCAGTTTGAAATTTTAATTATTGATGTGAGGCAGTAGGTTTGGTGATTTTTTTTTTTGTTGCAAAACAGCCTATACAGTGATTAATATTTCATTACTTCTTAAGGTAGGTTTGGTGATTAATATTTCATTACTTCTTCCATCACACTTAACATATCTTGTTTGATTTGTGCACACATCCAAGCACATTTCAATCGTTAATATCTCAAAATATGTAAAAAAATGAATTATATAAAATATATATTCTAAACCTACACGAGTTTAAGATTCTAACAAGACCCAACTCGAATATTTATTTCTAATAATATATACTTGTAATAACATTAACTCAAAGTTAAATAATTAACAGTGACAAAAAGTCAAACAAGTGAATTAAACTGGGACGGAGGGAGTATTTACTATAATCAGAATTAGACAAAAATGTTGAAATAGACAGAAAAAGGAAAGTGAGGCATAAATAATGGAATGATGGAGAAATATTTATTTTAATTACCAAACAATTAAAACAGGCCACCAAAAGGAGACAATTTCCGCTTTTAAGCCATCGTGTGGTGAGTGGGTTGCACGCGGCCCGATTTTGTGTGGTATTGGCCAAATTGGCTTTAAATTCGGCCCGAATGCCTGTTGGTGGCTCAATTTCATAATTCAATCTTTCGTGACCCAAAACTGAATTACCTGCCTATTGATGGCTAACAAAATATTTATCTCTAATTTAATTCAATAGTGCACGAATGCTACCCAGGACAACCAATCAATTTTCAAGCCGAAAAAGACTTTTTACTTCTCAGAATCCACTCCAGGCGTTTCGGGAACCAGGATGCCCCGACAAAGGAACTGTACGAATGCCTCCTCTGACGTCATCTGCAATTAAAATTGGCGAATGTTGAAATCTCCTCTTCATATACTAAGACTAAGTTTATCCATGACGATCAAGGGAGATCCAACCATGCCACATTATTATTTAAAAAAAAAAGAGATTAAATGGAATGTGTTCTCATCTCTATGGTCGACCAAACATCAAATGAGACCACTTGGTCTCATCTCCATTGGCCAATGTGATGGAGACATTTGTCTCATTCTCATTGGTCAATCAAAATTTTAAATAAATTACATTAAAACTATTATATTTTTTATGTTTGAAAATAAAAATATACCATATTTTACAATTTTTCATTATCTACAAATAGAGACCACTCTTGTTATATTTTTGTTAAATACATAATATATTGATTTTGATATATTTAATCCATTTTAAAATTTACAGAAAATAAAAATAAATAAAAAAATATATTAATATTTTAGATTTTTTATTCTTTACAAGTAAGATTAAAATATTTATATTTTGATACAATTATTTTTCTTTCATATTTTAAATTATATAAATAAAAATAATTATATATAATATTGTGGTTGGATGGTTGGGTGGTTATTCATAAAGTATGTAAATTTGAGTGCTTGGGTTGGGATGAATATTGATGAGTTGGAGGAGAGAGAAATTAAATAAATACTTAATGAGATGATTGGATGGTTGGATGGTTGGGATCGTTATGGATATAGATATATAGTCTAATAACAAGTTGTTCACAGGAACAAAAACCCAACTTTTCTTTTCTATAATACGCTACTTCCTGAGTTGCTTCTTTTTGTAAGTATTTTTTTTTACCATTCACTTTCAGCACATGTTTGGTCACTGAAGAGTTATCCCCTTTCCCGTCAGTTTCCTGCTTGCATATTTATAGCAAAAATCTTTACGGATGGTAGGGCGAAGATTTCTTGATGTTAGGGAGTAAAGGGTGTGATTATAATCCTACGGAGTCCCGGTGGCTGCGAGTTGAAGTTTAAGAGTTTTGAATAGCAACTTGGTTTTAAAAAAAAAACAAAAAAATCTGAATTGGGTGGAAAGAGGTGGGAGTGATGATGGTGTTGTACGATGATGCTGTGATAATCAGGCAACCGGAGAAAGAAGGTGAACCGAGTGTAATAACTGTGAATTGTCCTGACAAGACTGGATTGGGCTGTGATCTTTGCCGCATAATTCTCTTCTTTGGACTCACTGTGGTCAGAATTGGTATGAATTTCGATTATTTGATCCAACTGGTTTGTTAGTTAATCTGTAATCTCTCTTGGATTTTGGTCTTGCTTGTTTTCTTTGGTCTGAAAAGCTTTTTCTTGTGTGTGTTGAATCATGTGAACTCTAAAGATGTGTCAACTGATGGGAAGTGGTGCTACATAGTGTTCTGGGTGGAGGGCAAGCCGAGCACAAGATGGGATTTGTTGAAGAAGAGGCTGATGGGGGCATGCCCTCATTTCTTATTGGCTTGTGGGATTTCATATTACAAGGCCGAATTGCAAACTCTCAAGCCTTCAGATGTGTTCCTGTTGAAGTTATGTTGCCATAACAGAAGGGGGCTATTACATGGTAAGCCAACTTCAATGTTCTTCTTGTCAGATTTTAATCACTCTTGTTTTGTAGTACTCCAAGAGTTTTTGTCTTAGCTATCTATGTTTTACATGTGATTTGTACTTTGTTTTCTGCTTGCCTTCATCTGTTTTGTGTATTACTGATTGATTTGTACAAATTTGTGTACCTACTTCTTCCATGTTGGAAAATTCAGATGTGACGGAGATTCTTAGCCAACTTGAGCTTACTATAGAGAGAGTGAAGGTTTCAACAACTCCAGATGGGAAAGTGATGGACCTCTTCTTCATTACTGATGCAAAGTAAGGTTTTGTTCTTTTTATTACCATCCAAACATCGCCTTCCTTTAATTTTTGCTGTTGCTTCTGCGGTTAAACTTATATATTCAGATAGATCTTGTTAAATCGATTCATGCCTATTCTAGACTTGTTGAATTTATGTCTTTCGATGGTGATTTCAGGGAACTTCTGCATACAAAGAAGAGGAAAGATGAGATATACAAGTATTTAGGAACTGTTCTTGGAGATGCGGTCATTAGCTGCGACATAGAAATGGCGGGTCCTGAAACTGGTGGTTCCTGTTCTCAGGGTGGTCCCTCATTTCTTTCAGATGCAGTAGTGACTGCAGGAATATTCGATATAGACAGACCTGATGTTTCTGACAAACATCGCGATGACTCTATTGCCTTCAACTGTCCATCCATTACAATAGATAACACATTGAGTCCTTCCCACACGCTTGTCCAAATCGTTTGCCAGGACCATAAAGGTCTCTTGTATGATGTGATGCGAACTCTGAAGGATTATAACATCAAGGTGCATAATACACTTTTGTGCAGATTTGTACTGCATAATAATCTCATCTTTTTTAATCCTTAGTTGGATAAATTTCTAACAGATTTCCTATGGGCGTTTCACCACAAAAGGTAAAGGCGAATGCGAGCTCGACTTATTTTTGATGCAAGGTGATGGTAAGATAGTTGACCCCAGCAAACAGGATGCGTTGCGTTCGCGCCTTGAGATGGAACTTAGCCGTCCTCTCAGACTAGCATTGCTTAGCCGTGGCCCTGATACCGAACTGCTAGTTGCAAACCCAACTGAGTTGTCTGGCAACGGCCGACCCCTGGTTTTCCACGACATAACCCTGGCCCTCAAGATTCTCAATAGACCAATCTTTTCGGTACTTCACTAAGTGCATTCACCCCTGTCTTTTGTTTTCGAGAGATTGTTTTCCAATCCACACAAATAACATATACGAATAGTTAGATTCATGGTGGCATACCATTGTGAGATTCTTGTACTAACTGATATGACATAGAAAGTTAGAACATGCATATCTCATTAGTTAAATTTCTAATTTTCGCAAAAAATTCTTGTTATTACAAATTCTTCGTCAATCTGATCATCTGGCTTACCTACTATAGGCTGAAATTGGGAGGTACGAGTTTGGTGACCGGAAATGGGAAGTCTATAGAGTTTTGCTCGACGAATGGGATGTTGGCAACTGTCTTCCAAAGAAAGAGATAGAGGAGACGGTTTGGAAAATGTTAATGAGTTGGGAGTAACAATGCTGCTGTGTCGCCAACGATGGTTGCTCCATGAAAGTACGTTGTTTGTGTATATATAATATGTTTATATTCTTTTACGATAATCTGTGGCATCAAGAATAGTGAAGAGCGACGACTGTCAGAGAACCTTCTAGCTTACTTAAGGCAGTAGTACCTCAAGTGCAGCAGCTCAGGTTACTTCTAGATTACCTATTCAAGGAAGCCAATATATGTATGTCTTTGTCTGTGTTATTATAACATTGCAGCATCTTTAAATAATCTTGAAAAGTTAGGGGAGCATCAGAAAATGAAGGCCCCCTTTAATTTCTTGTTTCACCAAGTGGATACACAAAAGTACAAGGAAACTGATGCAAAACCATTACATCTAAAAGCAAAATCTTGAAACTTTGTCCAATTTGCCTTGGTTTTTGCCTAGTGATTATTTTCTGATTTTGTTCTTTCAATGTTTAGTATATCCCCAGTTTGTGTAGTATGCAAGAAGCTATAGCCCAGAAGGTGATTTCAGTAAATATGACATATAGGAGTGTCCCAAACTTCTTAGATTTGCACACACCAATGAACACAAGGTCAAGAATCCAGTTCACTTCGAAAGAAAGTTCATATACACAATTTTGTAAAACATGGGATTTGAATTAATGAACTATTGTTTTGCGAAAATTGTGTGGAAAAATTTTCCTTCCATTTTCCCCACCAGATTGTGTCTAGGTTCTTGAAATACCAATGACCGCCGCTAAAATCCCCTGGGCACCCATGGCCAAAAGCAGCATTACATTCTTCCCAATCCACTCCAAGAACAGGAATGGCTTATGGTATTCCCCCACATCAATATTCAGACGAGAACAAGATGATGTAAAATTCTATTTAACCTCAACTATATCAACCACACCGATATGGCGATTTTTATTACATTGATTGCCAATACGTATAATAAGACAGAACACAATACCTGCAGCCCCATCAGTGAATCAGATATAACTGAAGCTTTGAAGCTGCTTGTTCAATGGCTTATCTTGTATTCTCGATTTAAAATTCTCTCTAAAATCTCTCTCATCTTTTCTTATTGATTCTTTTTCTGTTGTTATTACAGAGTTTTACAATCGCTTCGTAATTTGTTATGATCTTTGAGATAAGGAAGCAATTGAAACTACCTAGAGTTTTATCCATCTTTTAAAGACTCCAGCAGAGTATGAACTTGTAACAAAAACCAAAACTAAGATTTTTTGAAATTATGGAATTTTGGAAAATAACTGCTTCATTCAACTACTAACCAGAAGAGTGTTTAGAGTTGTGAATGAATACAGAAAAAATGAACGAACAACTTACAGACTCAAAGCACAAAATGAGCTTAAATATGACACCATGGAAATGGCCCAGAATACAAGGCCCACTAAACAATTAAAGCCCAAAAACTAAAACTAAAAGGACTAGCCCAGAACAAGGCCCAAAGTTTAGCCTGCTCCAATCCTTAGATGCTGCTGTCGATCTTCTTCAAGCTGCTGCTGTCGATCATGGCTAGCATAGCCTTCATCATCCCCCCGCAAGCTGAACGTCTCCAGAGGTTAAGCTTGGAGCAAAAATTCTGAAAAACTTTCGGAGCCAAACCTTTTGTGAAAATGTCAGCAAGTTGTTGAGAAGTTGGAACAAAAACAGGATCAATCAATTGTTTCTGATAGTAGTCTCGGACATGATGACACCCAACATCAAGATGTTTAGTTCTCTCGTGGTGGATGGCATTCTTCACAAGCTGCAAGGCTGACATGTTATCAAAGTACAAAGGATAAGGGGATGGTAAAGGAAGATGAAATTCTTGAAATAAAGACCCAATCCAGAGAAGCTCAGCTGCAGCCACTCCCAAGCTTCGATATTCTGCTTATGTACTGCTCTTAGAAACCACATCCTGTTTCTTGGTTTTCCATGAGATCAGTGAACCACCAAGAAACACACAGTAACCTGAGAGTGACCTTCTAGTGGTGGGACAATTACCTCAATCCGCATCACAAAATCCTTTGAGATCAAGAGATAGCCCAAATGGAAAGAAAAGACCAACATGAAGAGTATTGCTTAAGTATTGAAGAATCTGAATCACCCCATTCCAATGTTTGACAGTAGGAGAATGCATATGCTGACTTAATTGTTGAACACTAAAACACAGATCAGGCCTAGAGAATCCAAGGTAAAGTAATTTACCTACCATCTTTCTGAATAACTGAGGATTATCAAACAAGGGACCATCAGTGTCAAATTGTTGATGTGGAGGACAGGGCACATGCACGCGTGGAGCAGGAGGAAATTCAACTTCAGACAAGAGATCCAATGTGTACTTATGTTGACTAACAGAATAGCCTGCAGCAGACTTAGCTATTTCTAGGCCAAGAAAATATGAGGCATCACCAAGATCTTTAATGGTAAACTTTTGATGTAAAAGAGTTTTCACAGAAGAAATCTCACTCATATCATCCCATGTGACCAAAATGTCATCTACATAGACAACCAATAGAACCATTCCAAAATTGGTAAACTTAAAGAAAATGCAAGGATCACAGTAAGCAATATTAAACCCTGTTGAGAGAAGAAAATCCTTTAAAGCAATGTACCATTGCCTAGGGGCCTGTTTAAGCCCATATAGAGATTTCTTGAGTTTGCAAACTTGATTAGAAGAAGAGGGCAGACCTTGTGGACAAGACATATAAAGTTCTTCATCAAGTGTTCCATGTAAAAAGGCATTGTTAATATCCATTTGAGAAATAATCCACTGATTAGAAGCAGCCAAAGCAATAAGAATTCTGACACTAACTGTTTTGGCAACAGGAGCAAAAGATTCATTAAAGTCTTTGCCATACCTTTGATGAAATCCTTTTGCAACAAGCCTAGCTTTATGTTTGTTAATGGTGCCATCTGAATTGTATTTCACCCGAAACACCCATTTACATCCAATGGGTTTCTTGCCTGGAGGAAGAGAAACCAGATCCCAAGTGTCATTATGAGCAAGAGCTTCAAGTTCTGCTTTTATGGCATTGTCCCAATGAGGAACTCATGTGCCTGCTTAAAACATGTTGGAACATATGCAGGGTCAGTAAAGGATGTACATACATAATCTTTGTACCTTTCTGGTCGTCTAATAACTCTTCTTGGTCTGGCAGCTGCAACAGGTGGAGCAGCAATTTCTGTGCTTAAAGAATTTAAGGAAGGAGTCACCATAGGAGATGGTGATCCTGAGGATGAGTTGTGCAGGGACAACTCAGCAGAATTATGATTATCATGATCCTCAGTAGGAGGAACTGAAGAGTTTGTAATATTAGTGTGATTCACTGATCCTTGAGGGATCAGAGGAGATTGCACATTTAGCTGAAGTCCAGTAGGGATTTCAGAGGAATTTGAGCTGTTGTAACCTGCAGTGGGCAAGTTACTGAGTTGATAAAGGTTATTATGGATAATGTGAGAGGGTGTACAGATAGATTCTTCACAGTTAGAACTATGAATATCACTATCTTTGAAAGGAAAAATCTGGTCATAAAATATCACATCTCTTGAAATCATAACTTTCTTAGGGTCAATAAGTAGAACCTTATAACCTTTCTTGTTTGGTGCATTGCCAAGATAGACCCCTTTCATTCCTCTGGAATCAAGTTTGCCAGCTGGACAGGGAACTTTGATGTAGCATAGACATCCAAAAACATGTATTTTTGTCAAGTCAGGTTTTGAGTCAAGGAGAATTTCACAGGGAGATTGCCACTTGAGAACTGAGGTGGGAAGTCTGTTGATAAGAAAGGTTGCAGCCAACATTGCATCTCCCCAATAATGTTTTGGAACTGATGAAGTGAGCAGGAGGCTCCTGGCTACTTGAATGAGATGTCTGTGCTTCCTTTCAACTCGACCATTCTGATGGGGTGTGTAGATGCACGATGTTTGATGCACAATTCCATGAGTATCAAACAGCTCAAGACATTGCTTATTGCAAAATTCTGATCCATTGTCAGTCCTAATGATTTTTACATTTTTGTTGTATTGAGTTTTAACATGCACCAGAAACTTGGACAAGATGGAATGTTGCATCAAGAAAATCCATGTAGCTCTTGAACAGTCATCAACTATGGTTAAGAGATATTTATGACCAGATCTGTCACCAATGGAAAAAGGCCCCCATACATCACAGTGTATTAAGGCAAAACAAGTAGAAGCATGAGATTGGCTAATAGAAATGGAAGTCTATGAGATTTTGATGCATGACAAATATCACAAGGAACATTGGAAGTAGAATTACAATTAAAGCCTAATTTTGTCATGACTATAGATGAAGGATGGCCAAGCTTAAGATGCCAAAGTGAATAACTGTCTGAATTGGAAATAGTACCAACAACATCAGAATTGAAGTAGGTAGTTTTATTACATTCAAAAGTGTAAAGTCTATTTAGAAGATTGCCTTTTAGCCGGTTTCTCTTAGAGCTCAGGTCCTGCAAAAGGCAAGAAGATGGATCAAAAATGGCAATGCATTTCAGGTCTCTTGTAATTCTACTGATTGAAAGCAAGTTCATCACTAAACCAGGAACATAGTAAACATTTGGCACAGTGAGATTTTTAGAAAGCCTCACTGAACCAACATGTGTGGGAGTTTTAAAAGAGCCATCTGGCAGAATTATAGTGATTTTGAATTTGAAAGGCTGAGGGTCAATCAACATTGAAAGGTCAGCACATAGATTACAACTTACACCTGAATCAAGAAGCCATACACCATTTAGAGAATTAGAGACAGAAGAGGTACCTGCTATCTCAAAGCATCCTACAGCAAAATCCAAAGGAGTGCCAATATTAGCATTCAGCTGAGTCTTGCTAAGCTCCTTAATCATCTCTTCAAGTTTATTAATTCTATTTTCAGCAGCCTCAAGTTTACCAGTGGAGTCTGCAGCATCAGTAAAGGCAACTGCACCAGCAACAGCTTTGCCCTTTCTTTTGTCCCCTAAAGCTTTATACCATTCAGGTATAACTCCTGAGATTAGGAAACAGCTTGCTCTACTATGCCCAGTCTTCTTGCAATGATCACAATAAGCTGTCTTATTAGCTAGCTGATAGCACCTATCCTTGGTGTGGCCTGGTTTCTTACAATAAGAACATATAATATTTCCTTTCTTATCAGAGTTTCTATCTCCAGCTTTAAAACCTCTGTCATTCATATCACTAGCAGCAAGTGCAAACTGAGATGCATTTGAGCTAGTAGATCCAATCAGTCCTCTTTGTGATTCACAATTATTGATCATGCTATAAGCAGTACTAGTAGAAGGTAGGGGATGCATAATCAAAATTTGATGACAAACAGAAGTGTAGTCTTCATTAAGTCCCATAAGAAACTGAATTAGTAGTTCTTCTTCATCATCTTTCAACTTAGACTTCAGATTATCAGGATTATCAGCTGTGATAGGTTTTATAGACCTATAATCATTCCACAAAGTCTTCAATTCACTATAGTACGAAGTAACAGATTTGTTTTCTTGAGTGAAATAGATAATTTTCCTTTTCAGCACTAAGACTTGTGGACCGCTAACATTTCCATAGCATTCTTTGAGTTCGTTCCATAGAGCAAAAGAAGACTTAGCATGAACAAATTGTCGAGCAGTTTCAGTAGATATCGAATTTCTCAACCATCTCAAAATCAGAGAATCAACTCTAGACCAAAGTTTATATTTCGGATCTGTAGGTGAAGGTGCTGGAAATGTACCTAGAATAAAGCAATCCTTTGCTTTGATGTATAAGGCGCTTTCAACATCTGCGCGCCAGGCATTCCAGTTAGTTCCATCAAGCTTCTCAGTAGTAAGCACCAGGTGCGGTTGATCAGCTGATGTGAGAAGAAGTTCCTCACAAATCTTTGACGTATCATTATCGGAATCGCTTGAAGAAGCCATTAGAAGAGAAAATTGAAGGATTGAAAAACAGAAATTGAAGCAGAAAATAAAGCTAGAGCAGCAAATTCGAATCAAAAATTGGATCAGAGAGCTCTGATACCATATGGAATTTTGGAAAATAACTGCTTCATTCAACTACTAACCAGAAGAGTGTTTAGAGTTGTGAATGAATACAGAAAAAATGAACGAACAACTTACAGACTCAAAGCACAAAATGAGCTTAAATATGACACCATGGAAATGGCCCAGAATACAAGGCCCACTAAACAATTAAAGCCCAAAAACTAAAACTAAAAGGACTAGCCCAAAACAAGGCCCAAAGTTTAGCCTGCTCCAATCCTTAGATGCTGCTGCTGTCGATCTTCTTCAAGCTGCTGCTGTCGATCATGGCTAGCATAGCCTTCATCAGAAATGTGGAAGCTTCAAATAGAAAGGAAGTGAATTCACGATCACATACCCTAATGATTATCTTATGGTAGTTATGAATACATAATTGGCCAGTTAAAAATAAAAATCAATCACTTAGAATTATATCTGATTGAGCGGTAAGTTTTGAGTCAAATACCGAGAGGGGACTTCACAACATGATGGAGTATTGAGATAACACAAAGCACAAATCCTGCATCATTTCACAAGAAATCTTGCTTGACAACTTGCATATTTTGTTGATCTCGTCCAATTTCTTCCTTGTAATCTCGGATGTTAACGCGCATAGGTCTCACAATTGTGGTAAGAATTAAGATAGAGAGATTGTACTGAAGATGACATTGCAGACTAATGTGTTCTAACAAGAAATATTCCAAAATGCAGCTAATGATACTAGTAGGCAATGCTGGAGTAGCCCTATCCAAGAATTGACCATTCACCATGGAATGGCTGCCTGTTAGCTAATTTCTTGTTGCCCTTTTTTATTCTCTTCATCATTGGAATTATGTTTAAAAATCTCTTGTTCTTTTGTCTTGGTCTTTATTTTGAAATTTTGATGTTTATACTAAGAATTGAGAAATGAAATTTTTTATTTTCTTGAAAAAACCAAAAGACACAAGGCATCACGGCTGAAGGAATTCTAGAGAAATGGAATTGTTGCTACGTTTTCATCTTCTGCTTCGCCAGTGTTTGTGGCTTCTCCTCTTTTCTTACGTATGAGGATGTCATGATCTTATGCTCATTGTAGCAATCCATATTTTTTGCACGAAGTTCCTATCCCGATTAATACTAACTTCACTTGCCAGGCGCATATTGGCAAAAAGTCCCTCTTCCAACCTCCTCTGATCTTCCATGAATTAGTTCTGCAGCATTGATATACTATCATATTTTCAACGACGCCTAGCTTTATATAACAGACTGCAGAAGGATAAGGGATGCAGGGAACATAAAAGGAAGATAAAAATAGATGAATAACTGGGCATTGATGAGAAACCATGTCCTGTTTTTACAGCATGAAATTATCTTACATAAACTAACCGATGTTTTTTGTAATAACATAATATTGTCAAATTCACTTCTGATAAGCCCAATACATTCACCTATCTATTCGAAATCAAGTGAAATCCATTTAAAAAACAGAAGAAGGAAAGAAGCCTAGTGCAGAATCTGCAGTTTGTTACAAAAACCAAGGACAAGCTCTTGGAATGCAGTTAATCAGTGATTCATGGCAAGGGCTTATTTGGATTTTAGCGTCCCAACATCATAATATATTCGGATTGGTCCTTTTTAATCCTTCAATAAATTCTTAATTACCTTTTTAAATCAAGTAAAACATTTTCTTAAGGTACTCATGACCTCTGAATTCTGATAAGTGTCTTTTTATTCAGATAACAGCATTGTTTTTTGCCCTTGAAGTGCCAACGTTCAAAGATGGGTTGGAGCTTTCTTAGACTAGTGATTAGACCTCCCATGATGTCCTGATATATAAGCCCAATGGTCAGTCAGCCTAAGTTTCGAGGGATCAACTTTGGCATTAATTCCTCAGTGATGGATGCCCTCATAGTATCTCGGTCAGATTTTGACCAAACTTGTGTCATTTTCTTTCAACGTTGATGCCAAATACATTGTCAGTTTGTCACCCTTCCCCACTCTGCCGCAACAGCCTTGAACGACTTATTGTTTATCTTATCTGCCATATAAAGAGGTGTTGAGCACCTACCTCAATAAAGGCTCACTCCATCAATTGGCAATATGTTTTGAGTTGCAATCTCCTGTCTCATCCTTAACACGGTATTAGAGTCATAGGTATCCGAATTGGATATATACATTGCAAATAGGTTTTGGTTTGGAACCTTTTATCTCATCCTTAACATGGTATCAGAAACATAGGTATCCGAACCAAATATGATATGGTTCGATCCTGGATTTGGATTCAATTTCGACTGCAAAATGAATATCATCTCGGTGTGTATTGAGATCCGACTTCTTGGTTTATATTTGACTTGCCACTTCACTCGTATGAATTGGTTTTGTGTTGGAACCTTCAGCCCCATCCATAACAAGAGGGAGACAAGATAAGATACAAAAGCCATTGGACACCAACCATTTTGATGGCTCATATAAGCTTACTTCACCATTCAGTACCCTTTTTTGAATCACCTCTTAATTGGCATCGGTTGCACATTCCGTTAGCTATTTTAGTTATTTTAGGTTGAAGGGATTTTTAACATGTATGGGTTCGGATTGTGTAGTATTTACCGATAAAATTCAATTTATATATAATGATTACACATAAAACTGCTATATTCGATGGTTTGTGTTGGGTAACTCCGGTACCCTGTATTAACCTATCTATTACAACCCAAAAGACCTAATTAGTGGGATTACATAGCTTGCCTCACAATACAAGTTCACTCTTAAGAAATAAAACAGAAACAAGAGACAGCTCCAAGAGACTGCTGTCTCGGCTTCAATGGACAGATTTAGTCCTCTCCGTTTTCTGCCCCGCCCAGCCTCGTCGGACAGATTCGTCTCCTCCGTTGTTTCCTCTGTTTTCAGATCCAAGGCCCAGCTTTTGTCTCCAATGGTCTAGTCCTCTTGTTCTCTTTCCGGATCTACAAAAATGGTTAGTAGAACAACAAAATAACAACTAATGTTAAAAGAAACTAGAGATACCAAATAGATCTTTATAGATCTATTAACAAGTCGGCTCGGAGCTCCCAAATGAGACACAACTCCAACATAGAACACTAAGCTCCGCTGGATCCACCACCACGGGACCATCGCCAACACCACCGGACCACTACAGCCACTGCCGGACCACCAAGGGATACCACAGTCCCTGTCTCGCCACCTATACCGGCTGCCACCCTCAAACCCTTCGCCGGAAAACTGATTTCCGGCGACCTAGCCACCAAGGCTCAAAAAAGAGAAGCTCACAGCCCTACCGAAACCCCAAGGTCCGGTAATCCAACCCCCACAATATCTCACACCTCTCACTCCCTTGCCCACACACTCACAACTAAAGAATAGAACAAATCTAAGCCTAACTAGGGTGGTGGAGAAAACTGATGGAGGAGAGAAGGGAGGTGGGGGCGCCGCTCACAACATAAAAATGAGAAATGAGGGATTAGGTTTGGGCTGTCCGGATATAAAGAAATGACACATGGGCCAGGGATTATGGGCCTCAGCATTAAGCCTTCATGGGCCAGGGACATGGGCTGCAGTTGTGGGCCAAAATTATAACAATCTCCAACTTGGCCCACAATCTGTCTAAGTAACGAGTGTGCTCATTTGGGGCATTTTCGTCATCACCTCTGGTACCTTCACTTCCCTGTCACATATCAACAATATACACAGAGTATTCACAGATGATGGCATGCATCAGAACATAACAAATATGCTACATCAACCAAAATCAAAGTGAAGGATTTTCATGCATGACATCATCTTCTCAGTAGGCAAACACTTAGTTCCCATATCAGCAGGATTAAATTCAGAAGCAATTTTATCCAGTTTAAGTTTTTCACACTCAACATTGTCCCTAATGAAGTGGTACTTAACATCAATATGTTTAGACCTATCATGAAAAACAGGATGCTTGCTTAACTGAATCGCAGATTGGCTATCACAAGATATGGTTATCTCATTCTTTAATCCTAGTGCATGCATCAGACCACTAAACCATATTCCCTCTTTAAAAGATTCAGTTATGGCAATGAATTTAGACTCAGTAGTGGATAAAGCAACAACAGATTGCAATTGAGATTTCCAACTCACACAAGACCCACCTAGAGTGAACACATAGGATGTAGTAGACTTCCTACTATCCCTATCATTAGCAAAGTTAGAGTCTACATAACCAATCACAAACATTTCATCATGCCATTTAGAAAAACACAGAGAATAATGCATAGACTTGATTAAGTATCTCAAAAGCCATTTCAAAGCTTCCCAATGTGGTCTACCAGGATTAGCCATAAATCTGCTCAAACAACTTATAGGATAAGCTAAATCAGGCCTAGTAGAAATCATCAAATACATAACAGAACCAATGGCATGAGCATAAGGAACAGATTCCATATCTTTCATTTCAGATTCATTTTTAGGGCATTGTTCTTTAGTCAACAGGAAATGAGAAGCAAGTGGACAACCAACAGATTTAGCATTTGACATCTTGAATCTAGAGAGAACCTTTTTCACATACTCAGCCTGGTTAAGGAGTAGGGTTGAATTAGCCCTATCCCTAACTATATGCATTCCAAGAATGCATTTGGCTTCTCCTAGATTCTTCATGTCAAAGCTCTTGTTCAAACAATTTTGAACCTCAACAATGCTTTTCATGCAAGAACTAACAAGCAACATATCATCAACATAAATCAATAAGAACATAGGCACAGATTTCACATCTTTCATGTACAAGCAATGATCAAATTTAGATCTACTGAAACCTATGTCCTTCATGCATTTATCAAATTTAATGTTCCATTGTCTAGGTGCTTGTTTTAGTCCATACAAAGCTTTTTTCAAAAGGCATACATGATTGGGTTTGGTTTTATCCACAAAACATTCAGGTTGCTTCATACAAATTTTTCTATCAATGTCACCATGCAAGAAAGCAGTTTTAACATCCATTTGTATAAGCTCCCAATCAAAATGACCAACTAAGGCAAGCATTACTCTAATAGTAGTGAACTTAGCAACAGGTGCAAATATTTCAGAATAATCTACACACTCTTTCTGAGTAAAGCCTTTAGCTACAAGTCTAGCCTTATACCTCTCACCATTACTTTCCTGTTTGATTTTAAAAATCCATTTACAGTCAATCACAGAAATATTTTCAGCCCTAGGAATCAACAACCATGTCTCATTTTTATGCAATGATTCAATTTCTTCATTCATAGCACTAAGCCACTTACTAGCCTGTTTAGACTTAACAGCTTCAGAATATGATTTAGGCTCATGATTATCAAGTTCTTCACACAGTCATAGCATAAGCAGTAAGAACAAAATCAGAGAACCTAGCAGGAGTTTTACTTACTCTTCTACCTCTATCCCTAGCTAGCACATAATCACTAAGATCATTCAAATTATTTTCAGGAATAATTTCTTCATTCTGAGCTCCACCTTCATCAATATCATGGGTATCAATATCATGAGTATCAGTTATGGGTTCCTCATTCACATGCAAATTGGGATCAATAATTTCAGCATTTCCAATCACATTAGGCACAACAATGGGAGCAGGGAAATTCACAGAATGTTCCACAGAAGAAGATTCCACCTCAACAGAAGTACTATCATTCTCAAGAACTTTCATTGGAAATTCAGATTCATTAAAAATCACATCCCTACTAATAATGATTTTAAAACCACCCCCTGATCTATCAAACAACCTGTAACCCTTAGTTCCCTCAGGATAACCTAAGAAAATACATTTCTTGGTTCTAGGGTCCAATTTATCATTACTAGTATGCACAAAAGCTGAACATCCAAACACTCTAAGATGTTCATAATCAACAGGTTTACCAAAAAAGACAGAATCAGGAGATTTACCATTTAAAGGGGCATTGGGTGATTTATTAACTAAGTAAGCAGCTGTCATCAGTGCTTCACCCCAGAACTTCTTAGAAAGGCCAGTAGGTGCCATCAAGCACCTAACCTTTTCTAATAAAGTTCTGTTCATTCTTTCAATTACCCCATTCTGTTGAGGTGAGTAAGGAACAGATTTATGCCTTCTAATACCAGATTCAGCACACAAAGCATCCATTTGGTGATTACAAAATTCAAGCCCATTATCTTCCCTAAGTGTACCAATCTTTAAACCAGTTTGATTCTCAATCAAAGCTTTCCAGTGTTTAAAATTCCCAAAAACATCAGATTTGTTTTGCATGAGAAATACCCAAACTTTTCTAGAAAAATCATCCATGATAGATAAAAAATATCTTCTACCACCATGTGTGGGCGTCGAAGAAGGACCCCACACATCAGCATGAATGTACTCAAGTACACGGGTGGATTTTATCCCAACAGGATATGAAGAGTTAAAAGACACTCTATGTTGTTTACCAGCTAAACATGATTCACAAAGATCAACTTCACATAAATCAGATTTTAAACAACCAGCATCTTTCAGAAATTTCATGCCTTTATCACTCATATGCCCTAGTCTAGCATGCCACAAAAGCGTATTCTGTTTAACCTTATCAGAACTAGAACTAGAACTAGCAGCAAAAACATAATTAACCACATTAGAGACCACAAAAAGATTATTCTTGAAAATGGCCTTAAACAACATCAAATTCCCTTTGAATATTTTAATCATGTCATTACAAAATCTCCCTTCTAAACCTTTCTTCGCCAAGGTAGCAAGTGAAATCAAATTGTAAGACAAATCAGGCACATATTTCACACCATCAAGACAAAATCTTGTCCCATTCTCAAATTGTAAGACAATTTTTCCTATACCTAAGACAGGACATCTATTGTCATTACCCATGAACACAAAGTCATTTTCAACAGGTTGATAGGAATCAAACAATTCAACATGAGGAGACATATGGGAGGTGCACCCTGAGTCTAGCAACCACACAGACTTAGAAACATCTTTAGCCATATTAACAACAGAAAAACAATTCATATCATGAACCATCAAAAGTTCATCATGCCTAACTGCTACATCAGTCACAACATTAACATCATTGTTCTGATTACCAATTTGATTCTTCTCTTTCTTAGGGAGTCTACAATCTTTAATGAAGTGACCCTTCTTACCGCAATTATAGCATTTCTTATCAGATTTACCTCTTGATTTAGATCTGTAAGATCTAGACTGACCCCTAACATTGCTTCTGCCCCTATCATTATGCTGTTGGTGATTACCCTTTTTCCAAGACCTACCCCTAGTGTTAAACACCTTATCAGAATGCTTAGAGGAATTCTTCATTTCAAGTTCTTTGTTCTTTAGACTCTTAATCACATGATCTAAAGTCAAATCATCTCTAGCATATTGGATAGCAGACTTCACATCAGAATATGAATCAGGGATGGCATTCAACAACACTATAGGCACATAATCATCTATATGCTTATCTCCAGTTGCTTTTATGTCTTGAACAAGTTTAGTGAAATTATCTAAACCCTCATCTAAGTCTCTAGATATATCCAATTTAAATTTAAAGAATTTACCAAGCAGGAATATTCTAGATGACAGAGATGACTCAGCATACAGTTCAGACAGCCTCTCCCATAGGTCCTTGGCTGTTTTGCAATCACTAACTTTTCTAAGCACAACATCAGATAAACTAAGGATAATGGCAGATTTAGCAAGTTCACCAGTTTCAGTCTTTTTAGCTTCAGTAACTTCGTCATCAAAGAGTTGATCAATTGCATTATAAACTCTTTGTTGGACAAGAACACAATGCATCTTAACTTGCCAGATGCTGAAGTCGTTCTTTCCATTAAAAGGAACTATGCTATTCGAGGTGGAAGTCATTATTGTGTTTGACCGTTTAACGGAATGAGCAAACAAGTGCTCAAACACTTGGCCAACTAATCACAACTAATTCCACACTATAGCATTTGTCATCCTTTTAAATTTTTTAAGCAAACCCAAATTAATTTTGGGAGCCCAAAAAATTTCAGACTTGACCACACTATCCAGACAGGCCCAAAATTAATTTTTGGGAGGCCCAATAGTCCCAACGGTCACTTTTTAAAATTTGGATTGATTTCACAGATTCCCAAAAATATCACACTTATCAAGATATTCAGAAATCTGCTTTTTCAGGGAATCAGAAATCAATTTTTTTATTCCCGAAAAATTTCAAATCCTCAATTTTTTCACACAAAGTTCACATAAGGCACATTCAACACAGAACATGTAAAGATCACCAAGAACACCACACAAAGCAGTTTATGCACAACAAAATGCAGAAAACACAGAACACAGTTTAAGCATAATATTTCCAGATTTTAAAGTACAAAGCTCCAAGCATGAAAATCACATATTTCAAGCAACAATCCAGAACAAGAATATTATCTTAAAACTGTAAAAAGATGGATCAAGCTATTTTACCTTGTGGGGGTGCCTTGACCAACCCCCGTCCCAAAGTGGCCTATGGCTCTGATACCACTGTTGGGTAACTCCGGTACCCTGTATTAACCTATCTATTACAACCCAAAAGACCTAACTAGTGGGATTACATAGCTTGCCTCACAATACAAGTTCACTCTTAAGAAATAAAACAGAAACAAAAAAACAGAAACGAGAGACAGCTCCAAGAGACTGCTATCTCGGCTTCAATGGACAGATTTAGTCCTCTCCCCCAGCCTCGTCGGACAGATTCGTCTCCTCCGTTGTTTCCTCTGTTTTCAGATCCAAGGCCCAGCTTTCGTCTCCAATGGTCCAGTCCTCTTGTTCTCTTTCCGGATCTACAAAAATGGTTAGTAGAACAACAAAATAACAACTAATGTTAAAGGAAACTAGAGATACCAAATAGATCTTTATAGATCTACTAACAAGTCGGCTCGGAGCTCCCAAATGAGACACAACTCCAACATAGAACACTAAGCTCCGCCGGATCCACCACCATGGGACCACCGCCAACATCACCGGACCACTACAGCCACTGCCGGACCACCAAGGGATACCACAGTCCCTGTCTCGCCACCTATACCGGTTTCCACCCTCAAACCCTTCGCCGGAAAACCGATTTCCGGCGACCTAGCCACCAAGGCTCAAAAAAGAGAAGCTCACAGCCCTACCGGAACCCCAAGGTCCGGTAATCCAACCCCCACAATATCTCACACCTCTCACTCCCTTGCCCACACACTCACAACTAAAGAATAGAACAAATCTAAGCCTAACTAGGGTGGTGGAGAAAACTGATGGAGGAGAGAAGGGAGGTGGGGGCGCCGCTCACAACATAAAAATGAGAAATGAGGGATTATGTTTGGGCTGTCCGGATGAGAGGGAGTATATAAAGAAATGACACATGGGCCAGGGATTATGGGCCTCAGCATTAAGCCTTCATGGGCCAGGGACATGGGCTGCAGTTGTGGGCCAAAATTATAACAGTTCGGTATCTTTGTATTGTGTCATGGTTTAGATGTCCTAATTCCTTAAATAATTGAGTTTGTCAATACTTTTGTTCGATAGAAGAAAAAAAGGAAAAGTTTTACATACAGAAATCTCTGTGAAGCCCTTGCAGTATCTATCTCATTAGAAATTTTTAGGAACCAATCTTGTGTCCTTATCACCGATTGTAAAGATGCCACATGCATCTAAGTGTCCCCCTTCCCCACTTTGACTAATTGCGTTATCATTTGTGGCAGAAAATAGACTTGGAACGAATTCTTGTTTATCTGCTCCTCTATATGAGGAGGAAGACAAGATAAGATATATAATCCATTTGACACCATCCCTTTTGATTGCTCATGTAAGATCACTACAACCTTTTACTACTCTTACCTGAATTTCCTTCAAGGGGCACCACCGTAGGCTGTAGTAGATTCCCTTAGCTATTTTAGTTATTTGGGTTGAAGGGTTTTGTAACAAATATGGGTTGGAAGGCCATGGAGGAAAGCATTGGTGTTCAGGTGATCACCGGCCGGTGGTTCATGGTTTTCGCGTGCCTTCTTGTCATGGCTATGGCCGGTGCCACCTACATGTATGGTATTTACTCTGGATTCATCAAATCGGCTATGGGTTATGATCAAACGACGATTAACTTGCTGAGTTTTTTCAAGGATTTTGGTGGCAACATCGGAATTGTGTCTGGTTTAATCAATGAAGTGACTCCACCGTGGGTTGTTCTGTCCATGGGCGCGGCCATGAACTTTTTCGGGTACTTTATGGTGTGGCTGGCCGTGACCAGACGCATCGTGAAGCCCCACATATGGCAAATGTGTTTCTACATTTGCATAGGCTCAAACTCACAGTCATTTGCCAACACGGGCGCATTGGTCACTTGTGTCAAGAACTTCCCGGAGAGCAGGGGAATTGTGCTAGGCTTGCTTAAGGGGTTTGTCGGCCTAAGTGGCGCGATCATCACGCAAATCTACCGTGGATTCTATGGGAATGATGCGCCCGCCTCACTGATCCTGATGATCGGATGGCTCCCGGCTGCCGTGTCTTTCGCATTCCTAAGAACGATAAGGTTGATGAAAGGGGTTCGACAGGAAAACGAGGTGAAGGTGTTCTATGACTTGCTGTACATCTCCCTTGCCCTCGCTGGATTCATGATGCTCATTATCATTTTGGAGAGTACGCTGACGTTTACACAAGCTGAATTGGCTGCCAGCGCGGCTGTGGTGCTCGTTCTACTCTTTGCCCCCGTGGCTGTCGTGACACGCGAAGAATGGAGCCTCTGGAAAACTAAGAAACTAGCCAAGTCCAATGATCATGTTCCTCCTCCCCAAAACACCGTTTCAATTGACCTACCAATTAACCAAAACCAAAATCAGGACAAAAACGTAAATCATTCGGATAATCCCGTTGATCCTTCGTCATTAGTACTAGAAGCCATAGCTTCAAACTCATCTTCTACTGATCTGCCATCTCAGCAGAATCAGAATGTAAACCAAAACCAGAATCTGTCTTGCTGGCGGACAGCATTCAATCCGCCAGCTCGAGGCGAAGACTACACAATCCTCCAGGCACTTTTCAGTATGGACATGATCCTCCTCTTCATTACCACCGCCTTTGGCATCGGTGGCACCCTGACGGCAATCGACAATCTCGGCCAAATTGGGGATTCCCTTGGCTACCCTTCGAAAAGCATCACCACATTCATCTCACTCGTCAGCATATGGAACTACCTGGGCCGTGTCGTGGCCGGTTTCGTCTCGGAAGTCCTGATGACCCGGCACAAGTTCCCCCGGACATTGATGCTGACGCTGGTGCTCCTCCTATCCTGTTCGGGCCACCTCCTGATCGCCTTTGGCGTGCCCAAATCACTGTACCTGGCGTCCGTGGTGATGGGGTTCTGCTTCGGTGCGCAGTGGCCGCTCCTGTTCGCCATCATTTCGGAAATCTTCGGGCTCAAGTACTACTCGACGCTGTACAACTTCGGGGCGGCCTCTAGCCCTGTGGGGAATTATCTGTTGAACGTGAGGGTAGCGGGAGGGCTGTACGATGCTGCGGCGGTGAGGCAGATGGCGAGTAATGGGGTTGTGAGGAAGGCCGGGGAGGATTTGAGATGCGTCGGGGTGGAGTGTTACAAGAAGGCATTCCTCATCATTACGGGGACGACGGTGTTGGCGAGCGTGTTCTCGTTGGCGCTGGTGTTCAGGACCAGGGAGTTCTACAGAGGGGATGTGTACAAGAAGGTCCGGGAGGAACAGGAACGGCAAAGCCTACACGAAGAGGGAGGAACACAGGGATGATGAGGATGATGATGATTGTAATTGATGATTTGATGTTGTTTGTTGGGTTCCAGGATTGTCGGATTCGGACATTAATGTCAGGTTGGTTGAGGTAAATTACATTACTGTACATCCACTTGCGTAGTCTGTGTACACGTGACTGGGAACGAATAAAAAAAAAAAAGATACTTAAGGGTTGGTACTTGGACACTTGGTACTATGTTACTGCCGAGACTGGTTCATGTTCCGGAATCCGGACTGCTTGGGGCCAGCTACCTACTGGCTTCAATATCATTGAATAAGATTGTAGTAAGATTTTAAATTAATACGTAGTATAACCAATTCCTACTTTGATTCATTGATGATTATGCGCAATACAAGCATATACCATTTTTTTTATTTGATATGACGCACCCAACACGCAGTCTCATGCCCATTTAAACTATTAATAACTCAAGTTCAATACAAATATAAATTCTAAAAATTCGATATTTAAAAACTACACGACGAAACGAATTTAACAAATCTTATTTGGCTATATTTTAACTTATATAATCTATATAATAAATCCTGAATACTTTTTGGCCTATGTAGACTATATTGTCCTTATTCAATATAACTAATTTTTTTTTAATTTTTTGGGTTATATCAGTAATTATACCACCATTTTATAATAATTGGCTACAATTAATCCACGTCATTGATGATTAATCACTGACTAATTCCAACTCACATTCCACATCATCAATATCTATATTTAAAAAAAAAATAAATCTATTTATTAATATATTAAAATCTTGAGAAAATCTTCATATATATCTTAAAAAGATATAAATTTTTTATCACACCTAAAAGATATAAATTGATTAAAAATATATGATATAAATTATTTATTTGTATATATATTTTAATGAATATTATTGTAATATTATTAAATAATTTAATTTAGGTTTAAATTTTATGTTTAAAATATATAATCCCATATCAATATAGGAATATAATAACCATATTTTAAATACAAAATACATCATTAAAAATATACTGTAAAAATTAGTAAACTATAAAAAATACTATAAAAATTAGTAAACTATAAAAATTAAATGAAATTTTAATTCTAATTTCTATATAAGTTTTAATTTTTAAAGTATAATCTCACAAATATAATTTAGATAAACTATGAAATATATATATATATAGGAAAACGTAAGTATGCAGTTTTTAAATTATAGTAAAATTTTTATCATTTCAAATATAAAGAAATATATTATGGGTTTAGACGGTAAAGAAAATACATAAACAAATCTTTAAATAAATATATATATTATTTTAACTAAAAATAGTTAGGAGTATTAAAATTAACTTCTTATTGTAATTTTTTTTCTAAAAAACTACATAATATACATAAAACAACAATTTCCATTGTATACCCCTCAACTATACCAATGTGTATACTTATATACTTGAACTTTATTTGTGAAAAAAAATACAACCCAACTATTAAACTTTGGAAAAAACCATTCTTCTGTCAAAAATCAACGTTAAGTCATGTTCAACCGTGAAGTTCAAAGAGTTAAAACAGTCAGCTCCTATTTTTTCTTGACCTCGACTCTAATCTCATTCATCAAACCCTAAACCCCGTCTGTTTGCCATCATAGGCAATTGCTTTGTGGTTTCCACCACATTTTCACACTTACAAATGGGTAATACTTTGTGCTCCAATGCAAATTCACTCATATAAGTTGCATACCAACACAACAAAACAATTCTTAAATCATATGGTAAGAAAATGATTTTGCATAATTCGGAAATCAAAAGAACAACTCAATTTGCATAACTGAGAAATTAGAGTATAATTTCCCATTCAGATTTAAATAACTAAATTTCACAAAACATAATGCAGTTTCATAATTTAGATTCTTGCAATATTCAGATTCACATAACAAAACTCAAACCCCACGTTCGACTTAGTTGAAAAATTCCAAACCAAATAAATTTCATGGAGCCCAGAAGTCTAAATCATACCAGGGTGGAGGTAGACGACTGGGGTTGGGAGAAGAGCGCACAGATTCATATTTCAGAAAACGAAATCGGGGTTGAGAGATCGTCTATCAACGGAAATTGTTGCTCCTGGAAGGGTTTGCACACAAGGACGTGAATGAATGAAACAATGGAATATAGATGGCGATGGTGATGGCAAACCCACAAAGTAGTCAGCGGGTTCGAGGGGATGTTCGATGGGAGAGGATATGGTTCGGGTAGTGGATATGGGTTTTCGGTCAATATTTTTTTTTGAGCTGACTGTTTTAACACTTTGAACTTCACGACTGGACACGATGTAACCTTAATTAATTTTGATGGAATGATAGTTTTCTCCAAAGTATAATAGTTGTAGTGCATTTCTTTCCAAAAAAGTAGTTCAAGTATATAAGTGGACACAGTTGAGGGGTATACAATGGAAATTACTCTACATAAAAATATCGGTAACAAAATTCAATATACTTTTTTGTATATATAAAGTTAATATCATGATAATTTACTTTTATATATATTTTTATCGGTCATTAATCTACATGCATAATTATTAATACTACCTTTGTTCCTTTTATATAAATATAATAGTATATATCATCAACATATTTTTGCAGGTGATTAAAGTGAGTTAGAAAGACAAATTTTAATATACTTAATCAATTTAGTTATACATATAATATTATAATAGTAGGGGTGATAATCATAGAGTAATTTTTCTATTTATATTTTACTTGCATAAAAAAATTAAATTATATTTTGGTATATGTAATATGAAAAAAAATAATTTATTTCTTATGTCATTTTAAAAAAAGATAATAAAAATTATATTTTATTAAAAATATTATTTTCATAAATATACTAAAATAATAATATCTATCATTTTAAATATATTAATCGAGTTAGCATTAGTTTGTATTTAAAAAAATTAATACCCGTGCGCGAAGCGCGGGTGAAAAATCTAGTTATTATAAATCTTTAAGTGAAAGTATGTCTAAATAGTATCTAAAACCCTAATGGGGCAAAAAAAAAAAAAAAAGGAAAAACAAAACGGGGAAGTATTAAATTACTCTTTTCAAGATTGTCACTATGGAAGTTTAAGCTAGATTCCAAATCGTTTCTTGATTCTCCAAGATCCTTTCCAAGTATTCGATCTTCTTCTTTTTTTTTTTTTTTTCCGGCAGTCTTCTACTGTGTTCTTCCTATGGACGTCCCTATCCAGGAGGACCCAGGCGGTGATCCTCCGGATCAGCCTGCCGCGGCTGAACTTCCTCCCCCCAAGATCTCTTAGGGACATGGCAAACAAAGGGGCCAGAGCTGTTCATATTTCAATAGGTGATGAGTCTGATGATCTTATTGGTGATCTAGACGATATGATTTGGACTACTAATAATGGTATTCCTAAATTAATTCTCTCTAAGGCCTTCAAGGAGAGGCTTCTCCGCAATTGGCAACATGTGGTTATGCTCAAAGTCGTTGGTGGGGGGGGGGGGGGGGGGGGGGGGGTGCTTGAACATACTGGGAAACTACTTGCATGTCCAATTTTGGCATGAACACTTCAATCCCTGGACTCATGTGATTACTTCTGTCGTTACATGGATTAGGTTACCTAATATCCCACTATTCCTCCATAACAGAAGGGCCATCCATGGAGCTGGTTCTCTTGTTGGTGATGTGATCCTCATTGCTGAAACGGATAAGTTTGCTAGAGGAAAATTTGCCAGTCTAGCAGTGAGAATTGCTCTTTCTAAACCATTGGCTTCTCAGGTCGAAGTAGATGATACGATCCTCCGGGTTGAATACGAAAATGTCAAGATCATTTGTTTTAAGTGTGGCATGTGTGGTCATACCAAGGACAAATGCCCCTCTGCTATGGAGGACCAGGATGCACCACTGGATCAAACTATACTGGGTCGCCAAGATCATAACAGGAAGGAGTCAGATGGAACAGGTTTGGGACCCTGGATGATTGCTCAACCTAGAAGGAGGGGTCCAAGAGCATCCACTTCCACTAAGAAAGTGTCCACCCCTGTTGCCAATAATATTACCAGATTCTCCTCTTTAGCAACTAACATAGATTCTGATCAGGAGGCCGTGGAACCTTCTAATTCCCCCTCCCTACTTGTTCATCCTCCACTTAAACCACTCAGAACTCGCTCCTCCCCCTTTTCATCGCGTTCCCCCTTTGCTAGTCACCAAGTGTCTTCTTCTAAGGCTCTTCCTGCTCAGTCCCTTCTGTGAATCCTGACTTTCCTTCCCTTTCCCCGCCATGGTCCCTGTAACCCTTAGGTGCTAAAGCTCGAATTGTCAATTCATCCCTTCCAACTTCCTACCACAAAGCAGTGGAGGTTGTTGACCCCTCATTACATAAGCGCAAGAGATTGAAAAGCCCCCTTACATATGGAGAAGGGAGACCCCCTGATGGTGAAAGTAATGTAGATATGTATTCCCCTTTATCTTCAAGCCCGGGCACAACAACTTGGAAGGGACGTGCCTCTAGCCTCCACTACAAGAAAAATTCCTTGCAGCGACCGGAAAATCCAGTCGGTGGCCCAAAGAGACGGGTCGTCTCCCGGCTCACCGACCGCACAACCGACCGAATGTGTCGGTCGGTAATTGGTCGGTAGGCGGCCGAGCAGCAACCAAATGGCGGGTGGTCGGCAGGGGCGGCGACCCGTTTTCCGACCGGCATTTGGTCGGCGGAACGCACCGACCGCATGACCGACTACGGTTAGGGTCGGCACAGCCTGGTCCCAAAAGGTCCGGGAATTCCCCACCGACCGAAGTACCGATCGAAAATTGTGGTCGGTAATTCTCTTTTATGAAAAAAAATATTCTCAGGGGGGCTCGAACCGAGCACCTCAACATCACTCAAACACAACCCTAACCAGCTTGGCTAGCACTCTAATCCATCAATCATATTCCGCCATGTGTCCTATATAGTATACCTTCTCAAATATGTTTGAAAGGTTTTGTTAAAGAGAGGACTCGAACCCGGATACTCTCCAAGTTCCCCTCGCGCGCGTACCATCTTTGTAACCGATGTTTCATGTTATTCTATGAAATGCTTTATATATAACCTACATAAACGCATATATACATATATATGTGTATTTAAAATATAAAATAAAAACTAAAATTATATTAATTAAATAAAAAAACTAAAATAAATGAATTAAATAAAATAATAAGATCATTTCAAAACTAAGATAAATTCGAATTAAATTAAAAAATAAATAAATAATTAAATTAAAAAATAAATAATTTAATAGCTCAAATAAAAAATAATTATATTCTAAAAATAATCAAAGAAATATTTTATAAAAATATAAAATAAATGAAAAAACTTTTAGAGACCGCAAATTCGGTCGGTAGATTATTTTTTAAAAAATAATTAAAAAAATTGGAAAAGAAATACCGGTCGCCAGGTGCGGTCGGTAAATCCGACCCGCATGCTGGTGGTCGGTGATTTCGGTCGGTGCTGCGGTCGGGTTCACCGACCAAAATAAATTTGGTCGGTGTGTTGGTTGCTGCAAGACTAGGGGCCCCCCCAACGGCTCTTTCTCACCGACCGTGGCGTGCGGTCGGCGGGACGGTCGGTAAATCCGACCCGTGTCCTTTCGGTCGGTGCGTGCGGTCGGTGCTGGCGATTTTTCTTGTAGTGCTCCCTTTTTCATCCTTTTCCGTGTCGTTTTTAACTCTCTTTCTTTCCTTATGAATATGAATCAATCTATTGGTTTTTGGAATGTGCAGGGAGCTGGTTCCAGGGATTTCAAAAGGGAATTCCGGGATATCACATATTACAAAAGGATGGATTGTATTGTACTGTTGGAACCAAGAATTAGTGGTGGTCGTGCAGACAACTTTATTGCACATAGCAACTTCAACAAATCCTTTCGGGTGGAAGCTGATGGTTTTTCTGGTGGCCTTTGGCTTCTTTGGAAGGACCATGTCAAAATTGAGATACTTGAATACCATTCCCAATTTATAGATACCAAAATCACAGTGAATGGCTCTTCTATTTTCATGACCACTGTGTATGCTGCTCCCAATAGATTTAGACATACTTGGTTTTGGCCGGAGCTTGCTCGCATCCATCATACTAGAACCGAACCATGGATCATAGGTGGTGATTTCAACTGTATCATCAAGATGGAAGAAGCTCGAGGGGGTTCTATTTCTACCTTATCTATTTATAAACTGCAGACTTGGCTCAGAAACTCGAGGATGGAGGAACTCAGATCGTTTGGGAACAAATTTACCTAGGCTAGAGGCTGCCCTCGAAGACGACTGGATCACATTCTAGGCAATTCTTCATGGATGTCTCTCTATCCTCACTGTACTACTCAAATCCTACCGAGAATTCAATCTGACCACTCTCCTCTCCTTCTCAAGATTTCTAGTGTCACCAATCTTAGATATCAGAATGGTCATAAGTTCTTTAGGTTTCAAGTGGCTTGGCACACCTCCCCTGAATTCAAACATCTGTTTGATACTACTTGGTAGTCTAGACTCTAGAGCGTCATTTAAAGACAAGCTTGAAGCTCTCAAAGTCAAGGTTCAGGAGTGGAGCTACAGTATCTGGTTTGCGAAAATTCAGAGGAAAGCTAGATTAAGGGCCCGCTTGGCTGGTATTGAAAAACAAGACTATTTGGGAGGATAATAATTTCTTACAGAGGCTTCATAAGCAACTTACCGTGGATTTGAGCTTATTGCTAAAAGAAGAAGAATCTTTATGGATTCAGCGCAGTGTCAGAGATTGAAACCTTTCTGGGGATAAAAATACCAAATTTTATCACAATTATATTCGAACCAGACGAGCCAAGAAATGCCTATCTATTTTGGAAGATGCTCATGGCAATACCTTCCATGGAGAAAAGGAAATCCTAACTATGGTGTTAGACTATTTTCATCATCTTTTCCAGGAAGACTCTGGTAACCTGACTGAGACCTACTCTGCTCAAGTTTCTCTGCCACAGATTTTGAATGCTGATAAGAGGTCCCTGGAACTCCCTCCTACTTTTGAAGAAACCACTAAGGCTATTCTTGCCATGGCCCCTCTTAAAGCACCGGGTCCAGATGGCTTCCATGTTTTTTTCTATCAACAGAATTGGCCGATTATTGGGCATTCAGTTCATTCATTCATTCTAGATGTTTTCAATGGCATAAGCAGCATCAAGGACGTCAATCAAACACAGATTGTCCTCATTCCAAAAGTCAATGATCCCAAGATGGTCATGCAACTAAGACCAATCAGTCTTTGAAATGTTATTTACATAATTCTTACTAAGATTTTTGCTAACAGACTTACTTTTATTATGCCACAGATCATTGCACAAGGTCAAGCCAGTTTTTTCAAAGGGAGGATAATCCATGACAATATTATCACATGCCAAGAGATCACCAATATGATAAGCTTAAGTGGAGTTTTATCAGAACTTTACTCTCAGTAGTAGGTTTTCCCTTATCTTTCATTGATCTCAAATATGAATTGTGTAGAATCTACTACTATTCAGGTTAATTGGAATGAAATTCTCTCACCTCCGTTCAACCCAACCAGGGGTATCAAGCAAGGAGATCCCATCTCTCCTTACATGTTCATCCTATGTATGGAAAGACTAGATAATCAGATTCTGAAGGCAGTGGAGGATGGTCAATGGCAGGCAGTAAGTTGGCAAAGGAATCAAACTAGAATCCCTTATTTATTTTTTGCAGATGGTCAATGTGTCCGCACCATCTTATGGTTAGTCGCCCATGATCGTGTCCTCACAGCCACTGAAAAATTCAAGAGAGGTCTGATTAATGATCCTAAATGTTGGAAGTACGGGGAAGAGGAGACAATTGTTCATGCACTAAGAGACCGTAACTCTTCCTCCATGGTTTGGAAAAACATCAATCTTCATCTACCTGAGCTTTTCTGGACGTATAATAACAAGGAATGGATTTATTCCATGAATTGCACTAAGATAGAGGAAGCAGAGGCATCCACATTTGGATTTTGCTGCTGGATAATCTAGAAGAATAGATGCAAAGAGGCATATGGCTGTGATATTACCAGTTGGGAGAATCTTCACTGGAACGTCTCGAGAGCTTCGGTCGAATACTTTGTGGGCAGAAATGAGCTTAGGAAAGGTGGAGTCCGTAGAGACTCAAATGGTCATTGGGTAGGTGGCATTACAGCACATGGTGAGCATATGCCTGTGGTCCTTGCTGAAGTTTGGGGGATTTTTCTATTTTTGTAGCTTGCTTGGGATTTGGGTATCAAGCAATTGATCATTGAAGCTGATAATAAAGAGATTATCGTTCTTCTCAACTCCAAGGATTTCTTGGATGGCCCCCATGTTAGAGTCATTGCTCAACTCAAAGAAATGCAAGGTTGGCACTCGCATCTGAAATTTAAGCACATATCTAGAGAGAGCAACAGGACAGCATACACTCTTGTTAGAAGAAGTAATTCTATTTTTGGGGTGGAACGTTTGGGCAGACCCCCTGATTACATATTGGAATCATTGCAAGCAGATATGGCTGGTTCTTGTAATTCTTTTCAAACACTTGAATAAGATTGGCTATGGCCCTTCTTTCTCCCGAAAAAAAATAAATTACTCTTTCGAGGTGAGGTCTTGTTTCCCACCTCTTTCCATATATATATATATATATATATATATAAATAAATTATACTAATTCTATAAATAAATAAATCTATATATAATACTTACCTCTGTTCTTTTTTAAATGTTACAGACCCAAATTTTCTGTAATTCAATACATATTTTTAATACTCAACAACTCGAATTACATACAAGTAAAAATTATGAAAATTTGATATTCTAAATCTTTGCGATTAGACGAATCCAATAAGATCTCACTTGACTATATTTTATCTTATATAATTATATTAAAATTTCAAATGAAAGTTACTGAATGAACATGACAAAACCCCTATGTGTCACTTATATAAAAGAACGGAGGAAGTATTTAATAATTCACAATATCTACGAGGATGTAGAATGATCGACTAACCCTCAATTATCAACCTCTCAATTTTTTATTTTTGTTTTTTATTATTAACATCAACCTCTCAAAATTTATCCACATATACTTCATCCATCTCAATAAAATTGTTACGTTTAACTTTTTAACACTATTCACTGTTTAAGTTTGATTCGAATTTTTATCATAATTATATTAAAAAAATATATTCAAGTAAAATCTTGTAGATTCATATAATCTTACAGTTTAAGAATATTAAATTTTTATAATTTTTTATTGTACATAATTTAAGTTATTAACCGTTAAAA
Organism: Hygrophila difformis; assembly: GCA_030278955.1. NCBI lineage: Eukaryota > Viridiplantae > Streptophyta > Magnoliopsida > Lamiales > Acanthaceae > Hygrophila > Hygrophila difformis. Next base: position 36,355,752 of record JAOANR010000009.1, on the reverse strand, counting down.
ATGTGTATTTGTAACTCCCCAAAAATTTTAAACCAATTTTTGTGATGTCACTGTCGTGTTATATCCCTTAAACTGTTAGCCAATCATTTTAAGTTTGATAACACGAAGCCTGGTAATCAGAAAATCCAACACAACATAATATTAGAGTTACAGAGTAAGCAACAGAAATAAGTCCATCATATAATCATAACATCTCGGCTACAAGCCTCATACAATACCTCACATCGGTACTCACATCTACCTGTCCAAAATATCAAGTACAAGAAGGAATGACAAATGATTGGTTCACAGACCAACTCCAATTCATAGTAATACTGAGAAACATCAGACAAGTCACAGAAAGATAACATATGGTCTAATACAGCATGTTAGTCGACAACATAATAATGCAATCCGACTAGATCACTCAGCCCCAAACCCATCACCATGATCATGCTCTGCGTCCTCCTCGGGAGTATCTATAAGAAAGACAAAATGCAAGGTGTCAGTACATAAAGTACTGAGCAAGAGTAGGAACAACTGGGCAAACGGGGAACGAGATTAGTACAGTTAAATAACAGTTTATAGAGTTGTATGATTGAATACATAAATACCGTTCCATACCGGTGCTTCAACCACGCCATACACTACAAAACAGATAATAATATGAATGATGAATGGTGAGATGAAATGTTATGACCTATAGTGTCTATCTACCCTAAATGCAGCACATAAGTATGTCTAGCGCGCATCCTAATACCATGGCCGGCATTCCTTCCCATTAAGGATCCACCTCTCCTTAATGGTCGAAAGAGATGCCTACAGTGCCCTCGCCGCAGACACTACATGCATAAAGGGGTAAGTGGACTTACGGAGTGGCATCCCCAAGGATCAAACCACAGACAGCGGGTAGTGCCCAGAGCATCTCGCTCTCGAAAGCTTACATGCCCAGAACTAAGTTCTCGAAAGCATAACACATAATCAACACAATATATATATATATATATATATATATATGCCCAAGATAATCAAATATTCATGTATGCCAGTTTAACAACTCGAAAGCATAAACATGAGATTTGTATCCTCGAAAACATAAAGTCACCAATCATAATAATGTCAAACACATGCCCAATCTCATGACTCGGAAGCATAAATTGTATAAATCCCATAATCATAATTCACATGCCCGATCCCCTAATTCGAAAGCATACTGAGATAATTTCCAAGTCCCATGATTAGGATTTAGATTCCGGGTTTGCCAAACCCACATATCGGCTCGCAATTCTGTTACAAGAGTTAAGTACAAGGTCACTCGAATCTCCTTAATTTCTAAGACCATCTCCAATAATCAACACCAAACTCAAACCCATTTTACAGTAAATGTCACATCAGACAGTAATTCATCTCCAACCATTTACACTAAACTCAAACTCAAAAGAATATTCTCTATATATTATTTCCCATACAAACTTATTTATCTTTTGAATCATACCCATCATTTCTTATAAATTATATATTAACCCTATATAAATTCAATACTTGACGGGACATACATATTAATTAAAAGCAAATGATTTTTCAAGAATTGTAATTTTTATATTTTCCCCACAAGTGTTCAATTTTTGTGTATGCTAATGTCATTTTTTTTATGATTGCTAAGATTGTATCAAACCTTTAAAAATTTAATTATGTTTATGTTTAAAATTTATTTTATAAAGAAATCTAAAATTTTTAAATATAATCAAATATAAAATAAATTTAATAAAATATATATGAAGTATAAAATTATTAACTATAATACAAAATTAGATCAATATTCAATTTGCAAAAATCGGAAGGATGAGATTGCAATTATTTTAATTGCAAAAAGTGAGATAGGTTTGTGAATAGTAAAATCTCAAATTTGAGTATTTACTATTCATAAAACTCAAAAAACTCAAAATAGGTTTGGTTTTAGGGTATTGTTGGAGAGAAGCAGCCAACCCAATTTGAGTTATAGGGTACCATTGGAGATGCTCTAAGGCATGGTAGATTCCACAATCCAATACCAATAGTTATGAATCAAGTACCAACAAGGATTAGACCATTTTAAAACATTTCTCGAAGCCTAGAAACGAATAAGAAACGATAATATGAAAGGGAATGAAAAATGGAAGAAAACAGCGAATCTGCACGCAGGGGACACCCTCGGGTTATATATATTCATATTTTAAATTTTTGAAGGAGTCATTATCTCCTAAATCCGATTGCATATTTGAAATCCTTGTTTCAAGTAGGGTCAGATTCATATATGTTTTGCGAAAATTGGATTAGAAACGAGTAAGTTAGAGCCAATTCAAGTTTGTGAGTTTTTGGGTGCACAGGAGGCGTCAATTGTGGCGCTCCAAGCCCCTTTTCGGCGCCATAAAGGCATTGCGGCGCCTAAACTGAAGACTTCAAGGGCTGGGGAGCCGCAGCGGCGCTCTGGACCACTTTTAGGCGCCACATAGGCTATGTGGCGCCTCTGAAGCTTCAGCAGAGGCAGAATATCGCGATTTGCACCCTTTTCTTCCAATCTTCCCCACAATAAGATAAATGCTACTCTTGCCTTGTGTTTATGGAGTCCAAACACTTCAGTTCCAGTTCCCAAGCTTCTCCAACTCCCAATGTAAGCTTCCAAACCACGCAATAACACTACAAGGCAAGATTGAGCTCCCAAAATCAACAAGAATTCAAACAAAGTGCTCAACACCAACATGCACAAGGGGTAGGCTGAAATCCCCCAAAATAATCAACCAAGATGAGTTTCAAAAACTGACCTCAAGCTCCTCAACACTAATCCGAACTCTAATCGAAGATTCAACACCAAATTCCAAGCCAATCTACAAAAGTTCATCCCAAATGCCCAAATCCCGTCACTACTTTACACCACTCCAAAAACCCACTGAAACAACCTCAAAATCAAGTGCAAAGGCTAGGAAACCCTTACCAAAGATGTAGATACCAATCCCCCACTTGATTTGAGTTAGAAAACACAAAAATCTCTTCACAAGACCACTTTTCTCCACCTTAGGCATCAAAAACGGGAATAAGCACTAGATTTAAGTGTTGAGCTCTAAATGAAGTCATGGGGGCTGATTTAGGTGTTTTAATGGGTCTTGGGTCAGCCCGGGTCGGATTGGTGCAAACGGGTCGGGTCCGAAAATGGGTTAGTCCACTTGTCTTGAGCCATCTACACCATAATGCACTCACTTGAGCACTTGACTCTTATTCTCTCGTGGGTTTGAACCCCCTTATTCTTCCACTACATTAAAATCATACCTACAAAATATCCATATAATAAATCCTTTGTTAATTAACCATAATTAATTACATTAATAATTTGTTAATTAAATCGGGGTGTTACAATCCCTCCCCCTTAGGATCATTCGTCCTCGAATGCAAGAATATGGATTAAGTAGGTTACCTCACTGATTTGGAGTCAAACCCAATTCAGGATATCGCTCCAACATACTGTCATCGGTCTCCCAAATGGCATCTTCAACTGTAATACCCGAGAATTTTCCAACATAAAATAAATACAGTAAATAAAATAAATACAATAAATAAATAAATACAACAAATAAATAAATAAAGGTAAGGAAATGAGAAATGAAATTTAACTTAAAAAGGAATTAAAAAAATTTAATTAAATAAAAAGAATTAAATAAAGGTAAATAAATTGTTACACGTGTACCCGACACCAAGGGGTTCGAAACCTCGAGTCCAAATATAAATTTAGATCCGAGGGAAATGACGATACGGAATAGGAACCCGAAGATGGCCCGGAAATCGGAATCCGGGAGCATAGAGGGATAGAAGTCCGAAAGAGAGGAGGAAAGGCACGACGGATCGCACGACCGCGCCACACGACAGATTCGCCGGTTGCGAGATTCACTCGCGCGAATCCGAATTTTCCGACTTCGGTTGAACACCTTTCGGCTCAAGACTCACCAAGGCCGACCTTGGACGTCCCTAGGTCGTGTCTATCTATAAATAACCCCTCTTGAAAGCCCCGAACACATTTCAAAACATCCATACTATCTATACGTTCGAAAACCCTAATCCCGGAGTCGTCGGAGGCACGAAACCAAGGCGAGGACTGTCGTGGACGAATTCGGAAGATCTCTAACGTCGTGGTAAGTTCCGATCCGATCCTTGTTCCATATACGATTTGAAAACGAATCCTAACTTTCTTCTTTTTCTTCTCTACACCCCGAATCGGATCTAGAACGAGGAACCCGACGAACGGAGAAGATAAACGGTGGACTGGAAGCCACGCCTCTGAAATCGACGTTCCCGGACGACTGGAAATCTGTAAGTTGACACTTACATGGTTTTGGGAGTAATTAAAACACTTAAATCTAAAAGCTTAATCAAGAATTCGAAAATCTGTCAACATGGGATTTTTACCGGCGCAACAATTTTGTATGATTTTTCCGAACCCTTAAAAGTCTTCAAATGAGAAAACTTAAAATACAAAAAACGTTCCTAAGGCTTAGATCTATCTCCTGTAAAAGTTTCAAAATTTTTCGTGATGATTTGGTATATGAAATCAACCCGGAACCGAACTGATAAAATTTGAATCTTGAATTTCTTGACAGAACTTAGGTCTGAACTTGATGACGTTTTTGACTAGGGTTCTAGGCCGATTTAGATCTTTAGCCAAAACATGAAAGTTGTAGAAAAATGTCTTAAGAAGGTCTCTGTAAAATTTCGTTAAGTTTGGAGTTGATTTGCTATGGTAGATCTTGAAAATCTTGAACTGCTGTAAGATAAATTCGGACAGATTAATGTTTCTACGAAAATTGATGTTTTTGACCTGTTCTGGTATCTCGGATTGAAAAAGTTAAAACACGAAAGTTGTTCATCTCGGTGTTTCCTAGACAGTGGTAAATTTTCAGAATTTTTGGACTTAGATCTTATTTTAAATTAATTTTAGAGTAAACAGCGGTTTACCAGAGTCAAATCTCGAAATCTTGATGAAACGATGGAATTAGCCTTTAGGGTTGAAACGAGTCGAAATCTTATTCTAAATAAATTAAGTGAAATCAGAATTTTTGAAATAAATCCCCTTACAAACATGATAAATTAAAATTAGGGGTGAGTGCTCTGCAGGGTGCCCCCTAACTGCTTCATTTCGTGCCTTTATGGACGATGGTGACCCCGCGCGAAAATTGAGATATGATATTGCCAAAACGGCATGAGATATATGGCCTACACTCTCGAGAATGTCCACATGGATTTCCCGAGGCTCCGGAGTAGTACTAGGTATGGCAGATACGACTGCGGCCACCGGTTTCCGACTAAACTTGTCGAGATCACGATGCAATCGTGAAACACTTGAAATTACTAAATCGGGGATGTAATGGGGAATTTAAATTAAATTAGATTATTTATCGTTGTCGTTTAAATTGCTAAATGCTTTATTTAAATTAATTATGGCTTTCATTTTAAATTGTGCTAAACGTATTATTGACTAGTGCCATGGAATAATTATGCAAATTGGTTAGATAACTAAATTGAATTATTTATGGCTTATTATCATGTTTTATGTAAATATTAAATTAATGGCTTTTAAACCTACGATCATGCATTTGTTAACTTACTCAGCAAGTTGTGCTGACCAAACCGTTTATTTTTCCTTTTTTCTTACAGAGTATGTGGAATGAAAATGAGCACGTTCATGCATGGGGGGAATTATATTTTGCAAAACTTTGTTTTTAAATTCTTGCAATAGACTATAGAATAAACGGGCCTGTTTAACCCGTGTTTTGACCATGTCGGTCTTATTTACATTTCCGCTGCAATATTTGTAACACCCGATTTTTGGTCACCCAGGTCGGGATGTCACCGCCACACCTCCATAGTAAGACACGGTTTCTCCGGCTTACTAAAGAGATGCAAGGCTAGGTATTTTAGTATCTAAAAGCTTTGAAAATATTTGCAAACAACCCATACAAGATAATCTCAAAAATAATAATATCATAGCGCAACGGAAATAGCATTTAAGTATAATATTGCAGCGGAAATGTAAATACGACCAACATGGTCAAAACACGGGTTAAACAGGCCCCTTTAGTCTAATGTCTAATGGAAGAATTTAAATCATAAAGTTTGCAAAATATAGTTCCCCCATGCATGAGCTCATAATCATTCCACATACTCTATAAGGAAAAAGGAAAATAAAATGGTTTGATCAGCACAACTTGCTGAGTAAGTTAACACATGCATGGTTGTAGGGTTTAAAAGCCATTAATTTAACATTTACATAAAAGCATGATAATATTCATAAATAATTTAAATGAAGTCATAAGTAATTTAAATAAAGCAATTATAATTTAAAGAACAACAATTAACATATTTAACTATCCCCATTACTCTCAAGATAATATAGCAAGTATTTCACGATTGCATCGCAATCTCGTCAATTTAGCCGGAAACCGGCGGCCGCAGCCGTATCTGCCATACCCAGTACCACTCCGGAGCCTCGAGAAACCCATAAGGATATTCACGAGAGTGTAGGCCATATATCTCATACCGTTTTGGCAACATATCTCAAATATTTCGCGCGGGGTCACCATCGTCCATATAGGCACGAAGTGAATCGTTAGGAGGGCACGCTGCAGAGCACTCACCCCCTAATTTTAACGATCAAGTTCGTAAAGGGGATTTCCTAATTTCCAGATTTCATATCATTATTTCAAAGAGTCTTCTACTCATTTAAACCTTAAAGGCTAGTTTCACCGTTTCAACACGATTTCAAGATTTGACTCGGTCAACCATAGTTTCCTCTAAAATTCAGTAAAAATCGAGTTTAACTCCAAAAATTCTGAAATTTTACCACTGACTCAGAAACATCGAGATGAACAACTTTCGTGTTTTAACTTTTCAATCCGAGATACCGAAATAGGTTAAATACATCAATTTTCGTCATAACCTAAATCTGTCCGAAATTCGTATACAGCAGTTCAAGATTATCAAGATCTACCATAGCAAATCAACTCCAAAATTACTGACATTTTACAGAGACCTTCTTAAGACATTTATCTACAACTTTCATGTTCGGCCAAAGATCTAAATCGGTCTAGAACCTATGTCAAAAATGTGATCAGATCGGACCTAAGTTTTGTCAAGAATTTCAAGATCCAATTTCAAGCAGTTCGGTTTCGGTTGGTTTTCACATATCAAATCGTCTCTTAAAATTCTGTGAATTTTACAGTAGATAGATCTAAGCCTTAGGAACGTTTTTCCTTTTAAGTTTTTCCGTTTGAAGTTGTTTTAAGGTTCGGAAAAAATTCGTCAAAACTGTTGCGCCGGTAGAAAACATTCAATGACAGATTTACGAAAGATTCGATTAAGCTTTTAGGTTTCGTGTTTTAATTACTCCCAAAACCATGTAAGTATTAACTTACAGATTTGTAGATATCCGGGATCGTCTATTTCGAAGGCGTGGCTTCCAGTCCTCCGTCTATCCTCTCCGTTCGTCGGGTTCTACGTTCTAAATTCGATTCGGGGCGTAGAAAGAAAAATAAGAAGATTAGGATTCGTTTTCGAATCAAAATGTAAGAGATGAATGGATCGGAACTTACCACGATGTTTAGGAGACTCTGATTTCGTCCAAATCAGTCTCTCGCTTGGTTTCGTGCCTCCGACGACTCCGGAATTAGGGTTTTCGACGTATAGAGAGTTGTAGGGTTTTGGAAAAGTGTTCGGAGCCTTTAAGAGGGCTTATTTATAGTTAAACAAGACCTAGGGGCGTCCAAGGTCTGCCTCTAAGAGTCTTGAGCCGAATGGTGTTCAACCGAAGTCGAAAAATCCGGATTCGGCCGAGAAAATCTCGCACGGGCGAATCTGTCAAACGGCGCGGTCGTGGCGCGCCTTCTTCTCTTTCACCGCGCGGCCACCGCGCGGCACTCGCCTGGACTTCGGTCCGGGCGGGTCTTGCGATCCGTCGTGCCTTTCCTCCTCTCTTTCGGACTTCTGTCCCCCTATGCTCCCGAATTCTGATTTCCGGGGTATCTTCGGGTTTCTACTCTCTTTCTAAATTTTTACCCGGGTCTAATTGGTCGTTTGGACTCGAATCCTCGAGTTCATTGGTGTCGGGTTTCGGTGTACAATTTATTTATCTTTAATAATTCTTTTTATTTAATTACATTCCTTTAATTCCTTTTTAAGTTAAATCTCATTTCTCATTTCCTTATCCTTATTTATTTATTTATTTGCTGGATTTATTTATTTATTGTATTTATTTTATTTATTGTTTATTTATTTAATTATTGTTTTATTTTATGTTAGAAAATTCTCGGGTATTATAATATTATACTTAAATATTATTTCCGCTGCATTATGAGATTATTATTTTCGAATTTATATTGTATGGGTTGTTTGCAAATGTTTTAAATATTTTAAAGACTGAAATACCTAGTCTTGCATCTCTTTAGTAAGCCGGAGAAACCCTGTCTTACTAGGGAGGTGTGGCGGTGACATCCCGACCTGGGTGACAAAAAATCGAGGTGTTACAAGTTGGTATCAGAGCCCGGATATTTTTAAACTAGTATGTTTAAAGCCATTATTATTTTTAAATTATTATTATTTTTAAACTACTAGATTATTATTATTTTTTAAACCGTTAGTATTTATATTATATAGAAGCCCAAAAATTATTATTTTAAACTTTCCTAGCCCAAAATTATTTTTAGCCAAATTATAATTATTTTGACCCAATATAGAGATCCAAGGATTTTAAATATTATTTTAAATTTTTAAGCATTAATTCCATGGAAATGAATTTTTATTTTGAAAACCCATGGAAAAATATATATATTGCATGAATTATTTTTTGGGGGAAATAATCATTTGCATTTGCATATTGCATCTCCTATATTTAAAGAACTTAGAATCTTGGCGAATTTTAACTTAGAATCTTGGCGAAGTTTAACCTAGAATCTTGGCGAATATTAACTTAGATCTTTTGCTTGCGCTAGATGGCTAGTCAAGATATGATGAACTTGATGATCAAAGTGATGAACATTCACCTTGACTCCCAACAAACCATAGAACAAATGAAACATTGTATGGCTCAATTGGAGGCAAATTTGCACCACATGGGCAACTTAAGAGAGGGGATCACCACCGCATAAACCAACTCGAAGGCCAAGTCCAAACCCTCACTACACAAAACCTAATACTGAAGGAACACATCGATGCTCATGGAAAAGACTTGAACACCATCTTTGACGATCTACTGCCGCCAAGTTCGGAGGAGGAAGACCCGGAGGAGGATCCCGCTACCCCACCGGAGGACGTCTTGAGACGCTAGGGACTCTATTTATTGTAGATACTATTTTGCTAGGAAAATATTTCTACTTTTGTATACCTTCCCGCTTGTACTAAAATTTCTTTTAAGGAAATAAAATGCCTGATTTATTTATAATAAATCGAAAGAAAAAAATCTGGACAGACCTGTCCGAACCAAAAAAAAAATCGAAATAAAATAAAACCCAGAAGCGTACGACGCTTCTTAGTTCGATCGAGCACCACGTGCGAAATTACAAAACACATATACATTTTTAAAAATCGTTTAGACTATATGTTAATTTCACAAGTCCTAATCCACCCTATCTGTAACAGAATGACACCCAGAGGAAGAGGAAGAACTCAACCCGCTCCCCAAACCACTACTGAAACACTTCTAAATGTCACGGAACCGGCTCAACCTGTAGAGGAACAACCCCAAGGTGTGCAGGACGCCCCCGCACCGAACAATGTGGGCAATCGTCTTCGGACGATAGAAGAGGTTTTGGTTGCGCTAGGAAACACGCAAGTCAATCAAGGGCAAGCTACGGCGGTACCTCCGCCTCAGGCTCGCCCCAACTACTTGGCAATGATGAATCCTTATCAGCCGCCCCACTATGCTGGTGAGGAGGATCCAGCTAAACTGGAGGAGTGGATCTGAACCTTCGACAAGCTGCTGGGAGCAGTCAAATGTCCGGAAGGAGAGAGAGTGCACGTCGCTTCGTACTACTTGGGAGGCGAATCGGACGACTGGTGGCAGGCGACTCAAGCCAAGCTGACTGAAGATGACGAGCCCTACTCATGGGAAAAAATGATGGAACTGCTCAGGGATCGATTCTATCCCTTGAGTACTAAATCAGCAATGTATGAGGAATTCCTGTCGCTGAAGCTAGGAGGCCATACTGTGCAGGAGTACTACACTCGTTTCAAGGAGCTAGTAAGGTTCGCACCAAGGCTAGTACCCACGGATGCAGAGAAAGCACAAAAGTTCGAGATGAGACTGAACCTGTCTGTTCGTGAGGTGATCGCGGGGGTACACTATCCCGACCTGCAAGCTATGTATGACCGCGCTGTGGCAGTAGCGCGTGTGCAACAACTGAAGAGAAGGGTGAGTGGGGAGTCCAGCAGGGGTCCCCAAGACAAGAGGAACATGGACGTGAGAAGCGAGAACAACACGGGAAGGAACGAACAGCGGAGAGGGTCGAATAGGCCACAACAAACCAACAAAGGGAGGAGGCTTAACCAAGAAGAACCGGTACCACCCTGCCCAAGATGTGGACGACCCCATCTGGCGAGGGGATGCCCTCAACAGGGCACCTGCTTCCGATGTGGTCGAATGGGTCACATTCGTCGGGATTGCCGGACGAGGATCGAGAATATAAGAAGGAGGGAAGATTTGGTCATGGGGCAGGAACAGCCTCAGAACCAAAACGGGCGGAACGGAAATAACCAGGGGTATAGACCCCCTCAAAACCAATTTAGGCCGCCGAATCAGAACCAGAATCAACGACCTCCACCACCGCAGAATCAAAACCAACAGCAAAATCAGCAGGGCAACCAAGGACGCCCTATGGGGAGGCTCAACTTGGTTATCCAAGCGGACGTGCCTGCACAAGGAGAAGTGATGGCAGGTACATTTCATGTCTTGAATACACCCCTTAGAGTTCTATTTGATTCTGGAGCTAGTTGCTCAATCATAGCATCAAGAATAGTGCCTGAGTTAGATCTACCTAAGTGCGAGAGAATTAGCTTAGGAATTCAATTGCCTTCTGGAGAAGTAGTATCTTGCTCTAAACGATATAACAGAATTCCTATAGTGATAAAGAACGTAGAATTCTTCACGAACTTAGTAGAATTTAACTTAAGAGACTTTGACATTATAGTGGGGATGGATTGGTTATCCCAGTATAAGGCGGTGATCGAATGCCAAAAGCAAAAGATCACCTTGTCAAAAATTAGGGGAAAGATTGTAACACCCGAGGAATAACAAATTCAAATTGTTTTGAACTACGTCATGACTTGATCCCTTCACAGGGTACGTAGGCAGCTTGGAACTAATTTTTAAGTTCAGTCACGAAAATAAATCACAAAATAAATCATGAAATAGATCACAAGGACGATAGGAGGAGTTGGAACCAATTTAGACTAGGCTAATTAGGACACGGAAATGTTGCGAGCGATAAGCCGGACTCGAAACAAGTTTAAGGAGAAGATTCCGAAACGAAGACGACCCAAGGAATCGAGCTAAAACGTAGAAAACCGATAGGGGAAAGCAAGGAAAGACCCGACGGAACACGCGGACCGCCGAACCGGCCGGTCCGGCCGGCCCGCGCTCTCCGCGCGCCGCCGCGCGGCCACCGCGCGGACGGAGGAGTCGCGACTCCAGGGCAGGCCACGCATGCTCCGCGCGGACAAAAGCCTATGTGCGTGTCACCAGCGCGCCAGAGGTGCAGGAGGTGTAAACTTTCCTTCCATGGTGATTTTCTTGCCAAAAACAACACCCCTAACCATGGCAACCGAATCGCAACCTTAGGGAAGGCTATAGGACGGTAATAGGGTGTCCCAAACCCTAGGTTTTCAGAAACATTCAAGCCTCCACCCTCAACTTCCTCTCCAAGTTCAAAACTCCTTCGACACCACTTTCCGGCGAGTATTCAGGCGACGACGGGACGACCGGGACAAGCCCCTGCCCTCTAGACTCTTGATAAGCTATTGTACAAAGTTTCAATCCGTCCATAGATCTCAGAAACTCATATTCTAACCCTTTTTCCTTACCACGATTTCCCGTCGGAAAACGAACAAAAAGCGATCGGAGAAGTTGGCCGTTCGTCGTGACCCTAGGACGTCCGGAAACCCAATCCAGCGACTCTATCCTCATTCTAAGTAAGTTAAAACCTTACTCACAAATTTTCATGGTTGTTTGTTGTTTAAATCTCGAGATATAGGCTTGTAACAAAAGTCGGTTTTCAAAAACCCTATTTTCGTCCAATTTTAAAGACTCGCCTAAAACTCGACCTTCGAGAATTCAAACCGAAAACTTTTCAACATAAAAGTTGTTCCTAAAACCTTTATCTATCTTGTGTCCAAATTTCAGCCGTTGACATTGAGTTTTGCTATCCCAAATCACGCCGTAAACTTTCTGTATCGAACCGAACATTTTAAAACTGAGACAGATTTCCATATTCAACTTGATGCATGTCTTTCACCCATTTTTCGAATGATTTAACCTTGCATTCCTTAACAAAAGTTGTAGATAATTGTGTCTAGATTATGCATATAAAATTTCACGGATTTTGGTGTTCATTTGATATGCCAAACGGCCGAATTTTTGGAACTGCTTTAAAATCGTTTTAAGGGCCGCGAGTATGCAGTGAGTTGTAATCGATTTTTGAGTACCAAGAATCCATTATTTCCAAATTCTTAAAACATGAATGTTTTTCCTTAACGTGTTGTGTAGTTACTGTAAAAATTTCGCATCGATTGGTTTTGAAATGAATTTTTAATCGGCGTTGCACGAACCTGTGACGAAAACAGTTTTTAAGACAGAAATTATTCCTTGCAATGAACTCGAATTTCGACTCACTTCGGAACCTTATTTCCAAAAACTTAAAACATGAAAGTCGTTCGTGTGTGTGTTTTTGAACTACTGTAAAAATTTCAGAATTTTTGGAGAAAAGAAGAATTTTTAATTAAGAAAGGCGTAAACTGCCTCGAATAGGATTTTTCGAACTTGAGAAAACTCGAACTATGAAAACGCGATATCGATCATTTGATAACTTTGAAATACGAACTTTCAAAAAATCCCGTTCTCTAGGCTGAGCCGATCTTCATACTATCATTATCTTTGAGACTGCCTCGTTAGTGGTCTCCTTACTATCTGAGATTGCCTCGTTAGTGATCTCGCGCGCTGTATTTTTGGATCGCCTCGTTAGTGGTCCTACTATCTTTGAGACTGCCTCGTTAATTGTCTCCCATTGTTTGGACTGCCTCGTTAGTGGTCCTATGTTGAGATTGCCTCGTTAGTGATCTCCCGGTATGGTGTCCTCTTCTTAGTCTACGGGATGAAATGTAAAAGACTTGTGTGAGTGTTTCATTAGCTTAAATCATATTTATCATGTCTTTAATTATGTATTTAAAATTTATGCATCTTTCATTATGCTTTAAATTACGCTTTTAAAATTAAGTCCTTAATCATGTTTTCCGCTGCTAATAAATTATGTATTTCTAAATTCACGTACGGTAAGCGAGATCTTTAGTTTAAACACATGTAACCCCTTTTATTTGTTAGTTAGGGATTAACTTACTCAGTATATCTTTATACTGACAACCGTTGTCATTTCTTTTTACAGAGTATGTCGAGTGACGCATGCACGCGCATTTGGGGGGACATAATTGTGAACATTTTTATTTACTGCATCATACTACTGTTTTACCGGGTCTGTTAAACCCGAGGTTTTGGCCGTGTTGGCCGTGATTACTTTTCCGCTGCATTTACCTTATCCATGCATGATGATTTTTTTTTTCTTTTCTCTATCGTACTTGATTTGAAGTATTAATAAATTCCGGACTCACTATTGAATGTTTTAAAACTTTGTATACCCATAAGCCTTGCACCTCCTTAGCGAGCTCGGGAATCCGTGTCTTGCTAGGGAGATGCGGCGGTGACACCTCGGCCTGGGTTACCAAATCCGGGGTGTTACAAAGAGAGTTATCTTTTACTCTCAGCCCACTAAGAAGAGTAACAAAATCGTTAGTGCACTCAAACTAAGTAACTTGATGCGTAAGGGGTATGAGCTATATGCGTGCTACGTGCACAACCTTGAGGCGGAAGAGAACAAGGTTGACAGCATACCAGTGGTAAGAGAATACCCGGATGTGTTTCCTGAAGACATCCCGGGAATGCCACCTGAGAGAGATCTTGAGTTCACTATAGATCTCATCCCGGGCACAGAGCCTGTCTCAAAAGCTCCGTACCGGATGGCGCCATTGGAAATGAAGGAGTTAAAGGACCAACTCGAGGAGCTGTTAGGAAAAGGTTACATAAGGCCGAGTACTTTCCCCTGGGGAGCACCGGTTTTATTTGTTAAGAAGAAAGACGGAGGATTACGTCTTTGCATAGATTATCGAGGATTGAACCAAGTGACTATCAAGAATAAATACCCTTTGCCGAGAATAGAGGATCTATTTGATCAACTGAAGGGAGCTTCAGTATTCTCGAAGATCGACTTACGATTTGGGTATCACCAGTTGAGAATTGCCGAGAAAGACATCCCGTAGACGGCGTTTCGAACTCGATATGGCCACTACAAGTTCACAGTGTTATCCTTTGGGTTAACAAATGCTCCAGCCATGTTCATGAACCTCATGAACAATGTATTTCGAGAGCTGTTAGATCAGTGTGTAGTGGTGTTCATTGATGACATCCTGATCTACTCGAAAAGCGAGGAAGAGCACGCCCAGCACTTGCACCAAGTGTTAGGGACCTTGCGAAAGAATCAGCTATACGGAAAATTGTCCAAATGCGATTTTTGGTTGAAGGAGGTAGCATTTCTAGGACACATAGTATCCGCTGATGGAGTTTCAATGGATCCGGCAAAAGTTTCTGCCGTAACTGAATGGGCAACTCTAAAGAGCCAAACTGAGATAAGGAGTTTCCTTGGATTAGCCGGGTATTATAGACGGTTCGTGAAGGATTTTTTGAAAATCGCACGACCTTTGACCCAGCTACTGAAGAAGAGAGTAAAATACGTGTGGACAGAGGCTTGTGAGACAGTGTTTCAAGAACTGAAGAAACGACTCACAACCACACCCGTATTGACACTACCATCAGAGAATGGTGACTTCGAAGTTTACAGCGATGCTTCGAAGGAAGGTTTAGGTTGTGTCTTGATGCAAGACTCGAGAGTCGTAGCGTATGCATCACGCCAACAAAAACCTCACGTGGAGAACTATCCGACACACGACCTGGAGTTGGCAGCGGTCGTTTTCGCTCTAAAGATATGGAGACATTATCTTTACGGGCGGAAGTGTCGAATGTTCACCGACCACAAGAGCTTGAAATATATATTCACTCAGAAGGAGTTGAATTTGAGACTGCGAAGGTGGTTGGAACTTATTAAGAACTACGATTTGGAGATATCCTACCACGAGGGGAAGGCGAACGTGGTAGCCGATGCCCTAAGCCGGAAAACCCAAAACGTGACAAACTTGTTGGTAATTCCGCCGGCATTGTACATGGAGTTGGCAAGATTGGATTTGGAACTTGTGCATCCTGGCACAGTGAGTGACACAATCAATGCCATGATCGTAGAAACTCCAATATTGGACGAGATTCGACTCGCTCAACCGGGCGACGCGAAGTTGGAGAGAATAAAGGAGTATATTGCCGAAGGGAAGGCAATAGGATTTGCTATCCATGAGGATGGAAGCATTCGCTTCAAAGGGAGATGGTGTGTGCCTCAAAAGTATGTCGAGTTGAAGTGAAACTTTTGACGAGCTTCGCCGACACGAGTAATTTTCTGAAAATTCCTTTTACTGGTTTTTTGCTTAAGGAGGAAACTGTGATTTCAAATGGTGCCTCAAGAGTCCCCGGTAACGGCCATGAAACTTTTGCACTCAAGCCAAGTTTCATTTTGCTGCTGGGGGGTGAAGAACCGTCTAAATGCAATTTCCAAGTTCAGATTTATTAAATGAAAAGAGTTATGATTTATGGAATGGGTTTAAGGATATATTAAGATTTCCTTTTTTATTACTCCTGTGGGGTTCAAACGGCGCTGTGGTTCTTCCAGCCATGAAACTTTTGACAAGTATCACAGTGCAACCGGGATGGACCTTCAGTCTGTCACCCTGAAAGTTCTAGGTATCTGCACCATGACGCTTCTCTTAATTTCATGTCAAGAAGATATCTGCCATGAAATTCTTGAACATCTTCCCACTATATGAGTATTTTCCAAAAATGTTATTTTTATTTACTCGTGTCACGAAACTGTGCTCCCGAAAGCGCACGGGTCAAAAATTGCAGTAATTTATAGTAAGTACCGGATCGTTCACTGGAGGATGTGCGATGGAAGCAGGACCCACGTCGTTTACTAAGATTTTCCATTCGGTTACTCGTTTCAAGTTTTGCAAGGGTTTCTATCAACTACTTGACATAATTTAAATCAGATCAAGAAAACAGTAAAAATTATTCTACAATGCATGGTAAAATAGATCGAGGAAATCAATTAAATCTATACTACGAAAGCAATATAAAATTATGCTACACTATCTAGAAAGCAGATTTAAATATGACAGAAGGGACGAGGGGGAAATAATAAAGATTGGACAAGATTCAGATGAAACACAATTAAACTTCCATTTTTAATACACAGATCTTAGCTTGGGATAATCCTCTAGTTAGCTAACTCTCATGCTTTCTACACCATGTTCCCTTTAACACAGGTACTTATGGTGAGAATTTACATGCTCTTAAGACAACAATTTCTAAGATACCACAGACTCTCAACTGCCCTCACATGGCCATGCTAAGGCATAGTATTCATCTGTGGTGGATAAGCAACACCTAACATATCATTAGTTGACATGCCAAGTACTCCTATCATTCCCCCATGTCACACCCAAAGTTTCAAATCAAGCCTCAAACCATTCCATAACTCTCAAACCTTTTAACAGATGGACAGCCCCTAATTCTTCCGAATGACCTCTATGAAAGCATTTAAAAGGAAAGCAGTAAAGAAAGCTGTAAAGAAAGCATTTAAATCTATCACTCGGAATCGTTAAAAACGTCTCTTTCCGTTAGTATAAAAGAGCCCCTGGTCTTGGTGACCAGATGCAGATCAAGAACCCCCGAGATATCAATAAGCCACAGGACTTACAACATCTGGGTAGTTATGAGATACAAACTAAATGAAACAGATCCACATGTGAACCTATTCCGGATGTACTCACTCAAGACTCAATTCTAGACTTTGGCAGAAGAAGATAGTAGTCGAAGGAATACTCGACCTTACCTTATAAATTCACCAAGGCCTATATGTTGTTCCTCCAATATTATTTGTCACTTCTCATCTACACCCAAGTGGATATTGATTTAATGCGATATCTAATATCAGATTTCCAACACACAGCAATTTTGAGAAGCAAATGAATATTTGAAAATCATTCCCTAGACTGGTACTAGACTCTCAATTAAAACACAGATCCTTTCAGTCTAGATGAGACCTAATCGCTGACTCTGCTTCTAAGCTCTCAAAATCAACCCCCAGTAGAATGTGAATTAGTCATAACTGTCGAATTTATCCCTTACTCAGATCCGGATTTTATAAAGGAATTTTTGTTGGAAGTTTATTATGCAACATCAGATTTATATCAAGACTTCTATGTCCAAGGGGAAGGATCCCCAAAATAATGATATGACCGGAACATCTACATAATAGTATCATGCATACAAGTATATGAGAAGGAAAATAAAATACCCCAAAATATATGGTGGGGTTAGACAGAATGCGATACACAAAGGTGGATTAGCCTGAGATGAGAAGAAATTGGCTAAAAGGGTGCCAGAGATAGTTGGGGTTTTCCGGACTGCAAACATCTGCTGTCCGGTTCCCAATTATCCCAGATGACTGAATGTAGACAGAAAGAATCCCAAACAACAGTGACCGCCGTCATTTAGTTTTCTTTTGTCTGTGAGTGGAAGAAAAACCCACATATTTCTTGCTGTAATATTTCTCAACTGACGTTGGTCGGCATCAGTTAATACTATTGCAACTTGAATTCAGGTTGAGAAATTAAGATAAGGAAAATTAAAACTGTATCTGATTAGGAATTGGCTGAGTGACTAATCGAAACTCTTAGTGAAGAGAACGCTCGCCGAAGCTTCCACCAACCACTAACCAAACCATGCAAAATAACAGATAATGATTAACACACAGAAGACGGGTTAGTCGATATCCCTGTGAGAGGACCTTTCACCAACATTAATCTGTGGTGTTTCTCATTATCCGTTCATACACACCATGAAAGAGAAAATAGGAAAGTAATAAAATATTTTTGGTATTGTGTGGGTGTTAAACACACAATAATTGGACACTAATGGGTTGAGATGTGTAATGGATAGAATTCAGATGAATTGGGCCTAGGCCCAATACACCCATGCAACTTACACAACTCATGAAAGAAAATATTTTTGGAGTTTCCAAAATAGAAGGGATGGTTCAATTCGAATTATTGGGGTAATTCGAATTGAGAATGCATGAATGATGAAGTATTACTTACTCAATTGATCATTGCTAGAAATTGGAGCATCACCCAATTCGAATTATTGGCCAATTCGAATTAATTCGAATTGGACAATTCGAATTGGCGAAGTTCCTTTCTTTGCTCAAATTGACTAAGTTATTTACCTCAAAGGGAGGGTGAGTTCGAATTGTGCAGCAATTCGAATTAATTCGAATTGCAACAATTCGAATTGGTAGAGGATGGAAAATAAACTAAGGCATGAATGGGTGGCAATGGATACAATGTGGTTTTTAACCCAATTCGAATTGTAGCAGTTCGAATTAACTCGAATGACATAATTCGAATTGGTTGAAAACCACATGAAGAGAATAGTTTGGATATGCAATTCGAATTCCCCTTAGCAATTCGAATTAATTCGAATTGCCTCAATTCGAATCACATATTTTCAAACACAATTTTTGTTTTCACAAGTATGGGTTAGGTGAACACTGTACTGTAATGATGGGTTTAGATTTGCTAAATCCTTCATCTCACATCAGTGTCATTTCACAGCCACCCTAGTGAGATTTTCAAGAAATAAACAACTGCATGTCTAGTGGGTATTGGCCAGATTCAACCCTATTTCTACAAACAAGAAATCAGAGATCAAAGAGCCTAAAACATCTAGTTATCTAAGAACTACATGAGTAAACTAAGAACACACAAGTTATCTAAGGAAGCACAAAATGAGATTAAGGCAGGAAGAATAAAATTAAAACACAAAATAACACAGACATTAAAAAACATCTAAAACCTAAGAACACTTATTTGAAGCCCTAAGGCACTAAATCAAGCCAAAAACCCAACAAGCATGCATTTATTAAGTTTGAATGTCAACTAGGACATAATAAATGCAACCTAGTTGAAACAAACAAACACACTAAGCATTAAATTCTAGGAAAAGCATTAAAGAGTGCCAAAACAAATGGATAAAACCATTTCTGGAAATTTTCCTTGTATTGACACTTGAAAGCAAAATAAGAACCCAACACCATCATTAGCTTGAAGGTAGGGTTTATTCTAACTAGAAAGCATGTAAACATATGGAAGATGGCTACTCTAAGGGTTACACAAACTGCTTCTATACTAAACTAAGATTACAACATGTAAAGATTAAAATACTTGCAAGAAAAAGAAACTAAACTAATCTAAACTACCTACCTAACCCTTAAGGGGTGTGGAACCTCCTGCTGTTCTTTTTGTCCCAAGTTGCCTTTTGGTTAAAATTCTTGATCTCTTGATTCTGTTGTGGAAGGTCTGCTTTTATAGACAATCTTCAAAACTCTAGGCCCACCAGTGTTGTGTCCATGCTCCACAGCTTCATTTGAATGAATTGTTGAGTGAAGTTCGAATTATCTCAACCAATTCGAATTAATTCGAATTGTGAGATCTCTTCCTTGAGCTGGGATTTTGGCCTTCAGTAGTCAATTCGAATTGTTGTGAATAATTCGAATTGATCTTTTCTCGAATTGGATGAGGGTTTCTGCTTGGCTCATTGCACTTTGTTGGCAATTCGAATTGTTTGTGCCAATTCAAATTAATTCGAACTTGGACAATTCGAATTGCATCTTCTTCTTGCCTTTGGGTTTCTTCTCTCTTCATTCCCTAATTCGAATTAATTCGAACTTGAATAATTCGAACTAGCCTTCTGCATCCCTTCCAACACTTAACCATTTCTTGCTCTCTTTAGCAATTCGAATTGTTGTGCAATTCGAATTAATTCGAATTGCTCACAATTCGAATTGTGCTTCAACACTTAACCAAATTTTCAGTTGTGGGATTTTCAATCTTTTTCCCATCTTTTTGGATTTTTGTGGGCTCTTTTATTCTTTTGCCCATCTTTTCATTCCTTTTTCTTTTCTTTTTCCTTTTTTCATGTTTTTGGATTTTTCTAACACAAATGCAATTAAAAATTGAATATTTTGTGTCTTTTTATTACCGGCTCAATCTTTTTACAAACTCGCATTAATCTGTCAAATTCAACTGCTTTCTTATTGAAATAAGATGGAATCACGATCAAAATGTCCATCTCAGACACGGAAATGGATTGGAAATAATGGACAATTTTGGCCATTATCGACATCCTCACATTTAATACTGATCGTCCCCGAGCAGTCAGAGTCAGTGCTCCTAGGAGCTTGGACTCTGTATCTTCAATCCATTTGCGTGGCCTCAGAAATTTCATTATTTTTATATTGGGATAAGACAATCAAAATTACAAGTATTAAACTCTCTTGGTTGCAGTGTTTAATGGAATGATACTTCTCACTTGAGTGAATCACACAAATCAATCATTATTGTTAATTCTTCTTGAATATGTGTTTAGAAAATTGGATTGGCTTAATTCTTGAATTCAAGCATGACATGAATCATTAATCAATCAAAGCAGAGCCTCACATATAGTAGAATTGGAAAGTTCACTCACTCTCAAGATTGGCTTTTATCATTAACGCTCGAGATCAAATTCAATTAGATTCTCCCATAAGCTTGCAACTGGACCAACTCGCCACCGGCTCATTTCTTCAAATCGAGATCCCGAGGTCTTATTCAAGGTTGTAACGGGGCATACGGTTGTAACATTTGGTAGGAAAAGGAATTATTAGGCTAAAAAGTGACATGACACCATCCCACCATAACTTGGCATTTTGTAGAATCTATAATCATCATTTCTATCTTTCTTTTGTTTTTCTTTCTTTTTCTATTGCATGACATTAGACTTTGTCTAATTTGCTTTGTCATTTGCAATTTATTCTTGTTGAATAGATCTCAACTTGTTCTCTCTTTTTTTTTTTTTTTTTTTTTAATCGGTTTATAGCACACCGATGGATACATATTTGATGATCAAAAATTACTATGCCTTGATGGGATGGCTCATATACACTTGGGTTTGATTTTCTTGGTCTTTTTGTAAGGCTAGGAATAATATAGAGGGCTTCAACGAAAAATTAGGCTTAAAGGCTCAGATTGGTTGATCCTAAAGGGAGAATATTTTTTTTGGGTTTGGAATTCAAACGAAAGCCAAAATTTTGGGTTTTTCTAAGTGCCTCGATCATATGCTCGATTTCGGGAATATGGCATGATCTTGAATCGGTCCCAATTGCAAGTTCTAGTGCCCTTTAATCGAATTGATTCACACAATCAAAGAAGTATTGAGTAAAAATGACTCGGCTCAGATCTCACAAGGGACGGTTTGATCATATCATACATTTATTCTCAAATTTAACCTTTGAAAAATTTCTTACAACTTATTCAATCAAATTCTCAACATGAAAGTTTGTTAGTCTTTCAAGTGATCATATCATTGGATTTTTATAGCTCAAAACTTCAAGAATTTATGTCATGCATATTTTTAATTGTTTTACCCCAATTTAGTAGTCTGAAGATTTCGTCATTAGCCTAAATTCAACATGTGAATTTAGGTGACAGATTTATGTTTGTTTTATGCCGGTTTGTTTAATTGAAAGCAGTAAAAAGAGATACTGTGAACATGCAGGCATGTCACAGCTTGTTTTTGGCGTGACAGTCACTTATTCATCTTGGACTGTCACACATCTTTTTCAAATAATGGAGAACTCAAGACGAAATTCTCTTGTGGAAAGCAATAAACGTACGACTGCCCAAAATACGTCGTACACCCATCATAACAGATAATTCTAAGGTTCGTTATACAGACACGACCTTAATTACAACCAGATATAAATACAGACAAAGCTGTACACTTGGACAGGTTAGCGTCACAGATCAGTCAGAACGATTACCCCAACCATAGTCCCAGTCAAAAGTGAATCTTTACAGATTCAGTCCTTCTCCAGCATCTCTCCCCTCTATCCTTGGAAGAAAATTCTGCTCCAATGGACGAAGTTTGTTAGGCTGCAGGGCAAACAGTAATCTCCCTCGTCATCCTGATTCTCTAGCACTTTTTGGCAGTAGACTCTGGGTCCTTGGTCAATGAACAGATCAGGAGTCTCCAGGCTTTCCATCAACCATGCAAAGACGCGATTGCCCACATATGCCATGATTGATTCGTCTGTCACCATCTTGTCGATCATCGCTATTCCTTGCTGGACCTGCTCATTGTCCAGCTTGCTGAGCAGCATAAATCCTCTGACAAAGACTGAGGCCTTGTGGTTGTCCTCAATCCCTTCCTTTAGCAGCTCACAAGCCAGAGTCTCGTTTCCTGCTCCGAATGCCTGCAGGGCTGGGATGAGTTTCAGGTTATAGTTGCCAGCTTCTACGCATTTGGCCATGAGTGCCTCTTTTTGCGGTTCCAACCTCTGCTCCCACATCTTGATGATGGTGGTTTCCAGTTCACACCTTCTGTAGACGATGGGAAGATCAGCTGCGTCCCTTAGCTTGGTGCACACTCCTCTGACCCTCCAAACTTTCTTAATGCAATCCTCTCCGATGCGGGAGAGGATTTCTCCTAGGAGTTCCACTGGCAGATCCAGTAGTTGGGTTTCTTCCTCGTGATCTTCGTTCTGTGCTAGGGGAATGATGTCTCTGAAAAGACATGGAGAGATGATTAGGTCTGAGACCCTCAGCCTAATACCTTCAGCCACTTCAAAGTACAGTTCACTTTCTAGCACCTGTCTCACTTGAGGCACACTATGAAAGTCCAAGTGGTCAGATTATCAAATCTACTCTTATTATAACAAAAATAAGGAAAGCAAGAGAGAGAGAAGGATCCTGAATCCTTAGGAATTTTTCTTAGACTATAAATAGTCTAAGATGTTTTTGGGTGGTCAAGGGACCAAAAAGAGAAAATTTCGTAAGTTATTGAGCCTACGAAGGAATTTGATTTTTATCACTTAAAAAGTGATTTAAATCATGTGAGGTAAGGAAGATAAGAGATTAATGATGAAAATCGAATGCAAGCGATAAACTATGCAATTACTAGTATGTATAATGGACCGTGACCAAAGATAAGAAATAAAGATAAAAATTAGACATGCATACAAAAGGCGATTTTTGGATTTTTATGAAAAGGTGTTGACTTGTTTATTTAATGAAATTAGGGGTGTAAGTGGTCCCCCATTTGGATTTTGTTTTGGAAAGTGGGTTTTTAAGGAATAAAACAAAACATTCCTTACAAGTATTTCCCACTTGTTCCAAATTGACAAAGATCAAACACTTTAAACAAAAAGAACAATGTATCATTTTGTCTTTTCACACATAAATGCCATGCCAAGAGTGTTGGAAAAATTTTGGCATGGTTTCGGCTGTACCATGTGTCCCGGATGTGCAAAAATCAACTTCTAGAGTTGAGTTTGCAGAATGTGGGCAACATGTACCCGACAAAAGCATTTATTACCAAAGTATTCATATAATATTATACATGCAAACACTAACAGAAACGAGAACAGTTGATCCATCTATACTACTGTAATGTACTAATGTCACCAACAAAACTCATGCTTTAAAAACATGAAATTTTGTAGATATTATCAGTATGCATTTTCAGTCATCATCACCAATTATCTATTGAAAAACAACACAGTGGCTGAACCAAGCATGACCACCGTGTTAACCCTATTCACAGATTAGCAAAACACAAACACAGAAAACACAAATACACACAAAGACACAAATGGCACAACAATACTGTAATATGAACAAAAATCAAATCTTTAAGGGTTTTGAGACCCTCATTTTCAAAATAAGAACATCTCCCTTCACAGAAACACTCGACTCCATCAATGGCAGTTTCACAAAAAGCCCTAAAAAATTTAGGTCCTGCCCTAGTGGTTTTATCCTTATTCCCGAACAACCTAACACATTCCGAGCACATTCCGACCATCCCCGTCATGAAAAACGAAACACATTCCCTCCCCAACCTCGATTTCGCAAGGAATACGAAGAGACAAACCAAAACTACGAAAACCGAGTGCGAAAATGGAAAAGAAGCACTTACCCCCTGCTCCCACTTGGATTAGACGAAGAAGAAGCCATTTCCGAGTGATTTGGCCGGAGGAAAGCTTGAAATAAGCGATTGGTTTTCGCGAGGGGGAAGGGTTCGCGAGAGAGAAAACACGGGTGTTTTGGAAATGTGAAAAGTGAAAGTGATGGAAGTGGGGGGAAACACGGATATATAAAGGATTTGAAGGGGAGTTCGAATTATTGCATCAATTCGAATTAATTCGAATTGATGCTTCCTGTGAGAGATGCGAGTTATTCAGACCAATTCGAATTAATTCGAATTGGTTTGAAAAACAGAGAAACCAAGCAGGTTCGAATTATTGAGATCAATTCGAATTAATTCGAATTGACTCACAAGTCGAACTTGAGAATGTGGGCAAAATTTGCATAAGGCTGAAATGAGCTAATTCGAATTATTCAAGCAATTCGAATTAATTCGAATTGCGAGAATAACTCGAATTGCTCACTTGCTGAGGAAAATGCCTTGTGCCTGCCAATTCGAATTAGTCAGGCAATTCGAATTAATTCGAATTGCCTTATAATTCGAATTGCACTACTTGGCCTAAATAAATCCGAAAATTTGTTTGCCTTGGTTGCCAATTCGAATTTTCATGGCAATTCGAATTAATTCGAATTGCTAGAATAACTCGAATTAACTGATCCGAGAGTGAAAAATTCCAAGGCAAAATGTCTTATGTGGTATGTTCCAAGCAATTCGAATTAATTCGAATTTTCTTGAAATGAGAAGTATACCACATTCAAGACTTAGGAAAAATTTTTAGGTTTTTCCAAAAATTATATGAATTCAAAAGCAAACATATCTACACCGAATGAGAATCTAAAACATATTGCTTGCATAAATTAGGTTGGGTTAACAATTTTATTTTATGAAGGTATTCTGGATTTTAGATTTCTCTAAATTCCAAAATTAACCTCCATTAAATATAATGTTACCCCAACCGGGAACCTGGTTTTTGGAAGCTTTATCTTTCTTTTTGTTGGTTCCTCGAATTCCTGCAAAACAATTATGAAAAGGTATTAGGTTTTCTCCAAATATCAACATCCTCACATTTAGAGTCTTAGTACTCTAAATGTTCACTTGATTTTTGGATACTTTGTCCCAATAAAATAAATGAAGAAAGTAATAAATAAGTAAGTAAATATATGTATAATATTTATTGAACATAAGCCGGTTCTGTTGTCATCTGGGCTTCTTTTTCAGGGTCGAACTGTCCAAGATACTCCTTCAGTCTGTGTCCATTCACCACCAGCTCTCCCTTGTCAGTTCGGATCCTGACAGCTCCACTTTCAAACACGTGCATCACTTCGTATGGCCCTTCCCATCTGGATTTAAGCTTTCCGGGGAATAGCTTCAACCTAGAGTTAAATAACAAGACATTCTGGCCAACATAGAAGTGTTTAGATTTAATACGACGATCGTGTAACTTCTGGGTCCGCTCTTTATAAATCCTCGAGCTTTCATAAGCTTGCGCACGTATTTCCTCAATTTCATTGAGGTCCAACTTGCGCTTACTCTGAGCAACTCGGGAGTCAAAATTGAGCATTCGTACGGCCCAGTAAGCCTTATGCTCTAGTTCTACGGGCAAATGACAGGCTTTTCCGAAGATGAGTCTGTAAGGAGACATCCCAATGGGAGTCTTGAATGCAGTGCGGTATGCCCATAAAGCATCATTGAGCTTACGTGACCAATCTTTGCGAGTTGTCCCCACAGTGGCCTCGAGTATATGTTTGATTTCGCGGTTAGAGACCTCGACCTGACCACTGGTTTGGGGATGATAAGGCGTGCCGATCTTGTGGAGAATCCCATTTTTGCTCATAAGATTTGCAAATGCTTTATTAACAAAATGGGTTCCTCCATCTGATATGATCACCCTGGGTACACCAAATCTATTGAAAATGTTATTTTTCAAAAATTTGACGACTTGGTTGCCATCATTGGTTGGCAGTGCAACAGCCTCAACCCACTTGGAAACGTAATCGACAGCTACCAAGATGTAATGGTTCCCATCAGATGTCGGGAATGGTCCCATGAAGTCAATACCCCATACATCGAAAATCTCGAGAGTGAGAATTCCTTGTTGAGGCATTTCATCCTTCTTGGAGATATTCCCTAGTCTTTGGCATCTGTCGCAAGCTTTAACAAATGCTTTGCAATCCTCGTAAATGGTAGGCCAATAAAAACCGCACTCGAGTACCTTATGAGCTGTTCGAGTGGGGCCATGGTGACCTCCATATTCCGATTCATGGCATTTTTTAGCGATTTGGTAAGCCTCGTGCTCAGTTACACATCGTCTGATAATCGAATCTGCACAGTGCTTGAAGAGGTAAGGGTCTTCCCAGAAGTAGTTAACTACATCTCGGTTGAACCTCGCTTTGTGGCCTCTGCTTTGAAATGGTGGGGTTATCCCGCATGCTAAAAAGTTAGCAATATCGGAAAACCACGGACAAGCTTGATCATGAAGATGCAAGGCAAACAGTTGCTCGTCCGGAAAATTCTCATTTACGGCTAGCTCATTTTTATCATTTTCTAGTCGAGACAAATGGTCAGCAGCACCATTGTCTCTGCCTTTTCTATCTTTTATTATAATGTTGAATTCTTGCAGCAAAAGTACCCACCTGATTAATCGAGGTTTGGCGTCTTGTTTGCTAAACAAGTATCTTAGTGCAGAGTGATCTGTGTACACTGTGGTTTTCGTACCAATGAGGTATTGTCTGAATTTGTCAAACGCAAAAACCACAGCATACATCTCCTTCTCCGTGGTGGTGTAGTTGATTTGGGCCTCATTCAGGGCATGACTTGCGTAATGAATTACGCAATGCTTCCCTTCCTTATGTTGCCCAAGAACTGCACCCACGGCGAGATCACTTGCATCACACATTACCTCGAAAGGCATTGACCAATCGGGTGGTTGTACTATTGGAGCGGAAATCAACATTTCTTTGAGCGTGTCAAAGGCTTGAACACACGCTTCATTTATTACAAAAGGATTTTCTTTACAAAGCAAGTTAGTGAGCGGCTTGGCAATTTTAGAAAAGTCTTTTATGAATCTCCGGTAGAAACCGGCATGCCCTAAGAAACTCCTAACTGCTTTAATAGAATTAGGCAATGGGAGGTTTGAGATGACTGAGACCTTAGCTTTGTCGACTTCGATACCTGCGCGCGAGATGCGGTGACCCAACACTATTCCTTCGGTGACCATGAAATGGCACTTCTCCCAGTTCAACACTAGGTTGGTGTCCTCACATCTTTTCAAAATTTGTGCAAGATTAGTCAAGCATTCATCAAAAGTATCTCCATACACAGAGAAGTCGTCCATGAAAACTTCAATGCATTTTTCGATAAATTCTGAGAAAATTGACATCATGCATCTTTGAAATGTGGCAGGCGCATTACAAAGTCCAAAAGGCATGCGCCTGTATGCAAAAGTTCCATATGGACATGTGAACGTGGTCTTGTCGTGATCCTCGCTAGCTATTACAATCTGATTATAGCCAGAGTACCCATCCAAAAAGCAGTAGTACTCCCTTCCGGCCAACCTCTCCAGCATCTGATCAATGAATGGCAAGGGGAAATGGTCCTTCCTGGTAGCGGTATTGAGCTTCCGGTAGTCGATGCAAACTCTCCAACCGGTCACTGGACGCGTCGCCACTTCTTCTCCTTGCTCATTAGTCGTTACACAGATCCCCCCACGTTTCGGTACGACCTGCACTGGGCTAACCCATTTGCTATCAGAGATAGGATAGATGATACCAGCATCTAAGAGCTTGATAACTTCTTTCCTTACCACTTCCTGCATATGGGGGTTCAGACGCCTTTGTGGTTGCCTTGAGGGCTTATACTCCTCTTCCATTAAAATTCTGTGCATGCAAACAGAGGGGCTTATTCCTTTTATATCAGAAATGGTCCATCCGATTGCATGTACATATTTCTTTAGAATGTCTACCAGAGCTTTTTCTTGTTCTTGTGTCAGCTTGGCTGACACAATCACCGGTAATCTTTTATGTTCAGCGAGAAAAACGTACTTAAGATGATCCGGAAGTGTTTTAAGTTCAAGCTCTGGTGGGCATTCAACGGAAGGCAGCAATTTGCGAGAAATGGGTGGAAGAGAGAGATCAGATTTACCTTCAGGATCCTGTGTCAGTACAGGATCCATTTCCTCCTCAGCAGTGCTCTCCTCTTCCTCCGGGATGAACTCAACTCCATCGAATTCTTCAAGGTCCCCAGAGATAGGATCCTCGAAGTGGACAGCGTTGCAGCTCCTTGGTTGCTTTGCACCTTCAGGCTTCAGTACCTGTTTTGAAACTTTGCTCGGTTCATCAGTCACAGAGTCTATGCTCTCATCCTCACTCCTACTATCTATTACATCAAAAATGGAACATGATCCCTCAGACGGGAACTTCTGCAGCTTTCCCATGTTGAAATCCAATTCTTCTTCTCCGACTCGGAGCTTGATTTGATTTGATTGAGCGTCTATAAGTGCACCGCCGGTTGAGAGAAAGGGGCGGCCTAAGATCAGTGGCATCTCATAATCCTCCTCTATATCCAAAATAATGAAGTCGACGGGAAAGAGAGTCCCTCCCGTCTTGACAATTACGTCCTTCAGGATTCCGATTGGATGGGTAATTGATCGGTCTGCCAGCTGTAACTTCATTGTAACCGGTTCAATTGTCCCCAAGTGAAGACGTTTCACCATGGCGAGTGGCATAACGTTGATGCTCGATCCTAGATCGCACAACCCTTTTCCAACATTAGTTTTCCCGATGTGGATTGGCAATGTAATGCATCCTGGATCTTCCTTCTTCTCCGGTAGCACTCTTTGAATAATGGCACTGCAGCTACTGTTCAAAATCACTACTTCCTCCTGCTCAGCTTTTCTCCTCCCCTTTTCAGCTCCCTTTGCAGCTTCAGCCTGCGAAATAGCTGTTTCTGATTTGTCCTTGTCCAATCCAATACAATCTCCTCCTTCGATCCTTTCACTTCCTTTTTCACCCTCCACTAGATCCTTTTCCTCCTCGGCCATCTCTTTTCCATGTCCAACAATTCCTTTCAGAGTCTTGCCTCCCCGCAATGTGATTGCTTTACACTGCGGGTTAGCTTCAGTACTGCTCGGAAGTGTTCCTTTCCCCCTGTTCTGTAGTTCCTTGGCCAATTGGGTGACTTGCGTCTCCACATTCTTGATTGATGACTGCAGTTGCTGATTTATATCCTTCTGGTTGGCTATAAATTCAGTCATCAGGTTCTCCAAACGAGATGGTGGCCTTTGGTTATATTGCTGATTCTGATCAGGTTGGGGCTGGAAATTCTGGGAATTCTGGCCTTGGTTCTGATTAGGCCTTTGTTGGATTTGAGGTTGGAAATTCTGATTCGGATTTTGAAAGTTCTGCACTCTTTGCTGGACGAATCCTTGGTTCTGAGGTCTGAAGTTTTGCTGAGGGTTTTGGAACTGGTTGGGCTGGTTTGGCTGCAACAAATGCGCGTTAAGTGCATTGTTGTTGGAATAAGAGAGGTTGGGATGACGATTTTGGTAGTTCCCGGCATAATTACAGCTTTCGGTAGCTATCTGTTGACATGTGTCAGTTGGATGAGGTCCCTGACACAGTCCACAGACAACTCCCGATTGCTGTGTTTGAACTTGGTCTGATGAGGTTCCTGCCTGAGAAGCGTCTGTTCCCTTCCCTTTTTCCTGGCTCAGCTGTATCGCAGCTACCTGTTCTTGCAGTTTTTCAAAATCCGTTTTCCCTTCACTTACAGCAAAGACTTTTCTAGGAGGATTCTCCTTCTTATCGTCCGTTTTTAGGATGGATCTGTTGACAGACATTGTCTCAATCTTCTCCCAAGCTTGGTCCATAGGCAAGTGGAGTAAATGTCGTCCGCCAGCGGCGTCTAACATTGTTCTCCATGGATAGGTGAGTCCTCCGTAGAATTTCCTCAATCGCTCCCATGGTGCGTACCCATGTTGGGGGCATCGCCTGATGAGGCCCAAGAATCTCTCTTTCGCATCATATAATGATTCGTCTGGCTTCATTTTAAAATCTCCAATCTTAGCTCTTCCTTCCTCAATCTTTGATTCTGGAAAATACTTCAGCAAAAAGCTCCTCACCAAGTCTGCCCAAGTGCTCCGCAGATTGATAGGCAATGACTTATACCAGTCCCTGGCACCACTATACAAAGAAAATGGAAACAACATTAGCCTTATAGCATCAGGAGAGACTCCCTGATTTTTGATCGTGTCGCAGAGCTCCAGGAAGGTCTGGAGATGATCATGAGGGTCCTCATGATTTGCGCCGCAGAACTGATTGTTTTGCACCAAATTAATGAGTGCCGGTTTGAGCTCGAAATTGCGTGCAGGAAAATGCGCTCTCCCAGGTCCATCCAGATAGGGCTCCACTATCGGTTGCATGAAGTCTGCTGCTGCTTGCTGCTGCTGTTGATTTCCTTGTTCAGCTTGGTTCTGGTACTGTTGGTGATAATTTGGAAATTGCTGGAAGTTATGTGGATCTTGTGGGTTGTTTTGAAATTGATCTGGATTGAAAGCTTGGTTTTGGTACTGTTGGTTTGGTATGTTTTGGTTTTGGTGAAATTGATTTACTGGTGGTGGTGGTTGTTGGTGGAATTGCTGGTATTGTTGCTGATTAGGATTTGGTAGATTCTCCTCTTCGTTGGCACGATTAGGATGCTCTACCACTCCTCCGTCAGCTCCATTACCAGGGTTATTTGGTGGTTGGTCTATGGGTAAGATCGGGGGAATGTTTTGGTTTTCTGCCATATCTGATAGATCGCTGCTTGATGTTTCAGGTGAAGTGCGGCTTCGACGCTCCTGCTCCTTCCGTCTTCTGGCTTCTGCCCTCAGTTGGCGAGCGGTCCTTTCTATTTCTAGATCGAACGGTAGCTCCGGTAATGTGCTCCTTCTCCGTTGCATAAGCAGTTGGTATCAAACTTTTGACAGTACCTGTACAACCCCCAGGTTAGTAACGGTTCAAGAATATATACAAGAACTATCTATGAGTAAATCAGGAATGTAATTCTCCTAGTAAACGGCGCAGCATCCTCCCCGGCAACGGCGCCATGAAACTTTTGACGAGCTTCGCCGACACGAGTAATTTTCTGAAAATTCCTTTTACTGGTTTTTTGCTTAAGGAGGAAACTGTGATTTCAAATGGTGCCTCAAGAGTCCCCGGTAACGGCCATGAAACTTTTGCACTCAAGCCAAGTTTCATTTTGCTGCTGGGGGGTGAAGAACCGTCTAAATGCAATTTCCAAGTTCGGATTTATTAAATGAAAAGAGTTATGATTTATGGAATGGGTTTAAGGATATATTAAGATTTCCTTTTTTATTACTCCTGTGGGGTTCAAACGGCGCTGTGGTTCTTCCAGCCATGAAACTTTTGACAAGTATCACAGTGCAACCGGGATGGACCTTCAGTCTGTCACCCTGAAAGTTCTAGGTATCTGCACCATGACGCTTCTCTTAATTTCATGTCAAGAAGATATCTGCCATGAAATTCTTGAACATCTTCCCACTGTATGAGTATTTTCCAAAAATGTTATTTTTATTTACTCGTGTCACGAAACTGTGCTCCCGAAAGCGCACGGGTCAAAAATTGCAGTAATTTATAGTAAGTACCGGATCGTTCACTGGAGGATGTGCGATGGAAGCAGGACCCACGTCGTTTACTAAGATTTTCCATTCGGTTACTCGTTTCAAGTTTTGCAAGGGTTTCTATCAACTACTTGACATAATTTAAATCAGATCAAGAAAACAGTAAAAATTATTCTACAATGCATGGTAAAATAGATCGAGGAAAGCAATTAAATCTATACTACGAAAGCAATATAAAATTATGCTACACTATCTAGAAAGCAGATTTAAATATGACAGAAGGGACGAGGGGGAAAGAATAAAGATTGGACAAGATTCAGATGAAACACAATTAAACTTCCATTTTTAATACACAGATCTTAGCTTGGGATAATCCTCTAGTTAGCTAACTCTCATGCTTTCTACACCATGTTCCCTTTAACAGACAGGTACTTATGGTGAGAATTTACATGCTCTTAAGACAACAATTTCTAAGATACCACAGACTCTCAACTGCCCTCACATGGCCATGCTAAGGCATATTATTCATCTGTGGTGGATAAGCAACACCTAACATATCATTAGTTGACATGCCAAGTACTCCTATCATTCCCCCATGTCACACCCAAAGGTTCAAATCAAGCCTCAAACCATTCCATAACTCTCAAACCTTTTAACAGATGGACAGCCCCTAATTCTTCCGAGTGACCTCTATGAAAGCATTTAAAAGGAAAGCAGTAAAGAAAGCTGTAAAGAAAGCATTTAAATCTATCACTCGGAATCGTTAAAAACGTCTCTTTCCGTTAGTATAAAAGAGCCCCTGGTCTTGGTGACCAGATGCAGATCAAGAACCCCCGAGATATCAATAAGCCACAGGACTTACAACATCTGGGTAGTTATGAGATACAAACTAAATGAAACAGATTCACATGTGAACCTATTCCGGATGTACTCACTCAAGACTCAATTCTAGACTTTGGCAGAAGAAGATAGTAGTCGAAGGAATACTCGACCTTACCTTATAAATTCACCAAGGCCTATATGTTGTTCCTCCAATATTATTTGTCACTTCTCATCTACACCCAAGTGGATATTGATTTAATGCGATATCTAATATCAGATTTCCAACACACAGCAATTTTGAGAAGCAAATGAATATTTGAAAATCATTCCCTAGACTGGTACTAGACTCTCAATTAAAACACAGATCCTTTCAGTCTAGATGAGACCTAATCGCTGACTCTGCTTCTAAGCTCTCAAAATCAACCCCCAGTAGAATGTGAATTAGTCATAACTGTCGAATTTATCCCTTACTCAGATCCGGATTTTATAAAGGAATTTTTGTTGGAAGTTTATTATGCAACATCAGATTTATATCAAGACTTCTATGTCCAAGGGGAAGGATCCCCAAAATAATGATATGACCGGAACATCTACATAATAGTATCATGCATACAAGTATATGAGAAGGAAAATAAAATACCCCAAAATATATGGTGGGGTTAGACAGAATGCGATACACAAAGGTGGATTAGCCTGAGATGAGAAGAAATTGGCTAAAAGGGTGCCAGAGATAGTTGGGGTTTTCCGGACTGCAAACATCTGCTGTCCGGTTCCCAATTATCCCAGATGACTGAATGTAGACAGAAAGAATCCCAAACAACAGTGACCGCCGTCATTTAGTTTTCTTTTGTCTGTGAGTGGAAGAAAAACCCACATATTTCTTGCTGTAATATTTCTCAACTGACGTTGGTCGGCATCAGTTAATACTATTGCAACTTGAATTCAGGTTGAGAAATTAAGATAAGGAAAATTAAAACTGTATCTGATTAGGAATTGGCTGAGTGACTAATCGAAACTCTTAGTGAAGAGAACGCTCGCCGAAGCTTCCACCAACCACTAACCAGACCATGCAAAATAACAGATAATGATTAACACACAGAAGACGGGTTAGTCGATATCCCTGTGAGAGGACCTTTCACCAACATTAATCTGTGGTGTTTCTCATTATCCGTTCATACACACCATGAAAGAGAAAATAGGAAAGTAATAAAATATTTTTGGTATTGTGTGGGTGTTAAACACACAATAATTGGACACTAATGGGTTGAGATGTGTAATGGATAGAATTCAGATGAATTGGGCCTAGGCCCAATACACCCATGCAACTTACACAACTCATGAAAGAAAATATTTTTGGAGTTTCCAAAATAGAAGGGATGGTTCAATTCGAATTATTGGGGTAATTCGAATTGAGAATGCATGAATGATGAAGTATTACTTACTCAATTGATCATTGCTAGAAATTGGAGCATCACCCAATTCGAATTATTGGCCAATTCGAATTAATTCGAATTGGACAATTCGAATTGGCGAAGTTCCTTTCTTTGCTCAAATTGACTAAGTTATTTACCTCAAAGGGAGGGTGAGTTCGAATTGTGCAGCAATTCGAATTAATTCGAATTGCAACAATTCGAATTGGTAGAGGATGGAAAATAAACTAAGGCATGAATGGGTGGCAATGGATACAATGTGGTTTTTAACCCAATTCGAATTGTAGCAGTTCGAATTAACTCGAATGACATAATTCGAATTGGTTGAAAACCACATGAAGAGAATAGTTTGGATATGCAATTCGAATTCCCCTTAGCAATTCGAATTAATTCGAATTGCCTCAATTCGAATCACATATTTTCAAACACAATTTTTGTTTTCACAAGTATGGGTTAGGTGAACACTGTACTGTAATGATGGGTTTAGATTTGCTAAATCCTTCATCTCACATCAGTGTCATTTCACAGCCACCCTAGTGAGATTTTCAAGAAATAAACAACTGCATGTCTAGTGGGTATTGGCCAGATTCAACCCTATTTCTACAAACAAGAAATCAGAGATCAAAGAGCCTAAAACATCTAGTTATCTAAGAACTACATGAGTAAACTAAGAACACACAAGTTATCTAAGGAAGCACAAAATGAGATTAAGGCAGGAAGAATAAAATTAAAACACAAAATAACACAGACATTAAAAAACATCTAAAACCTAAGAACACTTATTTGAAGCCCTAAGGCACTAAATCAAGCCAAAAACCCAACAAGCATGCATTTATTAAGTTTGAATGTCAACTAGGACATAATAAATGCAACCTAGTTGAAACAAACAAACACACTAAGCATTAAATTCTAGGAAAAGCATTAAAGAGTGCCAAAACAAATGGATAAAACCATTTCTGGAAATTTTCCTTGTATTGACACTTGAAAGCAAAATAAGAACCCAACACCATCATTAGCTTGAAGGTAGGGTTTATTCTAACTAGAAAGCATGTAAACATATGGAAGATGGCTACTCTAAGGGTTACACAAACTGCTTCTATACTAAACTAAGATTACAACATGTAAAGATTAAAATACTTGCAAGAAAAAGAAACTAAACTAATCTAAACTACCTACCTAACCCTTAAGGGGTGTGGAACCTCCTGCTGTTCTTTTTGTCCCAAGTTGCCTTTTGGTTAAAATTCTTGATCTCTTGATTCTGTTGTGGAAGGTCTGCTTTTATAGACAATCTTCAAAACTCTAGGCCCACCAGTGTTGTGTCCATGCTCCACAGCTTCATTTGAATGAATTGTTGAGTGAAGTTCGAATTATCTCAACCAATTCGAATTAATTCGAATTGTGAGATCTCTTCCTTGAGCTGGGATTTTGGCCTTCAGTAGTCAATTCGAATTGTTGTGAATAATTCGAATTGATCTTTTCTCGAATTGGATGAGGGTTTCTGCTTGGCTCATTGCACTTTGTTGGCAATTCGAATTGTTTGTGCCAATTCGAATTAATTCGAACTTGGACAATTCGAATTGCATCTTCTTCTTGCCTTTGGGTTTCTTCTCTCTTCATTCCCTAATTCGAATTAATTCGAACTTGAATAATTCGAACTAGCCTTCTGCATCCCTTCCAACACTTAACCATTTCTTGCTCTCTTTAGCAATTCGAATTGTTGTGCAATTCGAATTAATTCGAATTGCTCACAATTCGAATTGTGCTTCAACACTTAACCAAATTTTCAGTTGTGGGATTTTCAATCTTTTTCCCATCTTTTTGGATTTTTGTGGGCTCTTTTATTCTTTTGCCCATCTTTTCATTCCTTTTTCTTTTCTTTTTCCTTTTTTCATGTTTTTGGATTTTTCTAACACAAATGCAATTAAAAATTGCATATTTTGTGTCTTTTTATTACCGGCTCAATGTTTTTACAAACTCGCATTAATCTGTCAAATTCAACTGCTTTCTTATTGAAATAAGATGGAATCACGATCAAAATGTCCGTCTCAGACACGGAAATGGATTGGAAATAATGGACAATTTTGGCCATTATCATGAAGCAAAGGTTGATGAATGAAGGTTACCATACACCATACTCAGTGCATCCTGGAGGTGACAAGCTTTACAAGGACCTGAAGAAGATCTACTGGTGGCCGGGAATGAAAAAGGAAGTGGCAGACTTCGTGGCGAAATGCCTCACCTGCCAAAGGGTTAAGGCAGTGAGACATAAGCCCTTAGGACTGATGCAACCACTAGAGATTCCAAGTTGGAAGTAGGATAGCATCTCAATGGATTTTGTCTCGGGATTACTCCGATCACCTAAAGGCATGAACAAGATTTGGGTGATTGTGGATAGGCTAACGAAGACGACCTTATTTATCCCAATGAAGGACACGTGGATTATGGACCAATTGGCCCGAGCCTACGTTGATAATGTGGTACGACGACATGGAGTACCACATGACATCATTTCCGACAGAGACAGTAGATTTGTCTCTCACTTTTGGACGGAGTTACAAAAAGATCTCGGTACTCAAATCAAAATGAGCACCGCATTCCACCCGATGACGGATGGTCAAACCGAGAGGACAATCCAAACACTAGAAGACATGCTGAGAGCATGCGTGCTGGAATTTAAGGGAAATTGGGAATACCATTTACCCTTAATCGAATTTTCTTATAATAATAGCTACCATGCTAGCATTGGCATGGCACCATTCGAGGCGTTGTATGGACGAAGGTGCCGAAGCCCGTTGAGCTGGGAAGAAAACGGTAAGTCTGTGGTAGTGGGACCACAACTTATCGAAGACATGGCTCAACAAATCAAGGTGATTCAAGGAAAAATGAGAGCCGCTCAAGACCGTCAGAAGAGTTACGCTGACGTGAGACGACGAGACCTAGAATTTCAAGTGGGAGATAGGGTCATGCTAAAGATATCACCCATGAAGGGGGTGATGCGCTTTGGCAAATGAGGGAAGTTGAGTCCTCGATACATAGGACCTTATGAAATTCTAGAACGAGTCGCAAATTTGGCCTACCGACTGGCTTTACCGCCACAATTAGATCGAGTTCATAATGTCTTCCATGTCTCACAACTAAAGAAGTATGTGCCAGACCCGACACATGTACTTCAACCAGAAGTAATCGAACTCGATGAGGATCTGTCTTATGAAGATGTCCCAGTGCGAATTCTAGACGTTAAGGAGCGAATAACGAGGAACAAAACCGCCAAAATGATCAAGGTTCTTTGGTCGAACCACGAAAGTGAGACGGCAACTTGGGAGGTAGAATCCGACATGAGAGAACGCTATCCGACACTGTTCCAAACCGACACCGACACAGTTATGGGGACATAACTGCAATCTTAAGGGGGAGAGGATGTCACATCGTGCAACATCCGAATTTTACCATGTATTTTTCGTGCATTTTTGTAAACAAGCAAACAAATTCAAATTGTTTGAACTACGTTATGGCTTGATCCCTTCACAGGGTACGTAGGTAGCTTAGAAGTTTTAATTCTAAGTTCAGTCATAAAATAATAAAACCACCAAAAAGACCTTAGCACGGGAGAAGCCGAAACACAGCTTCGAGGACGAAGTTGATTCTTAAGGAGGGTAGACTGTAATACCCGAGAATTTTCCAACATAAAATAAATACAATAAATAAAATAAATACAATAAATAAATAAATACAGCTAAATAAATAAAGGTAAGGAAATGAGAAATGAAATTTAACTTAAAAAGGAATTAAAAGAATTTAATTAAATAAAAAGAATTAAATAAAGGTAAATAAATTGTTACACGTGTACCCGACACCAAGGGGCTCAAAACCTCGAGTCCAAACATAAATTTAGATCCGAGGGAAATGACGATACGAAATAGGAACCCGAAGATGGCCCGGAAATCGGAATCCGGGAGCATAGATGGATAGAAGTCCGAAAGAGAGGAGGAAAGGCACGACGGATCGCACGACCCGCCCGGACCGAAGTCCAGGCGTGGGCCACGTGGTGGCCGCGCGGTGAAAGGGCAATTGGCGCGCCACACGACAGATTCGCCGGTTGCGAGATTCACCCGCCCGAATCCGGATTTTCCGACTTCGGTTGAACACCTTTCGGCTCAAGACTCACCAAGGCCGACCTTGGACGTCCCTAGGTCGTGTCTACCTATAAATAACCCCTCTTGAAAGCCCCGAACACTTTTCAAAACATTCATACTCTCTATACATTCGAAAACCCTAATCCCGGAGTCGTCGGAGGCACGAAACTAAGGCGAGGACTGTCGTGGACGAATTCGGAAGATCTCTAACGTCGTGGTAAGTTCCGATGCAATCCTTGTTCCATATACGATTCGAAAATGAATCCTAACTTTCTTCTTTTTCTTCTCTACACCCCGAATCGGATCTAGAACGAGGAACCCGACGAACGGAGAAGATAAACGGTGGACTGGAAGCCACGCCTCCGAAATCGACGTTCCCGGACGACTGGAAATCTGTAAGTTGACACTTACATGGTTTAGGGAGTAATTAAAACACTTAAATCTAAAAGCTTAATCAAGAATTCGAAAATCTGTCAACATGGGATTTTTACCGGCGCAGTGATTTTGTACGATTTTTCCGAATCCTTAAAAGTCTTCAAACGAGAAAACTTAAAACACGAAAAAGTTCCTAAGGCTTAGATCTATCACCTGTAAAATTTTCAGAATTGTTCGTGATGATTTGTTATATGAAATCAACCCCGAACCGAACTGCTAAAATTTGGATCTTGAATTTCTTGACAGAACTTAGGTCTGAACTTGATGACGTTTTTGACTAAGGTTCCAGGCTGATTTAGATATTTAGCCGAACATGAAAGAAGTCTCTGTAAAATTTCGTTAAGTTTGGAGTTGATTTGCTATGGTAGATCTTGAAAAACTTGAACTGCTGTAAGATAAATTCGGACAGATTAATGTTTCTACGAAAATCGATGTTTTTGACCTGTTCCGGTATCTCGGATTGAAAAAGTTAAAACATGAAAGTTGTTCATCTCGGTGTTTTAGAGTCAGTGGTAACTTTTCAGAATTTTTGAACTTAGATCTGATTTTAAATTATCTTTAGAGTAAACAGCGGTTTACCGGAGTCAAATCTCGAAATGTTGTTGAAACGATGGAATTAGCCTTTAGGGTTGAAACGAATCGAAATCTTTTTCTAAATAAATTAAGTGAAATCAGAATTTTTGAAATAAATCCCCTTACAAACTTGATAAATTAAAATTAGGGGTGAGTGCTCTGCAGAGTGCCCCCTAACTGCTTCACTTCGTGCCTTTATGGACGATGGTGACCCCGCGCGAAAATTCAGATATGATATTGCTAAAACAGCATGAGATATATGACCTACACTCTCGAGAATGTCCACATGGATTTCCCGAGGCTCCGGACTGGTACTGGGTATGGCAGATACGGCTGCGGCCGCCGGTTTCCGGCTAAACTTGTCGAGATCGCGATGCAATCGTGAAACACTTGAAATTACTAAATCGGGGATGTAATGGGGAATTTAAATTAAATTAGATTATTTATCGTTGTCGTTTAAATTGCTAAATGCTTTATTTAAATTAATTATGGCTTTCATTTTAAATTGTGCTAAACGTATTATTGACTAGTGCCATGGAATAATTATGCAAATTGGTTAGATAACTAAATTGAATTATTTATGGCTTATTATCATGTTTTATGTAAATATTAAATTAATGGCTTTTAAACCCTACGATCATGCATGTGTTAACTTACTCAGCAAGTTGTACTGACCAAACCATTTATTTTTCCTTTTCCTTACAGAGTATGTGGAATGAAAATGAGCACGTTCATGCATGGGGGGGAATTATATTTTGCGAAACTTTGTTTTTAAATTCTTACAATAGACTATAGAATAAACGGGCCTGTTTAACCCGTGTTTTGACCATGTCGGTCTTATTTACATTTCCGCTGCAATATTATACTTAAATATTATTTCCGCTGCATTATGAGATTATTATTTTCGAATTTATATTGTATGGGCTGTTTGCAAATGTTTTAAATATTTTAAAGACTGAAATACCTAGCCTTGCATCTCTTTAGTAAGCCGGAGAAACCGTGTCTTACTAGGGAGGTGTGTAGGTGACATCCCGACCTGGGTGACCAAAAATCGGGGTGTTACATCAACTCCGTGTCTAGACTAGAGTACTTTCACCATCTTGATCACCTTGTTGCGAAGTACTTTCTCTTTTGTATCTAGAATCGCCACATGGTACTCTTTATACTCCAAGCTCTCATCCAATTCCACTTCATCCGGTTGGATGATCTTGTCGGGATCGGAAACTTATTTCCCTAATTGCGATACATGGAAAACATTATGCACATTTCCCACCTCAACTGGCAATTCTAAACGATAGGCCACCTTCCCAACTTTCTAGATGATCTCGAAAGGGACCTATAAATCGAGGACTCAATTTCCCCTTCTTACCGAATTGTCTCACGGGTCGCATCGGTGAGACTCTAAGAAGTACCCAATTGCCCACAACGAACTCAATATCCCTTCTCGATAGGTCTGCATAACTCTTCTGACGATCCTGAGCTTCCTTCGTTCTGTCTCTGATCACTCGCACAATTTCAGTGGTTTGCTCAGTTATCTAGGGACCCATCACCACTCGCTCTGAAGGACCACTCCAACACAAGGGTGTCCAGCACTTCCTTCCGTATAAAGCCTCGAAAGGAGCTATACGGATACTCGCGTGGTAACTGTTGTTGTAGGAGAACTCCACCAAAGGTAAGTGTTCCTCCCACTGCAACACCCGAGAAAAACAAATTCAAATTGTTTTGAACTACGTCATGACTTGATCCCTTCACAGGGTACGTAGGCAGCTTGGAAATCTAAATTCTAAGTTCAGCCACAAAATAAATCACAAAATAAATCACAAGATCAATCACAAAAACGTTAGGAGGAATTGGAACTAATTTAACTAGACTAATTAGGGCACGAAAATGTTACGAGCGTTAAGCCCGAACTCGTAACAAATTTAAGGTAAAGATTTCGAACCAGAAACGACCCGAGGAGTCGAGCTAACACGTAGAGGATAGAAAACCGATAGAGAAAAGAAGAAAAGACCCGACGGACCACGCGGACCGCCGAACCGGCCGGTCCGGCCGCCACGCGCTCGCCGCGCGGAAGGAGGGAACGCGTCCCAGGACTGGTCGCGCGTGCTCCGCGCGGACAAAGCTCTATGTGCACGCCACCACCGCGCCAGAGGTGCATGAGGTGTAAACTTTCCTTCTATGGCGATTTTCTTGCCAAAAATCCGACCTCTATCGGTGGCAAGCCAATCACAGCATTAGGGAAGGGCATAAGTTCGGTTTTGGGCGCCCCCTATCCATTATTTTCAAAAAACAAACCCTAGACTCTCCCATCCTTCCTCTCCAAGTCAAAACTCCTTCGACTTCACTTTCCGGCGAGTATTCCGGCGACGACGAGGCAAACAGGACGGAGCCTCTGCTTCCTAGACCTTTGGTAAGTCATGGTATAGTGTTTAGTTCGTCCATAAACCTTAAAAACTCGAAATCTAACATCCTTTCCTTTTCTACGATTTCACGTCGGGGGACGAACAAAAAGCGATCGGAGAAGTTGGCCGTTCGTCGCGACCTTAGGACATCCGGAAATCCCTTCCGACGACCCTACTCTCTAACTAAGTAAGTTAAGACCTTACTCTTCAATTTTTGTGGTTTATTGTTGTTTAAAACTTAAGATCTAGACACGTAACAAAAATCGTGTAACACCCCGGTTTTTGGTCACCCAGGTCGGGATGTCACCGCCACATCTCCCTAGTAAGACACGGTTTCTTCGAGCTTACTAAAGAGATGCAAGGCTAGGTATTGCAGTATTTAAAACATTTAAAGCATTCAAAATAGCCCATGCAATATAATTCGAAAATAATAATAGCATAGCGCAGCGGAAATATTTAGTTTAGTACATTATCGCAGCGGAAAATATAAAAAGGGACGACATGGCCAAAACACGGGTTAAACAGGCCCGTTCATAATATAGTCTAAGTACGAAATTTTAAAAGCAAAATAACAATCCCCAAAATCCCATGCATGAATCGTGCTCACACATGCTCATCCCACATATTCTGTAAGGAAAGGAATAAAAATGGTTTTGGTCAGCAAAATTGCTGAGTAAGTTAACACATGCATGATCGTAGGGTTTAAAAGCCATAAATTTAGTAATTTAACAAAAGCATGATAATAACATAATATTTAGTTTCATCTAATCCATATCCAATAGCATAATTTATCTCAGGCTCTATTTAATAACACATATCACATGGTTCAAGATAATAGCCATAATTTAAATAAAGCATTTAAATAATTTAATTGGACAACAACATAGTTTAATCTAATTTAATTTAATTTAGAATCCCCATTACATTCCCGATTTGGTATTTCAAAGTTTCACGATAGCATCGCGATGTCAACAAGTTTAGCCGGTAGCCCGGCGGCCGCAACCGTATCAGCCATACCCAGTACCACTCCGGAGCCTCGGGAAACCCATACGGATATTCACGAGAGTGTAGGCTCTAAGTTTCGCCGTTTAGGCAATCCATATCTCAAATTTAGCGCGCGGGGGTCACCATCGTCCATTACGGCACGAAGTGAATCGTTAGGGGGC
>JAOANR010000009.1:36262444-36312177 GCA_030278955.1 Hygrophila difformis | reverse complement strand
AAAGGTCTCTTGTATGATGTGATGCGAACTCTGAAGGATTATAACATCAAGGTGCATAATACACTTTTGTGCAGATTTGTACTGCATAATAATCTCATCTTTTTTAATCCTTAGTTGGATAAATTTCTAACAGATTTCCTATGGGCGTTTCACCACAAAAGGTAAAGGCGAATGCGAGCTCGACTTATTTTTGATGCAAAGGTGATGGTAAGATAGTTGACCCCAGCAAACAGGATGCGTTGCGTTCGCGCCTTGAGATGGAACTTAGCCGTCCTCTCAGACTAGCATTGCTTAGCCGTGGCCCTGATACCGAACTGCTAGTTGCAAACCCAACTGAGTTGTCTGGCAACGGCCGACCCCTGGTTTTCCACGACATAACCCTGGCCCTCAAGATTCTCAATAGACCAATCTTTTCGGTACTTCACTAAGTGCATTCACCCCTGTCTTTTGTTTTCCGAGAGATTGTTTTCCAATCCACACAAATAACATATACGAATAGTTAGATTCATGGTGGCATACCATTGTGAGATTCTTGTACTAACTGATATGACATAGAAAGTTAGAACATGCATATCTCATTAGTTAAATTTCTAATTTTCGCAAAAAATTCTTGTTATTACAAATTCTTCGTCAATCTGATCATCTGGCTTACCTACTATAGGCTGAAATTGGGAGGTACGAGTTTGGTGACCGGAAATGGGAAGTCTATAGAGTTTTGCTCGACGAATGGGATGTTGGCAACTGTCTTCCAAAGAAAGAGATAGAGGAGACGGTTTGGAAAATGTTAATGAGTTGGGAGTAACAATGCTGCTGTGTCGCCAACGATGGTTGCTCCATGAAAGTACGTTGTTTGTGTATATATAATATGTTTATATTCTTTTACGATAATCTGTGGCATCAAGAATAGTGAAGAGCGACGACTGTCAGAGAACCTTCTAGCTTACTTAAGGCAGTAGTACCTCAAGTGCAGCAGCTCAGGTTACTTCTAGATTACCTATTCAAGGAAGCCAATATATGTATGTCTTTGTCTGTGTTATTATAACATTGCAGCATCTTTAAATAATCTTGAAAAGTTAGGGGAGCATCAGAAAATGAAGGCCCCCTTTAATTTCTTGTTTCACCAATGGATACACAAAAGTACAAGGAAACTGATGCAAAACCATTACATCTAAAAGCAAAATCTTGAAACTTTGTCCAATTTGCCTTGGTTTTTGCCTAGTGATTATTTTCTGATTTTGTTCTTTCAATGTTTAGTATATCCCCAGTTTTTGTGTAGTATGCAAGAAGCTATAGCCCAGAAGGTGATTTCAGTAAATATGACATATAGGAGTGTCCCAAACTTCTTAGATTTGCACACACCAATGAACACAAGGTCAAGAATCCAGTTCACTTCGAAAGAAAGTTCATATACACAATTTTGTAAAACATGGGATTTGAATTAATGAACCAATGTTTTGCGAAAATTGTGTGGAAAAATTTTCCTTCCATTTTCCCCACCAGATTGTGTCTAGGTTCTTGAAATACCAATGACCGCCGCTAAAATCCCCTGGGCACCCATGGCCAAAAGCAGCATTACATTCTTCCCAATC
Source organism: Hygrophila difformis (assembly GCA_030278955.1). Lineage (NCBI taxonomy): Eukaryota > Viridiplantae > Streptophyta > Magnoliopsida > Lamiales > Acanthaceae > Hygrophila > Hygrophila difformis. Next base: position 36,310,588 of record JAOANR010000009.1, on the reverse strand, counting down.
CACTCCAAGAACAGGAATGGCTTATGGTATTCCCCCACATCAATATTCAGACGAGAACAAGATGATGTAAAATTCTATTTAACCTCAACTATATCAACCACACCGATATGGCGATTTTTATTACATTGATTGCCAATACGTATAATAAGACAGAACACAATACCTGCAGCCCCATCAGTGAATCAGATATAACTGAAGCTTTGAAGCTGCTTGTTCAATGGCTTATCTTGTATTCTCGATTTAAAATTCTCTCTAAAATCTCTCTCATCTTTTCTTATTGATTCTTTTTCTGTTGTTATTACAGAGTTTTACAATCGCTTCGTAATTTGTTATGATCTTTGAGATAAGGAAGCAATTGAAACTACCTAGAGTTTTATCCATCTTTTAAAGACTCCAGCAGAGTATGAACTTGTAACAAAAACCAAAACTAAGATTTTTTGAAATTATGGAATTTTGGAAAATAACTGCTTCATTCAACTACTAACCAGAAGAGTGTTTAGAGTTGTGAATGAATACAGAAAAAATGAACGAACAACTTACAGACTCAAAGCACAAAATGAGCTTAAATATGACACCATGGAAATGGCCCAGAATACAAGGCCCACTAAACAATTAAAGCCCAAAAACTAAAACTAAAAGGACTAGCCCAGAACAAGGCCCAAAGTTTAGCCTGCTCCAATCCTTAGATGCTGCTGCTGTCGATCTTCTTCAAGCTGCTGCTGTCGATCATGGCTAGCATAGCCTTCATCATCCCCCCCGCAAGCTGAACGTCTCCAGAGGTTAAGCTTGGAGCAAAAATTCTGAAAAACTTTCGGAGCCAAACCTTTTGTGAAAATGTCAGCAAGTTGTTGAGAAGTTGGAACAAAAACAGGATCAATCAATTGTTTCTGATAGTAGTCTCGGACATGATGACACCCAACATCAAGATGTTTAGTTCTCTCGTGGTGGATGGCATTCTTCACAAGCTGCAAGGCTGACATGTTATCAAAGTACAAAGGATAAGGGGATGGTAAAGGAAGATGAAATTCTTGAAATAAAGACCCAATCCAGAGAAGCTCAGCAGCAGCCACTCCCAAGCTTCGATATTCTGCTTATGTACTGCTCTTAGAAACCACATCCTGTTTCTTGGTTTTCCATGAGATCAGTGAACCACCAAGAAACACACAGTAACCTGAGAGTGACCTTCTAGTGGTGGGACAATTACCTCAATCCGCATCACAAAATCCTTTGAGATCAAGAGATAGCCCAAATGGAAAGAAAAGACCAACATGAAGAGTATTGCTTAAGTATTGAAGAATCTGAATCACCCCATTCCAATGTTTGACAGTAGGAGAATGCATATGCTGACTTAATTGTTGAACACTAAAACACAGATCAGGCCTAGAGAATCCAAGGTAAAGTAATTTACCTACCATCTTTCTGAATAACTGAGGATTATCAAACAAGGGACCATCAGTGTCAAATTGTTGATGTGGAGGACAGGGCACATGCACGCGTGGAGCAGGAGGAAATTCAACTTCAGACAAGAGATCCAATGTGTACTTATGTTGACTAACAGAATAGCCTGCAGCAGACTTAGCTATTTCTAGGCCAAGAAAATATGAGGCATCACCAAGATCTTTAATGGTAAACTTTTGATGTAAAAGAGTTTTCACAGAAGAAATCTCACTCATATCATCCCATGTGACCAAAATGTCATCTACATAGACAACCAATAGAACCATTCCAAAATTGGTAAACTTAAAGAAAATGCAAGGATCACAGTAAGCAAATATTAAACCCTGTTGAGAGAAGAAAATCCTTTAAAGCAATGTACCATTGCCTAGGGGCCTGTTTAAGCCCATATAGAGATTTCTTGAGTTTGCAAACTTGATTAGAAGAAGAGGGCAGACCTTGTGGACAAGACATATAAAGTTCTTCATCAAGTGTTCCATGTAAAAAGGCATTGTTAATATCCATTTGAGAAATAATCCACTGATTAGAAGCAGCCAAAGCAATAAGAATTCTGACACTAACTGTTTTGGCAACAGGAGCAAAAGATTCATTAAAGTCTTTGCCATACCTTTGATGAAATCCTTTTGCAACAAGCCTAGCTTTATGTTTGTTAATGGTGCCATCTGAATTGTATTTCACCCGAAACACCCATTTACATCCAATGGGTTTCTTGCCTGGAGGAAGAGAAACCAGATCCCAAGTGTCATTATGAGCAAGAGCTTCAAGTTCTGCTTTTATGGCATTGTCCCAATGAGGAACTCCATGTGCCTGCTTAAAACATGTTGGAACATATGCAGGGTCAGTAAAGGATGTACATACATAATCTTTGTACCTTTCTGGTCGTCTAATAACTCTTCTTGGTCTGGCAGCTGCAACAGGTGGAGCAGCAGCAATTTCTGTGCTTAAAGAATTTAAGGAAGGAGTCACCATAGGAGATGGTGATCCTGAGGATGAGTTGTGCAGGGACAACTCAGCAGAATTATGATTATCATGATCCTCAGTAGGAGGAACTGAAGAGTTTGTAATATTAGTGTGATTCACTGATCCTTGAGGGATCAGAGGAGATTGCACATTTAGCTGAAGTCCAGTAGGGATTTCAGAGGAATTTGAGCTGTTGTAACCTGCAGTGGGCAAGTTACTGAGTTGATAAAGGTTATTATGGATAATGTGAGAGGGTGTACAGATAGATTCTTCACAGTTAGAACTATGAATATCACTATCTTTGAAAGGAAAAATCTGGTCATAAAATATCACATCTCTTGAAATCATAACTTTCTTAGTGTCAATAAGTAGAACCTTATAACCTTTCTTGTTTGGTGCATTGCCAAGATAGACCCCTTTCATTCCTCTGGAATCAAGTTTGCCAGCTGGACAGGGAACTTTGATGTAGCATAGACATCCAAAAACATGTATTTTTGTCAAGTCAGGTTTTGAGTCAAGGAGAATTTCACAGGGAGATTGCCACTTGAGAACTGAGGTGGGAAGTCTGTTGATAAGAAAGGTTGCAGCCAACATTGCATCTCCCCAATAATGTTTTGGAACTGATGAAGTGAGCAGGAGGCTCCTGGCTACTTGAATGAGATGTCTGTGCTTCCTTTCAACTCGACCATTCTGCTGGGGTGTGTAGATGCACGATGTTTGATGCACAATTCCATGAGTATCAAACAGCTCAAGACATTGCTTATTGCAAAATTCTGATCCATTGTCAGTCCTAATGATTTTTACATTTTTGTTGTATTGAGTTTTAACATGCACCAGAAACTTGGACAAGATGGAATGTTGCATCAAGAAAATCCATGTAGCTCTTGAACAGTCATCAACTATGGTTAAGAGATATTTATGACCAGATCTGTCACCAATGGAAAAAGGCCCCCATACATCACAGTGTATTAAGGCAAAACAAGTAGAAGCATGAGATTGGCTAATAGGAAATGGAAGTCTATGAGATTTTGATGCATGACAAATATCACAAGGAACATTGGAAGTAGAATTACAATTAAAGCCTAATTTTGTCATGACTATAGATGAAGGATGGCCAAGCTTAAGATGCCAAAGTGAATAACTGTCTGAATTGGAAATAGTACCAACAACATCAGAATTGAAGTAGGTAGTTTTATTACATTCAAAAGTGTAAAGTCTATTTAGAAGATTGCCTTTTAGCAGGTTTCTCTTAGAGCTCAGGTCCTGCAAAAGGCAAGAAGATGGATCAAAAATGGCAATGCATTTCAGGTCTCTTGTAATTCTACTGATTGAAAGCAAGTTCATCACTAAACCAGGAACATAGTAAACATTTGGCACAGTGAGATTTTTAGAAAGCCTCACTGAACCAACATGTGTGGGAGTTTTAAAAGAGCCATCTGGCAGAATTATAGTGATTTTGAATTTGAAAGGCTGAGGGTCAATCAACATTGAAAGGTCAGCACATAGATTACAACTTACACCTGAATCAAGAAGCCATACACCATTTAGAGAATTAGAGACAGAAGAGGTACCTGCTATCTCAAAGCATCCTACAGCAAAATCCAAAGGAGTGCCAATATTAGCATTCAGCTGAGTCTTGCTGCTAAGCTCCTTAATCATCTCTTCAAGTTTATTAATTCTATTTTCAGCAGCCTCAAGTTTACCAGTGGAGTCTGCAGCATCAGTAAAGGCAACTGCACCAGCAACAGCTTTGCCCTTTCTTTTGTCCCCTAAAGCTTTATACCATTCAGGTATAACTCCTGAGATTAGGAAACAGCTTGCTCTACTATGCCCAGTCTTCTTGCAATGATCACAATAAGCTGCTTATTAGCTAGCTTGATAGCACCTATCCTTGGTGTGGCCTGGTTTTCTTACAATAAGAACATATAATATTTCCTTTCTTATCAGAGTTTCTATCTCCAGCTTTAAAACCTCTGTCATTCATATCACTAGCAGCAAGTGCAAACTGAGATGCATTTGAGCTAGTAGATCCAATCAGTCCTCTTTGTGATTCACAGTTATTGATCATGCTATAAGCAGTACTAGTAGAAGGTAGGGGATGCATAATCAAAATTTGATGACAAACAGAAGTGTAGTCTTCATTAAGTCCCATAAGAAACTGAATTAGTAGTTCTTCTTCATCATCTTTCAACTTAGACTTCAGATTATCAGGATTATCAGCTGTGATAGGTTTTATAGACCTATAATCATTCCACAAAGTCTTCAATTCACTATAGTACGAAGTAACAGATTTGTTTTCTTGAGTGGAAATAGATAATTTTCCTTTTCAGCACTAAGACTTGTGGACCGCTAACATTTCCATAGCATTCTTTGAGTTCGTTCCATAGAGCAAAAGAAGACTTAGCATGAACAAATTGTCGAGCAGTTTCAGTAGATATCGAATTTCTCAACCATCTCAAAATCAGAGAATCAACTCTAGACCAAAGTTTATATTTCGGATCTGTAGGTGAAGGTGCTGGAAATGTACCTAGAATAAAGCAATCCTTTGCTTTGATGTATAAAGGCGCTTTCAACATCTGCGCGCCAGGCATTCCAGTTAGTTCCATCAAGCTTCTCAGTAGTAAGCACCAGGTGCGGTTGATCAGCTGATGTGAGAGAAGAAGTTCCTCACAAATCTTTGACGTATCATTATCGGAATCGCTTGAAGAAGCCATTAGGAAGAGAAAATTGAAGGATTGAAAACAGAAATTGAAGCAGAAAATAAAGCTAGAGCAGCAAATTCGAATCAAAAATTGGATCAGAGAGCTCTGATACCATATGGAATTTTGGAAAATAACTGCTTCATTCAACTACTAACCAGAAGAGTGTTTAGAGTTGTGAATGAATACAGAAAAAATGAACGAACAACTTACAGACTCAAAGCACAAAATGAGCTTAAATATGACACCATGGAAATGGCCCAGAATACAAGGCCCACTAAACAATTAAAGCCCAAAAACTAAAACTAAAAGGACTAGCCCAAAACAAGGCCCAAAGTTTAGCCTGCTCCAATCCTTAGATGCTGCTGCTGTCGATCTTCTTCAAGCTGCTGCTGTCGATCATGGCTAGCATAGCCTTCATCAGAAATGTGGAAGCTTCAAATAGAAAGGAAGTGAATTCACGATCACATACCCTAATGATTATCTTATGGGTAGTTATGAATACATAATTGGCCAGTTAAAAATAAAAATCAATCACTTAGAATTATATCTGATTGAGCGGTAAGTTTTGAGTCAAATACCGAGAGGGGACTTCACAACATGATGGAGTATTGAGATAACACAAAGCACAAATCCTGCATCATTTCACAAGAAATCTTGCTTGACAACTTGCATATTTTGTTGATCTCGTCCAATTTCTTCCTTGTAATCTCGGATGTTAACGCGCATAGGTCTCACAATTGTGGTAAGAATTAAGATAGAGAGATTGTACTGAAGATGACATTGCAGACTAATGTGTTCTAACAAGAAATATTCCAAAATGCAGCTAATGATACTAGTAGGCAATGCTGGAGTAGCCCTATCCAAGAATTGACCATTCACCATGGAATGGCTGCCTGTTAGCTAATTTCTTGTTGCCCTTTTTTTATTCTCTTCATCATTGGAATTATGTTTAAAAATCTCTTGTTCTTTTGTCTTGGTCTTTATTTTGAAATTTTGATGTTTATACTAAGAATTGAGAAATGAAATTTTTTATTTTCTTGAAAAAACCAAAAGACACAAGGCATCACGGCTGAAGGAATTCTAGAGAAATGGAATTGTTGCTACCTTTTCATCTTCTGCTTCGCCAGTGTTTGTGGCTTCTCCTCTTTTCTTACGTATGAGGATGTCATGATCTTATGCTCATTGTAGCAATCCATATTTTTTGCACGAAGTTCCTATCCCGGATTAATACTAACTTCACTTGCCAGGCGCATATTGGCAAAAAGTCCCTCTTCCAACCTCCTCTGATCTTCCATGAATTAGTTCTGCAGCATTGATATACTATCATATTTTCAACGACGCCTAGCTTTATATAACAGACTGCAGAAGGATAAGGGATGCAGGGAACATAAAAGGAAGATAAAAATAGATGAATAACTGGGCATTGATGAGAAACCATGTCCTGTTTTTACAGCATGAAATTATCTTACATAAACTAACCGATGTTTTTTGTAATAACATAATATTGTCAAATTCACTTCTGATAAGCCCAATACATTCACCTATCTATTCGAAATCAAGTGAAATCCATTTAAAAAACAGAAGAAGGAAAGAAGCCTAGTGCAGAATCTGCAGTTTGTTACAAAAACCAAGGACAAGCTCTTGGAATGCAGTTAATCAGTGATTCATGGCAAGGGCTTATTTGGATTTTAGCGTCCCAACATCATAATATATTCGGATTGGTCCTTTTTAATCCTTCAATAAATTCTTAATTACCTTTTTAAATCAAGTAAAACATTTTCTTAAGGTACTCATGACCTCTGAATTCTGATAAGTGTCTTTTTATTCAGATAACAGCATTGTTTTTTGCCCTTGAAGTGCCAACGTTCAAAGATGGGTTGGAGCTTTCTTAGACTAGTGATTAGACCTCCCATGATGTCCTGATATATAAGCCCAATGGTCAGTCAGCCTAAGTTTCGAGGGATCAACTTTGGCATTAATTCCTCAGTGATGGATGCCCTCATAGTATCTCGGTCAGATTTTGACCAAACTTGTGTCATTTTCTTTCAACGTTGATGCCAAATACATTGTCAGTTTGTCACCCTTCCCCACTCTGCCGCAACAGCCTTGAACGACTTATTGTTTATCTTATCTGCCATATAAAGAGGTGTTGAGCACCTACCTCAATAAAGGCTCACTCCATCAATTGGCAATATGTTTTTTGAGTTGCAATCTCCTGTCTCATCCTTAACACGGTATTGGAGTCATAGGTATCCGAATTGGATATATACATTGCAAATAGGTTTTGGTTTGGAACCTTTTATCTCATCCTTAACATGGTATCAGAAACATAGGTATCCGAACCAAATATGATATGGTTCGATCCTGGATTTGGATTCAATTTCGACTGCAAAATGAATATCATCTCGGTGTGTTGAGATCCGACTTCTTGGTTTATATTTGACTTGCCACTTCACTCGTATGAATTGGTTTTGTGTTGGAACCTTCAGCCCCATCCATAACAAGAGGGAGACAAGATAAGATACAAAAGGCCATTGGACACCAACCATTTTTTGATGGCTCATATAAGCTTACTTCACCATTCAGTACCCTTTTTTGAATCACCTCTTAATTGGCATCGGTTGCACATTCCGTTAGCTATTTTAGTTATTTTAGGTTGAAGGGATTTTTAACATGTATGGGTTCGGATTGTGTAGTATTTACCGATAAAATTCAATTTATATATAATGATTACACATAAAACTGCTATATTCGATGGTTTGTGTTGGGTAACTCCGGTACCCTGTATTATTAACCTATCTATTACAACCCAAAAGACCTAACTAGGGATTACATAGCTTGCCTCACAATACAAGTTCACTCTTAAGAAATAAAACAGAAACAAGAGACAGCTCCAAGAGACTGCTGTCTCGGCTTCAATGGACAGATTTAGTCCTCTCCGTTTTCTGCCCCGCCAGCCTCGTCGGACAGATTCGTCTCCTCCGTTGTTTCCTCTGTTTTCAGATCAAGGCCGCCCAGCTTTCGTCTCCAATGGTCTAGTCCTCTTGTTCTCTTTCCGGATCTAGCAAAAATGGTTAGTAGAACAACAAAATAACAACTAATGTTAAAGGAAACTAGAGATACCAATAGATCTTTATAGATCTATTAACAAGTCGGCTCGGAGCTCCCAAATGAGACACAACTCCAACATAGAACACTAAGCTCTCGCTGGATCCACGCACCACGGGGACCATCGCAACAAACCACCGGGGACCACTACAGGCCACTGCCGGGACCACCAAGGGATACCACAGTCCTTGTCTCGCCACCTATACCGGCTAGCCACCCTCAAACGCTTCGCCGGAAAACTGATTTCCGGCGACCTAGCCACCAAGGCTCAAAAGAAAGAGAAGCTCACAGCCCTACCGAAACCCCAAGGTCCGGTAATCCAACCCCCACAATATCTCACACCTCTCACTCCCTTGCCCACACACTCACAACTAAAGAATAGAACAAAATCTAAGCCTAACTAGGGTGGTGGAGAAAACTGATGGAGGAGAGAAGGGAGGTGGGGGCGCCGCTCACAACATAAAAATGAGAAATGAGGGATTAGGTTTGGGCTGTCCGGATATAAAGAAATGACACATGGGCCAGGGATTATGGGCCTCAGCATTAAGCCTTCATGGGCCAGGGACATGGGCTGCAGTTGTGGGCCAAAATTATAACAATCTCCAACTTGGCCCACAATCTGTCTAAGTAACGAGTGTGCTCATTTGGGGCATTTTCGTCATCACCTCTGGTACCTTCACTTCCCTGTCACATATCAACAATATACACAGAGTATTCACAGATGATGGCATGCATCAGAACATAACAAATATGCTACATCAACCAAAATCAAAGTGAAGGATTTTTCATGCATGACATCATCTTCTCAGTAGGCAAACACTTAGTTCCCATATTCAGCAGGATTAAATTCAGAAGCAATTTTATCCAGTTTAAGTTTTTCACACTCAACATTGTCCCTAATGAAGTGGTACTTAACATCAATATGTTTAGACCTATCATGAAAAACAGGATGCTTGCTTAACTGAATCGCAGATTGGCTATCACAAGATATGGTTATCTCATTCTTTAATCCTAGTTGCATGCATCAGACCACTAAACCATATTCCCTCTTTAAAAGATTCAGTTATGGCAATGAATTTAGACTCAGTAGTTGGATAAAGCAACAACAGATTGCAATTGAGATTTCCAACTCACACAAGACCCACCTAGAGTGAACACATAGGATGTAGTAGACTTCCTACTATCCCTATCATTAGCAGCAAAGTTAGAGTCTACATAACCAATCACAAACATTTCATCATGCCATTTAGAAAAACACAGAGAATAATGCATAGACTTGATTAAGTATCTCAAAAGCCAATTTCAAAGCTTCCCAATGTGGTCTACCAGGATTAGCCATAAATCTGCTCAAACAACTTATAGGATAAGCTAAATCAGGCCTAGTAGAAATCATCAAATACATAACAGGAACCAATGGCATGAGCATAAGGAACAGATTCCATATCTTTCATTTCAGATTCATTTTTAGGGCATTGTTCTTTAGTCAACAGGAAATGAGAAGCAAGTTGGACAACCAACAGATTTTTAGCATTTGACATCTTGAATCTAGAGAGAACCTTTTTCACATACTTCAGCCTGGTTAAGGAGTAGGGTTTAATTAGCCCTATCCCTAACTATATGCATTCCAAGAATGCATTTGGCTTCTCCTAGATTCTTCATGTCAAAGCTTCTTGTTCAAAACAATTTTGAACCTCAACAATGCTTTTCATGCAAGGACTAACAAGCAACATATCATCAACATAAATTCAATAAGAACATAGGCACAGATTTCACATCTTTCATGTACAAGCAATGGATCAAATTTAGATCTACTGAAACCTATGTCCTTCATGCATTTATCAAATTTAATGTTCCATTGTCTAGGTGCTTGTTTTAGTCCATACAAAGCTTTTTTCAAAAGGCATACATGATTGGGTTTGGGTTTTATCCACAAAACATTCAGGTTGCTTCATACAAATTTTTCTATCAATGTCACCATGCAAGAAGCAGTGTTTTAACACCATTTGTATAAGCTCCCAATCAAAATGACCAACTAAGCATAGCATTACTATAATAGTAGTGAACTTAGCAACAGGTGCAAATATTTCAGAATAATCTACACCCTCTTTCTGAGTAAAGCCTTTAGCTACAAGTCTAGCACTTATACCTATCCCCATTACTTTCCTGTTTGATTTTAAAAATCCATTTACAGTCAATTCACAGAAATATTTTCAGCCCTAGGAATCAACACCCATGTCTCATTTTTATGCAATGATTCAATTTCTTCATTCATAGCACTATGCCACTTACAAGCCTGTTTAGAACTTAACAGCTTCAGAATATGATTTAGGCTCATGATTATCAAGTTCTTCACACACAGTCATAGCATAAGCCGTAAGAACAAAATCAGAGAACCTAGCAGGAGTTTTACTTACTCTTCTACCCTCTATCCCTAGCTAGCACATAATCACTAAGATCATTCAAATTATTTTCAGGAATAAATTTCTCATTCTGAGCTCCACCTTCATCAATATCATGGGTATCAATATCATGAGTATCAGTTATGGGTTCCTCATTCACATGCAAATTGGGATCAATAATTTCAGCATTTCCAATCACATTAGGCACAGCAATGGGAGCAGGGAAATTCACAGAATGTTCCACAGAAGAGATTCCACCTCAACAGAGTACTATCATTCTCAAGAACTTTCATTGGAAATTCAGATTCATTAAAAATCACATCCCTACTAATAATGATTTTAAAACCACCCCCTGATCTATCAAACAACCTGTAACCCTTAGTTCCCTCAGGATAACCTAAGAAAATACATTTCTTGGTTCTAGGGTCCAATTTATCATTACTAGTATGCACAAAAGCTGAACATCCAAAACACTCTAAGATGTTCATAATCAACAGGTTTACCAAAAAAGACAGAATCAGGAGATTTACCATTTAAAGGGGCATTGGGTGATTTATTAACTAAGTAAGCAGCTGTCATCAGTGCTTCACCCCCAGAACTTCTTAGAAAGGCCAGTAGGTGCCATCAAGCACCTAACCTTTTCTAATAAAGTTCTGTTCATTCTTTCAATTACCCCATTCTGTTGAGGTGAGTAAGGAACAGATTTATGCCTTCTAATACCAGATTCAGCACACAAAGCATCCATTTGGTGATTACAAAATTCAAGGCCCATATATCTTCCCTAAGTGTACCAATCTTTAAACCAGTTTGATTCCTCAATCAAAGCTTTCCAGTGTTTAAAATTCCCAAAAACATCAGATTTGTTTTGCATGAGAAATACCCAAACTTTTCTAGAAAAATCATCCATGATAGATAAAAAATATCTTCTACCACCATGTGTGGGCGTCGAAGAAGGACCCCACACATCAGCATGAATGTACTCAGTACACGGGTGGATTTTATCCCAACAGGATATGAAGAGTTAAAAGACACTCTATGTTGTTTACCAGCTAAACATGATTCACAAAGATCAACTTCACATAAATCAGATTTTAAACAACCAGCATCTTTCAGAAATTTCATGCCTTTATCACTCATATGCCCTAGTCTAGCATGCCACAAAAGCGTATTCTGTTTAACCTTATCAGAACTAGAACTAGAACTAGCAGCAAAAACATAATTAACCACATTAGAGACCACAAAAAGATTATTCTTGAAAATGGCCTTAAACAACATCAAATTCCCTTTGAATATTTTAATCATGTCATTACAAAATCTCCCTTCTAAACCTTTCTTCGCCAAGGTAGCAAGTGAAATCAAATTGTAAGACAAATCAGGCACATATTTCACACCATCAAGACAAAATCTTGTCCCATTCTCAATTGTAAGACAATTTTTCCTATACCTAAGACAGGACATCTATTGTCATTACCCATGAACACAAAGTCATTTTCAACAGGTTGATAGGAATCAAACAATTCAACATGAGGAGACATATGGGAGGTGCACCCTGAGTCTAGCAACCACACAGACTTAGAAACATCTTTAGCCATATTAACAACAGAAAAACAATTCATATCATGAACCATCAAAAGTTCATCATGCCTAACTGCTACATCAGTCACAACATTAACATCATTGTTCTGATTACCAATTTGATTCTTCTCTTTCTTAGGGAGTCTACAATCTTTAATGAAGTGACCCTTCTTACCGCAATTATAGCATTTCTTATCAGATTTACCTCTTGATTTAGATCTGTAAGATCTAGACTGACCCCCTAACATTGCTTCTGCCCCTATCATTATGCTGTTGGTGATTACCCTTTTTCCAAGACCTACCCCTAGTGTTAAACACCTTATCAGAATGCTTAGAGGAATTCTTCATTTCAAGTTCTTTGTTCTTTAGACTCTTAATCACATGATCTAAAGTCAAATCATCTCTAGCATATTGGATAGCAGACTTCACATCAGAATATGAATCAGGGATGGCATTCAACAACACTATAGGCACATAATCATCTATATGCTTATCTCCAGTTGCTTTTATGTCTTGAACAAGTTTAGTGAAATTATCTAAACCCTCATCTAAGTCTCTAGATATATCCAATTTAAATTTAAAGAATTTACCAAGCAGGAATATTCTAGATGACAGAGATGACTCAGCATACAGTTCAGACAGCATCTCCCATAGGTCCTTGGCTGTTTTGCAATCACTAACTTTTCTAAGCACAACATCAGATAAACTAAGGATAATGGCAGATTTAGCAAGTTCATCAGTTTCAGTCTTTTTAGCTTCAGTAACTTCGTCATCAAAGAGTTGATCAATTGCATTATAAACTCTTTGTTGGACAAGAACACAATGCATCTTAACTTGCCAGATGCTGAAGTCGTTCTTTCCATTAAAAGGAACTATGCTATTCGAGGTGGAAGTCATTATTGTGTTTGACCGTTTAACGGAATGAGCAAACAAGTGCTCAAACACTTGGCCAACTAATCACAACTAATTCCACACTATAGCATTTGTCATCCTTTTAAATTTTTTAAGCAAACCCAAATTAATTTTGGGAGCCCAAAAAATTTCAGACTTGACCACACTATCCAGACAGGCCCAAAATTAATTTTTGGGAGGCCCAATAGTCCCAACGGTCACTTTTTTAAAATTTGGATTGATTTCACAGATTCCCAAAAATATCACACTTATCAAGATATTCAGAAATCTGCTTTTTCAGGGAATCAGAAATCAATTTTTTTATTCCCGAAAAATTTCAAATCCTCAATTTTTTCACACAAAGTTCACATAAGGCACATTCAACACAGAACATGTAAAGATCACCAAGAACACCACACAAAGCAGTTTATGCACAACAAAATGCAGAAAACACAGAACACAGTTTAAGCATAATATTTCCAGATTTTAAAGTACAAAGCTCCAAGCATGAAAATCACATATTTCAAGCAACAATCCAGAACAAGAATATTATCTTAAAACTGTAAAAAGATGGATCAAGCTATTTTACCTTGCGGGGGTGCCTTGACCAACCCCCCGTCCCAAAGTGGCCTATGGCTCTGATACCACTGTTGGGTAACTCCGGTACCCTGTATTAACCTATCTATTACAACCCAAAAGACCTAACTAGTGGGATTACATAGCTTGCCTCACAATACAAGTTCACTCTTAAGAAATAAAACAGAAACAAAAAAACAGAAACGAGAGACAGCTCCAAGAGACTGCTGTCTCGGCTTCAATGGACAGATTTAGTCCTCTCCCCCAGCCTCGTCGGACAGATTCGTCTCCTCCGTTGTTTCCTCTGTTTTCAGATCCAAGGCCCAGCTTTCGTCTCCAATGGTCCAGTCCTCTTGTTCTCTTTCCGGATCTACAAAAATGGTTAGTAGAACAACAAAATAACAACTAATGTTAAAGGAAACTAGAGATACCAAATAGATCTTTATAGATCTACTAACAAGTCGGCTCGGAGCTCCCAAATGAGACACAACTCCAACATAGAACACTAAGCTCCGCCGGGATCCACCACCATGGGACCACCGCCAACATCACCGGACCACTACAGCCACTGCCGGACCACCAAGGGATACCACAGTCCCTGTCTCGCCACCTATACCGGTTGCCACCCTCAAACCCTTCGCCGGAAAACCGATTTCCGGCGACCTAGCCACCAAGGCTCAAAAAAGAGAAGCTCACAGCCCTACCGGAACCCCAAGGTCCGGTAATCCAACCCCCCACAATATCTCACACCTCTCACTCCCTTGCCCACACACTCACAACTAAAGAATAGAACAAATCTAAGCCTAACTAGGGTGGTGGAGAAAACTGATGGAGGAGAGAAGGGAGGTGGGGGCGCCGCTCACAACATAAAAATGAGAAATGAGGGATTATGTTTGGGCTGTCCGGATGAGAGGGAGTATATAAAGAAATGACACATGGGCCAGGGATTATGGGCCTCAGCATTAAGCCTTCATGGGCCAGGGACATGGGCTGCAGTTGTGGGCCAAAATTATAACAGTTCGGTATCTTTGTATTGTGTCATGGTTTAGATGTCCTAATTCCTTAAATAATTGAGTTTGTCAATACTTTTGTTCGATAGAAGAAAAAAAGGAAAAGTTTTACATACAGAAATCTCTGTGAAGCCCTTGCAGTATCTATCTCATTAGAAATTTTTAGGAACCAATCTTATGTCCTTATCACCGATTGTAAAGATGCCACATGCATCTAAGTGTCCCCCTTCCCCACTTTGACTAATTGCGTTATCATTTGTGGCAGAAAATAGACTTGGAACGAATTCTTGTTTATCTGCTCCTCTATATGAGGAGGAAGACAAGATAAGATATATAATCCATTTGACACCATCCCTTTTGATTGCTCATGTAAGATCACTACAACCTTTTACTACTCTTACCTGAATTTCCTTCAAGGGGCACCACCGTAGGCTGTAGTAGATTCCCTTAGCTATTTTAGTTATTTGGGTTGAAGGGTTTTGTAACAAATATGGGTTGGAAGGCCATGGAGGAAAGCATTGGTGTTCAGGTGATCACCGGCCGGTGGTTCATGGTTTTCGCGTGCCTTCTTGTCATGGCTATGGCCGGTGCCACCTACATGTATGGTATTTACTCTGGATTCATCAAATCGGCTATGGGTTATGATCAAACGACGATTAACTTGCTGAGTTTTTTCAAGGATTTTGGTGGCAACATCGGAATTGTGTCTGGTTTAATCAATGAAGTGACTCCACCGTGGGTTGTTCTGTCCATGGGCGCGGCCATGAACTTTTTCGGGTACTTTATGGTGTGGCTGGCCGTGACCAGACGCATCGTGAAGCCCCACATATGGCAAATGTGTTTCTACATTTGCATAGGCTCAAACTCACAGTCATTTGCCAACACGGGCGCATTGGTCACTTGTGTCAAGAACTTCCCGGAGAGCAGGGGAATTGTGCTAGGCTTGCTTAAGGGGTTTGTCGGCCTAAGTGGCGCGATCATCACGCAAATCTACCGTGGATTCTATGGGAATGATGCGCCCGCCTCACTGATCCTGATGATCGGATGGCTCCCGGCTGCCGTGTCTTTCGCATTCCTAAGAACGATAAGGTTGATGAAAGGGGTTCGACAGGAAAACGAGGTGAAGGTGTTCTATGACTTGCTGTACATCTCCCTTGCCCTCGCTGGATTCATGATGCTCATTATCATTTTGGAGAGTACGCTGACGTTTACACAAGCTGAATTGGCTGCCAGCGCGGCTGTGGTGCTCGTTCTACTCTTTGCCCCCGTGGCTGTCGTGACACGCGAAGAATGGAGCCTCTGGAAAACTAAGAAACTAGCCAAGTCCAATGATCATGTTCCTCCTCCCCAAAACACCGTTTCAATTGACCTACCAATTAACCAAAACCAAAATCAGGACAAAAACGTAAATCATTCGGATAATCCCGTTGATCCTTCGTCATTAGTACTAGAAGCCATAGCTTCAAACTCATCTTCTACTGATCTGCCATCTCAGCAGAATCAGAATGTAAACCAAAACCAGAATCTGTCTTGCTGGCGGACAGCATTCAATCCGCCAGCTCGAGGCGAAGACTACACAATCCTCCAGGCACTTTTCAGTATGGACATGATCCTCCTCTTCATTACCACCGCCTTTGGCATCGGTGGCACCCTGACGGCAATCGACAATCTCGGCCAAATTGGGGATTCCCTTGGCTACCCTTCGAAAAGCATCACCACATTCATCTCACTCGTCAGCATATGGAACTACCTGGGCCGTGTCGTGGCCGGTTTCGTCTCGGAAGTCCTGATGACCCGGCACAAGTTCCCCCGGACATTGATGCTGACGCTGGTGCTCCTCCTATCCTGTTCGGGCCACCTCCTGATCGCCTTTGGCGTGCCCAAATCACTGTACCTGGCGTCCGTGGTGATGGGGTTCTGCTTCGGTGCGCAGTGGCCGCTCCTGTTCGCCATCATTTCGGAAATCTTCGGGCTCAAGTACTACTCGACGCTGTACAACTTCGGGGCGGCCTCTAGCCCTGTGGGGAATTATCTGTTGAACGTGAGGGTAGCGGGAGGGCTGTACGATGCTGCGGCGGTGAGGCAGATGGCGAGTAATGGGGTTGTGAGGAAGGCCGGGGAGGATTTGAGATGCGTCGGGGTGGAGTGTTACAAGAAGGCATTCCTCATCATTACGGGGACGACGGTGTTGGCGAGCGTGTTCTCGTTGGCGCTGGTGTTCAGGACCAGGGAGTTCTACAGAGGGGATGTGTACAAGAAGGTCCGGGAGGAACAGGAACGGCAAAGCCTACACGAAGAGGGAGGAACACAGGGATGATGAGGATGATGATGATTGTAATTGATGATTTGATGTTGTTTGTTGGGTTCCAGGATTGTCGGATTCGGACATTAATGTCAGGTTGGTTGAGGTAAATTACATTACTGTACATCCCACTTGCGTTGAGTTGGTGTCTGTGTACACGTGACCTAGTGGAACGAATAAAAAAAAAAGAAGATACTTAAGGGTTGGTACTTAGGACACTTGGTACTAGGGTTGTAAAAGAATCAAATATTTGGTTTCGAATTCGTGATTCGATTCGAAATTATTCGGAATTTTAATATACGTATTAATATTTGATTCGATTCGATTTTCGATTTTATATTAAAAAGTATATAAATATATAAATTTATTTGTTAAATATTTTTAAAAATTTAATTTTAGTGACGTATAGTAATTTACTAGTTAATATAAGACTATATTTTTATATATGAATATAAAATATTAAATTTGATCGATAAATCAAATTAAATATTTAAGTTTAATAATTAAAATATAATTTAATAATTATTATATCTACCTTATAGGAAGATAATTCGATCGATCGATAATATTCGAAAAGCTAGCAATCAAGCGAATACTGTGGTATTCAGGTTCGGATTCGGTTCGTTTACAACCATACTTGGTACTATGTTCTGCCGAGACTGGTCAGTGTTCCGGGAATCCCGGACTGCTTGGGGCCAAGGGCTACCTACTGGCATTCAATATCATTGATAAGATTGTAGTAGATGTTTTAAATAATACGTAGTATAACCACTTCCTACTTTGATTCCATTGATGATTATGCGCAATTACAAGCATATACCATTTTTTTTATTTGATATGACGCACCCTAACACGCAGAGCTCATGCCCATTTAAACTATTAATAACTCAAGTTCAATACAAATATAAATTCTAAAAATTCGATATTTTAAAAACTACAATGACGAAACAAATTTAACAAATCTTATTTGGCTATATTTTAACTTATATAATCTATATAATAAATCCTGAATACTTTTTGGCCTATGTAGACTATATTGTCCCTTATTCAATATAACTAATTTTTTTTAATTTTTTTGGGTTATATCAGTAATTATACCACCATTTTATAATAATTGGCTACAATTAATCCACGTCATTGACGATTAATCACTGACTAATTCCAACTCACATTCCACATCATCAATATCTATATTTAAAAAAAAAAATAAATCTATTTATTAATATATTAAAATCTTGAGAAAATCTTCATATATATCTTAAAAAGATATAAATTTTTTTATCACACCTAAAAGATATAAATTGATTAAAAATATATGATATAAATTATTTATTTGTATATATATTTTAATGAATATTATTGTAATATTATTAAATAATTTAATTTAGGTTTAAATTTTATGTTTAAAATATATAATCCCATATCAATATAGGAATATAATAACCATATTTTAAATACAAAATACATCATTAAAAATATACTGTAAAAATTAGTAAACTATAAAAAAATACTATAAAAATTAGTAAACTATAAAAATTAAATGAAATTTTAATTCTAATTTCTATATAAGTTTTAATTTTCAAAGTATAATCTCACAAATATAATTTAGATAAACTATGAAATATATATATATAGGAAAACGTAAGTATGCAGTTTTTAAATTATAGTAAAATTTTTATCATTTCAAATATAAAGAAATATATTATGGGTTTAGACGGTAAAGAAAATACATAAACAAATCTTTAAATAAATATATATTATTTTAACTAAAAATAGTTAGGAGTATTAAAATTAACTTCTTATTGTATTTTTTTTTCTAAAAAACTACATATAGTACATAAAACAAACAATTTCCATTGTATACACCCTCAACTATACCAATGTGTATACTTATATACTTGAACTTTATTTGTGAAAAAAAATACAACCCAACTATTAAACTTTGGAAAAAACCATTCCTTCTGTCAAAAATCAACGTTAAGCTCATGTTCAAAACCGTGAAGTTCAAAGAGTTAAAACAGTCAGCTCCTATTTTTTTCTTGACCTCGACTCTAATCTCATTCATCAAACCCTAAACCCCGTCTGTTTGCCATCATAGGCAATTGCTTTGTGGTTTCCACCACATTTTCACACTTACAAATGGGTAATACTTTGTGCTCCAATGCAAATTCACTCATATAAGTTGCATACCAACACAACAAAACAATTCTTAAATCATATGGTAAGAAAATGATTTTGCATAATTTCGGAAATCAAAAGAACAACTCAATTTGCATAACTGAGAAATTAGAGTATAATTTCCCATTCAGATTTAAATAACTAAATTTCACAAAACATAATGCAGTTTCATAATTTAGATTCTTGCAATATTCAGATTCACATAACAAAACTCAAACCCCCGTTCGACTTAGCTGAAAACATTCCAAACAAATAAATTTCATGGAGCCCAAGAGTCTAAATCATACCAGGGGTGGAGGTAGACGACTGGGGTTGGGGGAAGAGCGCACAGATTCATATTTCAGAAAACGAAATCGGGGTTGAGAGATCGTCTATCAACGGAAATTGTTGCTCCTGGAAGGGTTTGCACACAAGGACGTGAATGAATGAAACAATGGAATATAGATGGCGATGGTGATGGCAAACCACAAAGTAGTCAGCGGGTTCGAGGGGGATGTTCGATGGGAGAGGATATGGTTCGGGTAGTGGATAATGGGTTTTCGGTCAATATTTTTTTTTGAGCTGACTGTTTTAACACTTTGAACTTCACGACTGGACACGATGTAACCTTAATTAATTTTGATGGAATGATAGTTTTCTCAAAGTATAATAGTTGTAGTGCATTTCTTTCCAAAAAAGTAGTTCAAGTATATAAGTGGACACAGTTGAGGGGTATACAATGAAATTACTCTACATAAAAATATCGGTAACAAAATTCAAATACTTTTTTGTATATATAAAGTTAATATCATGATAATTTACTTTTATATATATTTTTATCGGTCATTAATCTACATGCATAATTATTAATACTACCTTTGTTCCTTTTATATAAATATAATAGATATAATCATCAACATATTTTTGCAGGTGATTAAAGTGAGTTAGAAAGACAAATTTTAATATACTTAATCAATTTAGTTATACATATAATATTTATAATAGTAGGGGTGATAATCATAGAGTAATTTTTCTATTTATATTTTACTTGCATAAAAAAATTAAATTATATTTGGTATATGTAATATGAAAAAAAATAATTTATTTTTATGTCATTTTAAAAAAAGATAATAAAATTATATTTTTATTAAAAATATTATTTTCATAAATATACTAAAATAATAATATCTATCATTTTAAATATATTAATCGAGTTAGCATTAGTTTGTATTTAAAAAAATTAATACCCGTCGCGCGAAGCGCGGGTGAAAAATCTAGTTATTATAAAACTTTAAGTGAAAGTATGTCTAAATTAGTATCTAAAACCCTAATGGGGCAAAAAAAAAAAAAGGAAAAACAAAAACGGGGAAGTATTAAATTACTCTTTTCAAGATTGTCACTATGGAAGTTTAAGCTGGATTCCAAATCGTTTCTTGATTCTCCAAGATCCTTTCCAAGTATTCGATCTTCTTCTTTTTTTTTCCGGCAGTCTTTCTACTGTGTTCTTCCTATGGACGTCCCTATCCAGGAGGACCCCAGGCGGTGATCCTCCGGATCAAGCCTGCCGCGGCTGAACTTCCTCCCCCCAAAGATCTCTTATAGGGACATGGCAAACAAAGGGGCCAGAGCTGTTCATATTTCAATAGGTGATGAGTCTGATGATCTTATTGGTGATCTAGACGATATGATTTGGACTACTAATAATGGTATTCCTAAATTAATTCTCTCTAAGGCCTTCAAGGAGAGACTTCTCCGCAATTGGCAACATGTGGTTATGCTCAAAGTCGTGCGTCTTGGGAGGGGGGGGGGGGGAGGGGGGGGGGGGGGGGGGGGGGGGGGGGGGGGGGGGGGGGGGGGGGGGGGGGGGGGGGGGGGGGAGGGGGGGGGGGGGGGGGGGGGAGGGGGGGGGGGGGGGGGGGGGGGGGGGGGGGGGGGGGGGGGGGGGGGGGGGGGGGGGGGGGGGTGGGGGGGGGGGGGGGGGGGGGGGGGGGGGGGGGGGGGGGGGGGGGGGGGGGGGGGGGGGGGGGGGGGGGGGGGGGGGGGGGGGGGGGGGGGGGGGGGGGGGGGGGGGGGGGGGCTTGAACATACTGGGAAACTACTTGCATGTCCAATTTTGGCATGAACACTTCAATCCCTGGACTCATGTGATTACTTCTGTCGTTACATGGATTAGGTTACCTAATATCCCACTATTCCTCCATAACAGAAGGGCCATCCATGGAGCTGGTTCTCTTGTTGGTGATGTGATCCTCATTGCTGAAACGGATAAGTTTGCTAGAGGAAAATTTGCCAGTCTAGCAGTGAGAATTGATCTTTCTGAACCATTGGCTTCTCAGGTCGAAGTAGATGATACGATCCTCCGGGTTGAATACGAAAATGTCAAGATCATTTGTTTTAAGTGTGGCATGTGTGGTCATACCAAGGACAAATGCCCCTCTGCTATGGAGGACCAGGATGCACCACTGGATCAAACTATACTGGGTCGCCAAGATCATAACAGGAAGGAGTCAGATGGAACAGGTTTGGGACCCTGGATGATTGCTCAACCTAGAAGGAGGGGTCCAAGAGCATCCACTTCCACTAAGAAAGTGTCCACCCCTGTTGCCAATAATATTACCAGATTCTCCTCTTTAGCAACTAACATAGATTCTGATCAGGAGGCCGTGGAACCTTCTAATTCCCCCTCCCTACTTGTTCATCCTCCACTTAAACCACTCAGAACTCGCTCCTCCCCCTTTTCATCGCGTTCCCCCTTTGCTAGTCACCAAGTGTCTTCTTCTAAGGCTCTTCCTGCTCAGTCCCTTCTGTGAAACCTGACTTTCCTTCCCTTTCCCCGCCATGGTCCCTGTAACCCTTAGGTGCTAAAGCTCGAATTGTCAATTCATCCCTTCCAACTTCCTACCACAAAGCAGTGGAGGTTGTTGACCCCTCATTACATAAGCGCAAGAGATTGAAAAGCCCCCTTACATATGGAGAAGGGAGACCCCCTGATGGTGAAAGTAATGTGGATATGTATTCCCCTTTATCTTCAAGCCCGGGCACAACAACTTGGAAGGGACGTGCCTCTAGCCTCCACTACAAGAAAAATTCCTTGCAGCGACCGAAAAATCCAGTCGGTGGCCCAAAGAGACGGGTCGTCTCCCGGCTCACCGACCGCACAACCGACCGAATGTGTCGGTCGGTAATTGGTCGGTAGGGCGGCCGAGCAGCAACCAAATGGCGGGTGGTCGGCAGGGGCGGCGACCCGTTTTCCGACCGGCATTTGGTCGGCGGAACGCACCGACCGCAGGACCGACTACGGTTAGGGTCGGCACAGCCTGGTCCCAAAAGGTCCGGGAATTCCCCACCGACCGAAGTACCGATCGAAAATTGTGGTCGGTAATTCTCTTTTCTGAAAAAAAATATTCTCAGGGGGGCTCGAACCCGAGCACCTCAACATCACTCAAACACAACCCTAACCAGCTTGGCTAGCACTCTAATCCATCAATCATATTCCGCCATGTGTCCTATATAGTATACCTTCTCAAATATGTTTGAAAGGTTTTGTTAAAGAGAGGACTCGAACCCGGATACTCTCCAAGTTCCCCTCGCGCGCGTACCATCTTTGTAACCGATGTTTCATGTTATTCTATGAAATGCTTTATATATAACCTACATAAACGCATATATACATATATATGTGTATTTAAAATATAAAATAAAAACTAAAATTATATTAATTAAATAAAAAAACTAAAATAAATGAATTAAATAAAATAATAAGATCATTTCAAAACTAAGATAAATTCGAATTAAATTAAAAAATAAATAAATAATTAAATTAAAAAATAAATAATTTAATAGCTCAAATAAAAAATAATTATATTCTAAATATAATCAAAGAAATATTTTATAAAAATATAAAATAAATGAAAAAACTTTTAGAGACCGCAAATTCGGTCGGTAGATTATTTTTTAAAAAATAATTAAAAAAATTGGAAAAGAAATACCGGTCGCCAGGTGCGGTCGGTAAATCCGACCCGCATGCTGGTGGTCGGTGATTTCGGTCGGTGCTGCGGTCGGGTTCACCGACCAAAATAAATTTGGACCAAAATAAATTTGGTCGGTGTGTTGGTTGCTGCAAGACTAGGGGCCCCCCCAACGGCTCTTTCTCACCGACCGTGGCGTGCGGTCGGCGGGACGGTCGGTAAATCCGACCCGTGTCCTTTCGGTCGGTGCTGGCGATTTTTCTTGTAGTGCTCCCTTTTTCATCCTTTTCCGTGTCGTTTTTAACTCTCTTTCTTTCCTTATGAATATGAATCAATCTATTGGTTTTTGAAATGTGCAGGGAGCTGGTTCCAGGGATTTCAAAAGGGAATTCCGGGATATCACATATTACAAAAGGATGGATTGTATTGTACTGTTGGAACCAAGAATTAGTGGTGGTCGTGCAGACAACTTTATTGCACATAGCAACTTCAACAAATCCTTTCGGGTGGAAGCTGATGGTTTTTCTGGTGGCCTTTGGCTTCTTTGGAAGGACCATGTCAAAATTGAGATACTTGAATACCATTCCCAATTTATAGATACCAAAATCACAGTGAATGGCTCTTCTATTTTCATGACCACTGTGTATGCTGCTCCCAATAGATTTAGACATACTTGGTTTTGGCCGGAGCTTGCTCGCATCCATCATACTAGAACCGAACCATGGATCATAGGTGGTGATTTCAACTGTATCATCAAGATGGAAGAAGCTCGAGGGGGTTCTATTTCTACCTTATCTATTTATAAACTGCAGACTTGGCTCAGAAACTCGAGGATGGAGGAACTCAGATCGTTTGGGAACAAATTTACCTAGGCTAGAGGCTGCCCTCGAAGACGACTGGATCACATTCTAGGCAATTCTTCATGGATGTCTCTCTATCCTCACTGTACTACTCAAATCCTACCGAGAATTCAATCTGACCACTCTCCTCTCCTTCTCAAGATTTCTAGTGTCACCAATCTTAGATATCAGAATGGTCATAAGTTCTTTAGGTTTCAAGTGGCTTGGCACACCTCCCCTGAATTCAAACATCTGTTTGATACTACTTGGTAGTCTAGACTCTAGAGCCTCATTTAAAGACAAGCTTGAAGCTCTCAAAGTCAAGGTTCAGGAGTGGAGCTACAATATCTGGTCTGCGAAAATTCAGAGGAAAGCTAGATTAAGGGCCCGCTTGGCTGGTATTGAAAAACAAGACTATTTGGGAGGATAATAATTTCTTACAGAGGCTTCATAAGCAACTTACCGTGGATTTGAGCTTATTGCTAAAAGAAGAAGAATCTTTATGGATTCAGCGCAGTGTCAGAGATTGGAACCTTTCTGGGGATAAAAATACCAAATTTTATCACAATTATATTCGAACCAGACGAGCCAAGAAATGCCTATCTATTTTGGAAGATGCTCATGGCAATACCTTCCATGGAGAAAAGGAAATCCTAACTATGGTGTTAGACTATTTTCATCATCTTTTCCAGGAAGACTCTGGTAACCTGACTGAGACCTACTCTGCTCAAGTTTCTCTGCCACAGATTTTGAATGCTGATAAGAGGTCCCTGGAACTCCCTCCTACTTTTGAAGAAACCACTAAGGCTATTCTTGCCATGGCCCCTCTTAAAGCACCGGGTCCAGATGGCTTCCATGTTTTTTTCTATCAACAGAATTGGCCGATTATTGGGCATTCAGTTCATTCATTCATTCTAGATGTTTTCAATGGCATAAGCAGCATCAAGGACGTCAATCAAACACAGATTGTCCTCATTCCAAAAGTCAATGATCCCAAGACAGTCATGCAACTAAGACCAATCAGTCTTTGTAATGTTATTTACATAATTCTTACTAAGATTTTTGCTAACAGACTTACTTTTATTATGCCACAGATCATTGCACAAGGTCAAGCCAGTTTTTTCAAAGGGAGGATAATCCATGACAATATTATCACATGCCAAGAGATCACCAATATGATAAGCTTAAGTGGAGTTTTATCAGAACTTTACTCTCAGCAGTAGGTTTTCCCTTATCTTTCATTGATCTCAAATATGAATTGTGTAGAATCTTCTACTATTCAGGTTAATTGGAATGAAATTCTCTCACCTCCGTTCAACCCAACCAGGGGTATCAAGCAAGGAGATCCCATCTCTCCTTACATGTTCATCCTATGTATGGAAAGACTAGATAATCAGATTCTGAAGGCAGTGGAGGATGGTCAATGGCAGGCAGTAAGTTGGCAAAGGAATCAAACTAGAATCCCTTATTTATTTTTTGCAGATGGTCAATGTGTCCGCACCATCTTATGGTTAGTCGCCCATGATCGTGTCCTCACAGCCACTGAAAAATTCAAGAGAGGTCTGATTAATGATCCTAAATGTTGGAAGTACGGGGAAGAGGAGACAATTGTTCATGCACTAAGAGACCGTAACTCTTCCTCCATGGTTTGGAAAAACATCAATCTTCATCTACCTGAGCTTTTCTGGACGTATAATAACAAGGAATGGATTTATTCCATGAATTGCACTAAGATAGAGGAAGCAGAGGCATCCACATTTGGATTTTGCTGCTGGATAATCTAGAAGAATAGATGCAAAGAGGCATATGGCTGTGATATTACCAGTTGGGAGAATCTTCACTGGAACGTCTTGAGAGCTTCGGTCGAATACTTTGTGGGCAGAAATGAGCTTAGGAAAGGTGGAGTCCGTAGAGACTCAAATGGTCATTGGGTAGGTGGCATTACAGCACATGGTGAGCATATGCCTGTGGTCCTTGCTGAAGTTTTGGGGGATTTTTCTATTTTTGTAGCTTGCTTGGGATTTGGGTATCAAGCAATTGATCATTGAAGGTGATAATAAAGAGATTATCGTTCTTCTCAACTCCAAGGATTTCTTGGATGGCCCCCATGTTAGAGTCATTGCTCAACTCAAAGAAATGCAAGGTTGGCACTCGCATCTGAAATTTAAGCACATATCTAGAGAGAGCAACATGACATCATACACTCTTGTTAGAAGAAGTAATTCTATTTTTGGGGTGGAACGTTTGGGCAGACCCCCTGATTACATATTGGAATCATTGCAAGCAGATATGGCTGGTTCTTGTAATTCTTTTCAAACACTTGAATAAGATTGGCTATGGCCCTTCTTTCTCCCGAAAAAAAATAAATTACTCTTTCGAGGTGAGGTCTTGTTTCCCACCTCTTTCCATATATATATATATATATATATATATAAATAAATTATACTAATTCTATAAATAAATAAATCTATATATAATACTTACCTCTGTTCTTTTTTAAATGTTACAGACCCAAATTTTCTGTAATTCAATACATATTTTTAATACTCAACAACTCGAATTACATACAAGTAAAAATTATGAAAATTTGATATTCTAAATCTTTGCGATTAGACGAATCCAATAAGATCTCACTTGACTATATTTTATCTTATATAATTATATTAAAATTTCAAATGAAAGTTACTGAATGAACATGACAAAACCCCTATGTGTCACTTATATAAAAGAACGGAGGAAGTATTTAATAATTCACAATATCTACGAGGATGTAGAATGATCGACTAACCCTCAATTATCAACCTCTCAATTTTTTATTTTTGTTTTTTATTATTAACATCAACCTCTCAAAATTTATCCACATATACTTCATCCATCTCAATAAAATTGTTACGTTTAACTTTTTAACACTATTCACTGTTTAAGTTTGATTCAAATTTTTATCATAATTATATTAAAAAAATATATTCAAGTAAAATCTTGTAGATTCATATAATCTTACAGTTTAAGAATATTAAATTTTTATAATTTTTTATTGTACATAATTTAAGTTATTAACCGTTAAAAATGTGTATTTGTAACGCCCCAAAAATTTTAAACCAATTTTTGTGATGTCACTGTCGTGTTATATCCCTTAAACTGTTAGCCAATCATTTTAAGTTTGATAACACGAAGCCTGGTAATCAGAAAATCCAACACAACATAATATTAGAGTTACAGAGTAAGCAACAGAAATAAGTCCATCATATAATCATAACATCTCGGCTACAAGCCTCATACAATACCTCACATCGGTACTCACATCTACCTGTCCAAAATATCAAGTACAAGAAGGAATGACAAATGATTGGTTCACAGACCAACTCCAATTCATAGTAATACTGAGAAACATCAGACAAGTCACAGAAAGATAACATATGGTCTAATACAGCATGTTAGTCGACAACATAATAATGCAATCCGACTAGATCACTCAGCCCCAAACCCATCACCATGATCATGCTCTGCGTCCTCCTCGGGAGTATCTATAAGAAAGACAAAATGCAAGGTGTCAGTACATAAAGTACTGAGCAAGAGTAGGAACAACTGGGCAAACGGGGAACGAGATTAGTACAGTTAAATAACAGTTTATAGAGTTGTATGATTGAATACATAAATAAAACATCACACCGTTCCATACCGGTGCTTCAACCACGCCATACACTACAAAACAGATAATAATATGAATGATGAATGGTGAGATGAAATGTTATGACCTATAGTGTCTATCTACCCTAAATGCAGCACATAAGTATGTCTAGCGCGCATCCTAATACCATGGCCGGCATTCCTTCCCATTAAGGATCCACCTCTCCTTAATGGTCGAAAGAGATGCCTACAGTGCCCTCGCCGCAGACACTACATGCATAAAGGGGTAAGTGGACTTACGGAGTGGCATCCCCAAGGATCAAACCACAGACAGCGGGTAGTGCCCAGAGCATCTCGCTCTCGAAAGCTTACATGCCCAGAACTAAGTTCTCGAAAGCATAACACATAATCAACACAATATATATATATATATATATATATATATATGCCCAAGATAATCAAATATTCATGTATGCCAGTTTAACAACTCGAAAGCATAAACATGAGATTTGTATCCTCGAAAACATAAAGTCACCAATCATAATAATGTCAAACACATGCCCAATCTCATGACTCGGAAGCATAAATTGTATAAATCCCATAATCATAATTCACATGCCCGATCCCCTAATTCGAAAGCATACTGAGATAATTTCCAAGTCCCATGATTAGGATTTAGATTCCAGGTTAGCCAAACCCACATATCGGCTCGCAATTGTGTTACAAGAGTTAAGTACAAGGTCACTCGAATCTCCTTAATTTCTAAGACCATCTCCAATAATCAACACCAAACTCAAACACATTTTACAGTAAATGTCACATCAGACAGTAATTCATCTCCAACCATTTACACTAAACTCAAACTCAAAAGAATATTCTCTATATATTATTTCCCATACAAACTTATTTATCTTTTGAATCATACCCATCATTTCTTATAAATTATATATTAACCCTATATAAATTCAATACTTGACGGGACATACATATTAATTAAAAGCAAATGATTTTTCAAGAATTGTAATTTTAATATTTTCCCCACAAGTGTTCAATTTTTGTGTATGCTAATGTCATTTTTTTATGATTGCTAAGATTGTATCAAACCTTTAAAAATTTAATTATGTTTATGTTTAAAATTTATTTTATAAAGAAATCTAAAATTTTTAAATATAATCAAATATAAAATAAATTTAATAAAATATATATGAAGTATAAAATTATTAACTATAATACAAAATTAGATCAATATTCAATTTGCAAAAATCGGAAGGATGAGATTGCAATTATTTTAATTGCAAAAAGTGAGATAGGTTTGTGAATAGTAAAAACTCAAATTTGAGTATTTACTATTCATAAAACTCAAAAAACTCAAAATAGGTTTGGTTTTAGGGTATTGTTGGAGAGAAGCAGCCAACCCAATTTGAGTTATAGGGTACCATTGGAGATGCTCTAAGGCATGGTAGATTCCACAATCCAATACCAATAGTTATGAATCAAGTACCAACAAGGATTAGACCATTTTAAAACATTTCTCGAAGCCTAGAAACGAATAAGAAACGATAATATGAAAGGGAATGAAAAATGGAAGAAAACAGCGAATCTGCACGCAGGGGACACCCTCGGGTTATATATATTCATATTTTAAATTTTTGAAGGAGTCATTATCTCCTAAATCCGATTGCATATTTGAAATCCTTGTTTCAAGTAGGGTCAGATTCATATATGTTTTGCGAAAATTGGATTAGAAACGAGTAAGTTAGAGCCAATTCAAGTTTGTGAGTTTTTGGGTGCACAGGAGGCGTCAATTGTGGCGCTCCAAGCCCCTTTTCGGCGCCATAAAGGCATTGCGGCGCCTAAACTGAAGACTTCAAGGGCTGGGGCGCCGCAGCGGCGCTCTGGACCACTTTTAGGCGCCACATAGGCTATGTGGCGCCTCTGAAACTTCAGCAGAGGCAGAATATCGCGATTTGCACCCTTTTCTTCCAATCTTCCCCACAATAAGATAAATGCTACTCTTGCCTTGTGTTTATGGAGTCCAAACACTTCAGTTCCAGTTCCCAAGCTTCTCTAACTCCCAATGTAAGCTTCCAAACCACGCAATAACACTACAAGGCAAGATTGAGCTCCCAAAATCAATAAGAATTCAAACAAAGTGCTCAACACCAACATGCACAAGGGGTAGGCTGAAATCCCCCAAAATAATCAACCAAGATGAGTTTCAAAAACTGACCTCAAGCTCCTCAACACTAATCCGAACTCTAATCGAAGATTCAACACCAAATTCCAAGCCAATCTACAAAAGTTCATCCCAAATGCCCAAATCCCGTCACTACTTTACACCACTCCAAAAACCCACTGAAACAACCTCAAAATCAAGTGCAAAGGCTAGGAAACCCTTACCAAAGATGTAGATACCAATCCCCCACTTGATTTGAGTTAGAAAACACAAAAATCTCTTCACAAGACCACTTTTCTCCACCTTAGGCATCAAAAACGGGAATAAGCACTAGATTTAAGTGTTGAGCTCTAAATGAAGTCATGGGGGCTGATTTAGGTGTTTTAATGGGTCTTGGGTCAGCCCGGGTCGGATTGGTGCAAACGGGTCGGGTCCGAAAATGGGTTAGTCCACTTGTCTTGAGCCATCTACACCATAATGCACTCACTTGAGCACTTGACTCTTATTCTCTCGTGGGTTTGAACCCCCTTATTCTTCCACTACATTAAAATCATACCTACAAAATATCCATATAATAAATCCTTTGTTAATTAACCATAATTAATTACATTAATAATTTGTTAATTAAATCGGGGTGTTACAATCCCTCCCCCTTAGGATCATTCGTCCTCGAATGCAAGAATATGGATTAAGTAGGTTACCTCACTGATTTGGAGTCAAACCCAATTCAGGATATCGCTCCAACATACTGTCATCGGTCTCCCAAATGGCATCTTCAACTGTAATACCCGAGAATTTTCCAACATAAAATAAATACAGTAAATAAAATAAATACAATAAATAAATAAATACAACAAATAAATAAATAAAGGTAAGGAAATGAGAAATGAAATTTAACTTAAAAAGGAATTAAAAAAATTTAATTAAATAAAAAGAATTAAATAAAGGTAAATAAATTGTTACACGTGTACCCGACACCAAGGGGTTCGAAACCTCGAGTCCAAATATAAATTTAGATCCGAGGGAAATGACGATACGGAATAGGAACCCGAAGATGGCCCGGAAATCGGAATCCGGGAGCATAGAGGGATAGAAGTCCGAAAGAGAGGAGGAAAGGCATGACGGATCGCACGACCGCGCCACACGACAGATTCGCCGGTTGCGAGATTCACTCGCGCGAATCCGAATTTTCCGACTTCGGTTGAACACCTTTCGGCTCAAGACTCACCAAGGCCGACCTTGGACGTCCCTAGGTCGTGTCTACCTATAAATAACCCCTCTTGAAAGCCCCGAACACATTTCAAAACATCCATACTATCTATACGTTCGAAAACCCTAATCCCGGAGTCGTCGGAGGCACGAAACCAAGGCGAGGACTGTCGTGGACGAATTCGGAAGATCTCTAACGTCGTGGTAAGTTCCGATCCGATCCTTGTTCCATATACGATTTGAAAACGAATCCTAACTTTCTTCTTTTTCTTCTCTACACCCCGAATCGGATCTAGAACGAGGAACCCGACGAACGGAGAAGATAAACGGTGGACTGGAAGCCACGCCTCTGAAATCGACGTTCCCGGACGACTGGAAATCTGTAAGTTGACACTTACATGGTTTTGGGAGTAATTAAAACACTTAAATCTAAAAGCTTAATCAAGAATTCGAAAATCTGTCAACATGGGATTTTTACCAGCGCAACAATTTTGTATGATTTTTCCGAACCCTTAAAACTCTTCAAACGAGAAAACTTAAAATACAAAAAACGTTCCTAAGGCTTAGATCTATCTCCTGTAAAAGTTTCAAAATTTTTCGTGATGATTTGCTATATGAAATCAACCCGGAACCGAACTGCTAAAATTTGAATCTTGAATTTCTTGACAGAACTTAGGTCTGAACTTGATGACGTTTTTGACTAGGGTTCTAGGCCGATTTAGATCTTTAGCCAAACATGAAAGTTGTAGAAAAATGTCTTAAGAAGGTCTCTGTAAAATTTCGTTAAGTTTGGAGTTGATTTGCTATGGTAGATCTTGAAAATCGTGAACTGCTATAAGATAAATTCGGACAGATTAATGTTTCTACGAAAATTGATGTTTTTGACCTGTTCTGGTATCTCGGATTGAAAAAGTTAAAACACGAAAGTTGTTCATCTCGGTGTTTCCTAGACAGTGGTAAATTTTCAGAATTTTTGGACTTAGATCTTATTTTAAATTAATTTTAGAGTAAACAGCGGTTTACTAGAGTCAAATCTCGAAATCTTGATGAAACGATGGAATTAGCCTTTAGGGTTGAAACGAGTCGAAATCTTTTTCTAAATAAATTAAGTGAAATCAGAATTTTTGAAATAAATCCCCTTACAAACATGATAAATTAAAATTAGGGGTGAGTGCTCTGCAGGGTGCCCCCTAACTACTTCATTTCGTGCCTTTATGGACGATGGTGACCCCGCGCGAAAATTGAGATATGATATTGCCAAAACGTCATGAGATATATGGCCTACACTCTCGAGAATGTCCACATGGATTTCCCGAGGCTCCGGAGTAGTACTAGGTATGGCAGATACGGCTGCGGCCACCGGTTTCCGACTGAACTTGTCGAGATCACGATGCAATCGTGAAACACTTGAAATTACTAAATCGGGGATGTAATGGGGAATTTAAATTAAATTAGATTATTTATCGTTGTCGTATAAATTTCTAAATGCTTTATTTAAATTAATTATGGCTTTCATTTTAAATTGTGCTAAACGTATTATTGACTAGTGCCATGGAATAATTATGCAAATTGGTTAGATAACTAAATTGAATTATTTATGGCTTATTATCATGTTTTATGTAAATATTAAATTAATGGCTTTTAAACCCTACGATCATGCATTTGTTAACTTACTCAGCAAGTTGTGCTGACCAAACCGTTTATTTTTCCTTTTTTCTTACAGAGTATGTGGAATGAAAATGAGCACGTTCATGCATGGGGGGAATTATATTTTGCAAAACTTTGTTTTTAAATTCTTGCAATAGACTATAGAATAAACGGGCCTGTTTAACCCGTGTTTTGACCATGTCGGTCTTATTTACATTTCCGCTGCAATATTTGTAACACCCGATTTTTGGTCACCCAGGTCGGGATGTTACCGCCACACCTCCATAGTAAGACACGGTTTCTCCGGCTTACTAAAGAGATGCAAGGCTAGGTATTTTAGTATCTAAAAGCTTTGAAAATATTTGCAAACAGCCCATACAAGATAATCTCAAAAATAATAATATCATAGCGCAACGGAAATAGCATTTAAGTATAATATTGCAGCGAAAATGTAAATACGACCAACATGGTCAAAACACGGGTTAAACAGGCCCCTTTAGTCTAATGTCTAATGCAAGAATTTAAATCATAAAGTTTGCAAAATATAGTTCCCCCATGCATGAGCTCATAATCATTCCACATACTCTATAAGGAAAAAGGAAAATAAAATGGTTTGATCAGCACAACTTGCTGAGTAAGTTAACACATGCATGATTGTAGGGTTTAAAAGCCATTAATTTAACATTTACATAAAAGCATGATAATATTCATAAATAATTTAAATGAAGTCATAAGTAATTTAAATAAAGCAATTATAATTTAAAGAACAACAATTAACATATTTAACTATCCCCATTACTCTCAAGATAATATAGCAAGTATTTCACGATTGCATCGCAATCTCGTCAATTTAGCCGGAAATCGGCGGCCGCAGCCGTATCTGCCATACCCAGTACCACTCCGGAGCCTCGAGAAACCCATAAGGATATTCACGAGAGTGTAGGCCATATATCTCATACCGTTTTGGCAACATATCTCAAATATTTCGCGCGGGGTCACCATCGTCCATATAGGCACGAAGTGAATCGTTAGGAGGGCACGCTGCAGAGCACTCACCCCCTAATTTTAACGATCAAGTTCGTAAAGGGGATTTCCTAATTTCCAGATTTCATATCATTATTTCAAAGAGTCTTCTACTCATTTAAACCTTAAAGGCTAGTTTCACCGTTTCAACACGATTTCAAGATTTGACTCGGTCAACCATAGTTTCCTCTAAAATTCAGTAAAAATCGAGTTTAACTCCAAAAATTCTGAAATTTTACCACTGACTCAGAAACATCGAGATGAACAACTTTCGTGTTTTAACTTTTCAATCCGAGATACCGAAATAGGTTAAATACATCAATTTTCATCATAACCTAAATCTGTCCGAAATTCGTATACAGCAGTTCAAGATTATCAAGATCTACCATAGCAAATCAACTCCAAAATTACTGACATTTTACAGAGACCTTCTTAAGACATTTATCTACAACTTTCATGTTCGGCCAAAGATCTAAATCGGTCTAGAACCTATGTCAAAAATGTGATCAGATCGGACCTAAGTTCTGTCAAGAATTTCAAGATCCAATTTCAAGCAGTTCGGTTTCGGTTGGTTTTCACATATCAAATCGTCTCTTAAAATTCTGAGAATTTTACAGTAGATAGATCTAAGCCTTAGGAACGTTTTTCCTTTTAAGTTTTTCCGTTTGAAGTTGTTTTAAGGTTCGGAAAAAATTCGTCAAAACTGTTGCGCCGGTAGAAAACATTCAATGACAGATTTACGAAAGATTCGATTAAGCTTTTAGGTTTCGTGTTTTAATTACTCCCAAAACCATGTAAGTATTAACTTACAGATTTGTAGATATCCGGGATCGTCTATTTCGAAGGCGTGGCTTCCAGTCCTCCGTCTATCCTCTCCGTTCGTCGGGTTCTACGTTCTAAATCCGATTCGGGGCGTAGAAAGAAAAATAAGAAGATTAGGATTCGTTTTCGAATCAAAATGTAAGAGATGAATGGATCGGAACTTACCACGATGTTTAGGAGACTCTGATTTCGTCCAAATCAGTCTCTCGCTTGGTTTCGTGCCTCCGACGACTCCGGAATTAGGGTTTTCGACGTATAGAGAGTTGTAGGGTTTTGGAAAAGTGTTCGGAGCCTTTAAGAGGGCTTATTTATAGTTAAACAAGACCTAGGGGCGTCCAAGGTCTGCCTCTAAGAGTCTTGAGCCGAATGGTGTTCAACCGAAGTCGAAAAATCCGGATTCGGCCGAGAAAATCTCGCACGGGCGAATCTGTCAAACGGCGCGGTCGTGGCGCGCCTTCTTCTCTTTCACCACGCGGCCACCGCGCGGCACTCGCCTGGACTTCGGTCCGGGCGGGTCTTGCGATCCGTCGTGCCTTTCCTCCTCTCTTTCGGACTTCTGTCCCCCCTATGCTCCCGAATTCTGATTTCCGGGGTATCTTCGGGTTTCTACTCTCTTTCTAAATTTTTACCCGGGTCTAATTGGTCGTTTGGACTCGAATCCTCGAGTTCATTGGTGTCGGGTTTCGGTGTACAATTTATTTATCTTTAATAATTCTTTTTATTTAATTACATTCCTTTAATTCCTTTTTAAGTTAAATCTCATTTCTCATTTCCTTATCCTTATTTATTTATTTATTTGCTGGATTTATTTATTTATTGTATTTATTTTATTTATTGTTTATTTATTTAATTATTGTTTTATTTTATGTTAGAAAATTCTCGGGTATTATAATATTATACTTAAATATTATTTCCGCTGCATTATGAGATTATTATTTTCGAATTTATATTGTATGGGTTGTTTGCAAATGTTTTAAATATTTTAAAGACTGAAATACCTAGTCTTGCATCTCTTTAGTAAGCCGGAGAAACCCTGTCTTACTAGGGAGGTGTGGCGGTGACATCCCGACCTGGGTGACAAAAAATCGAGGTGTTACAAGTTGGTATCAGAGCCCGGATATTTTTAAACTAGTATTTTTAAAGCCATTATTATTTTTAAATTATTATTATTTTTAAACTACTAGATTATTATTATTTTTTAAACCGTTAGTATTTATATTATATAGAAGCCCAAAAATTATTATTTTAAACTTTCCTAGCCCAAAATTATTTTTAGCCAAATTATAATTATTTTGACCCAATATAGAGGTCCAAGGATTTTAAATATTATTTTAAATTTTTAAGCATTAATTCCATGGAAATGAATTTTTATTTTGAAAACCCATGGAAAAATATATATATTGCATGAATTATTTTTTGGGGGAAATAATCATTTGCATTTGCATATTGCATCTCCTATATTTAAAGAACTTAGAATCTTGGCGAATTTTAACTTAGAATCTTGGCGAAGTTTAACCTAGAATCTTGGCGAATATTAACTTAGATCTTTTGCTTGCGCTAGATGGCTAGTCAAGATATGATGAACTTGATGATCAAAGTGATGAACATTCACCTTGACTCCCAACAAACCATAGAACAAATGAAACATTGTATGGCTCAATTGGAGGCAAATTTGCACCACATGGGCAACTTAAGAGAGGGGATCACCACCGCATAAACCAACTCGAAGGCCAAGTCCAAACCCTCACTACACAAAACCTAATACTGAAGGAACACATCGATGCTCATGGAAAAGACTTGAACACCATCTTTGACGATCTACTGCCGCCAAGTTCGGAGGAGGAAGACCCGGAGGAGGATCCCGCTACCCCACCGGAGGACGTCTTGAGACGCTAGGGACTCTATTTATTGTAGATACTATTTTGCTAGGAAAATATTTCTACTTTTGTATACCTTCCCGCTTGTACTAAAATTTCTTTTAAGGAAATAAAATGCCTGATTTATTTATAATAAATCGAAAGAAAAAAATCTGGACAGACCTATCCGAACCAAAAAAAAAATCGAAATAAAATAAAACCCAGAAGCGTACGACGCTTCTTAGTTCGATCGAGCACCACGTGCGAAATTACAAAACACATATACATTTTTAAAAATCGTTTAGACTATATGTTAATTTCACAAGTCCTAATCCACCCTATCTGTAACAGAATGACACCCAGAGGAAGAGGAAGAACTCAACCCGCTCCCCAAACCACTACTGAAACACTTCTAAATGTCACGGAACCGGCTCAACCTGTAGAGGAACAACCCCAAGGTGTGCAGGACGCCCCCGCACCGAACAATGTGGGCAATCGTCTTCGGACGATAGAAGAGGTTTTGGTTGCGCTAGGAAACACGCAAGTCAATCAAGGGCAAGCTGCGGCGATACCTCCGCCTCAGGCTCGCCCCAACTACTTGGCAATGATGAATCCTTACCAGCCGCCCCACTATGCTGGTGAGGAGGATCCAGCTAAACTGGAGGAGTGGATCTGAACCTTCGACAAGCTGCTGGGAGCAGTCAAATGTCCGGAAGGAGAGAGAGTGCACGTCGCTTCGTACTACTTGGGAGGCGAATCGGACGACTGGTGGCAGGCGACTCAAGCCAAGCTGACTGAAGATGACGAGCCCTACTCGTGGGCAAAAATGATGGAACTGCTCAGGGATCGAAGATTATCCCTTGAGTACTAAATCAGCAATGTATGAGGAATTCCTGTCGCTGAAGCTAGGAGGCCATACTGTGCAGGAGTACTACACTCGTTTCAAGGAGCTAGTAAGGTTCGCACCAAGGCTAGTACCCACGGATGCAGAGAAAGCACAAAAGTTCGAGATGAGACTGAACCTGTCTGTTCGTGAGGTGATCGCGGGGGTACACTATCCCGACCTACAAGCTGTGTATGACCGCGCTGTGGCAGTAGCGCGTGTGCAACAACTGAAGAGAAGGGTGAGTGGGGAGTCCAGCAGGGGTCCCCAAGACAAGAGGAACATGGACGTGAGAAGCGAGAACAACACGGGAAGGAACGAACAGCGGAGAGGGTCGAATAGGCCACAACAAACCAACAAAGGGAGGAGGCTTAACCAAGAAGAACCGGTACCACCCTGCCCAAGATGTGGACGACCCCATCTGGCGAGGGGATGCCCTCAACAGGGCGCCTGCTTCCGATGTGGTCGAATGGGTCACATTCGTCGGGATTGCCGGACGAGGATCGAGAATATAAGAAGGAGGGAAGATTTGGTCATGGGGCCGGAACAGCCTCAGAACCAAAACGGGCGGAACGGAAATAACCAGGGGTATAGACCCCCTCAAAACCAATTTAGGCCGCCGAATCAGAACCAGAATCAACGACCTCCACCACCGCAGAATCAAAACCAACAGCAAAATCAGCAGGGCAACCAAGGACGCCCTATGGGGAGGCTCAACTTGGTTATCCAAGCGGACGTGCCTGCACAAGGAGAAGTGATGGCAGGTACATTTCATGTCTTGAATACACCCCTTAGTGTTCTATTTGATTCTGGAGCTAGTTGCTCAATCATAGCATCAAGAATAGTGCCTGAGTTAGATCTACCTAAGTGCGAGAGAATTAGCTTAGGAATTCAATTGCCTTCTGGAGAAGTAGTATCTTGCTCTAAACGATATAACTGAATTCCTATAGTGATAAAGAACGTAGAATTCTTCACGAACTTAGTAGAATTTAACTTAAGAGACTTTGACATTATAGTGGGGATGGATTGGTTATCCCAGTATAAGGCGGTGATCGAATGCCAAAAGCAAAAGATCACCTTGTCAAAAATTAGGGGAAAGATTGTAACACCCGAGGAAAAACAAATTCAAATTGTTTTGAACTACGTCATGACTTGATCCCTTCACAGGGTACGTAGGCAGCTTGGAACTAATTTTTAAGTTCAGTCACGAAAATAAATCACAAAATAAATCACGAAATAGATCACAAGGACGATAGGAGGAGTTGGAACCAATTTAGACTAGGCTAATTAGGACACGGAAATGTTGCGAGCGATAAGCCGGACTCGAAACAAGTTTAAGGAGAAGATTCCGAAACGAAGACGACCCAAGGAATCGAGCTAAAACGTAGAAAACCGATAGGGGAAAGCAAGGAAAGACCCGACGGAACACGCGGACCGCCGAACCGGCCGGTCCCGCCGGCCCGCGCTCTCCGCGCGCCGCTGCGCGGCCACCGCGCGGACGGAGGAGTCGCGACTCCAGGGCAGGCCACGCATGCTCCGCGCGGACAAAAGCCTATGTGCGTGTCACCAGCGCGCCAGAGGTGCAGGAGGTGTAAACTTTCCTTCCATGGTGATTTTCTTGCCAAAAACAACACCCCTAACCATGGCAACCGAATCCCAACCTTAGGGAAGGCTATAGGACGGTAATAGGGTGTCCCAAACCCTAGGTTTTCAGAAACATTCAAGCCTCCACCCTCAACTTCCTCTCCAAGTTCAAAACTCCTTCGACACCACTTTCCGGCGAGTATTCCGGCGACGACGGGACGACCGGGACAAGCCCCTGCCCTCTAGACTCTTGGTAAGCTATTGTACAAAGTTTCAATCCGTCCATAGATCTCAGAAACTCATATTCTAACCCTTGTTCCTTACCACGATTTCCCGTCGGAAAATGAACAAAAAGCGATCGGAGAAGTTGGCCGTTCGTCGTGACCCTAGGACGTCCGGAAACCCAATCCAGCGACTCTATCCTCATTCTAAGTAAGTTAAAACCTTACTCACAAATTTTCATGGTTGTTTGTTGTTTAAATCTCGAGATATAGGCTTGTAACAAAAGTTGGTTTTCAAAAACCCTATTTTCGTCCAATTTTAAAGACTCGCCTAAAACTCGACCTTCGGGAATTCAAACCGAAAACTTTTCAACATAAAAGTTGTTCCTAACACCTTTATCTATCTTGTGTCCAAATTTCAGCCGTTGACATTGAGTTTTGCTATCCCAAATCACGCCGTAAACTTTCTGTATCGAACCGAACATTTTAAAACTGAGACAGATTTCCATATTCAACTTGATGCATGTCTTTCACCCATTTTTCGAATGATTTAACCTTGCATTCCTTAACAAAAGTTGTAGATAATTGTGTCTAGATTATGCATATAAAATTTCACGGATTTTGGTGTTCATTTGATATGCGAAACGGCCGAATTTTTGGAACTGCTTTAAAATCGTTTTAAGGGCCGCGAGTATGCAGTGAGTTGTAATCGATTTTTGAGTACCAAGAATCCATTATTTCCAAATTCTTAAAACATAAAAGTTTTTCCTTAACGTGTTGTGTAGTTACTGTAAAAATTTCGCATCGATTGGTTTTGAAATGAATTTTTAATCGGCGTTGCACGAACCTGTGACGAAAACAGTTTTTAAGACAGAAATTATTCCTTGCAATGAACTCGAATTTCGACTCACTTCGGAACCTTATTTCCAAAAACTTAAAACATGAAAGTCGTTCGTGTGTGTGTTTTTGAACTACTGTAAAAATTTCAGAATTTTTGGAGAAAAGAAGAATTTTTAATTAAGAAAGGCGTAAACTGCCTCGAATAGGATTTTTCGAACTTGAGAAAACTCGAACTATGAAAACGCGATATCGATCATTTGATAACTTTGAAATACGAACTTTCAAAAAATCCCGTTCACTAGGCTGAGCCGATCTTCATACTATCATTATCTTTGAGACTGCCTCGTTAGTGGTCTCCTTACTATCTGAGATTGCCTCGTTAGTGATCTCGCGCGCTGTATTTTTGGATCGCCTCGTTAGTGGTCCTACTATCTTTGAGACTGCCTCGTTAATGGTCTCCCATTGTTTGGACTGCCTCGTTAGTGGTCCTATGTTGAGATTGCCTCGTTAGTGATCTCCCGGTATGGTGTCCTCTTCTTAGTCTACGGGATGAAATGTAAAAGACTTGTGTGAGTGTTTCATTAGCTTAAATCATATTTATCATGTCTTTAATTATGTATTTAAAATTTATGCATCTTTCATTATGCTTTAAATTACGCTTTTAAAATTAAGTCCTTAATCATGTTTTCTGCTGCTAATAAATTATGTGTTTTTAAATTCACGTACGGTAAGCGAGATCTTTAGTTTAAACACATGTAACCCCTTTTATTTGTTAGTTAGGGATTAACTTACTCAGTATATCTTTATACTGACAACCGTTGTCATTTCTTTTTACAGAGTATGTCGAGTGACGCATGCACGCGCATTTGGGGGGACATAATTGTGAACATTTTTATTTACTGCATCATACTACTGTTTTACCGGGTCTGTTAAACCCGAGGTTTTGGCCGTGTTGGCCGTGATTACTTTTCCGCTGCATTTACCTTATCCATGCATGATGATTTTTTTTTCTTTTCTCTATCGTACTTGATTTGAAGTATTAATAAATTCCGGACTCACTATTGAATGTTTTAAAACTTTGTATACCCATAAGCCTTGCACCTCCTTAGCGAGCTCGGGAATCCGTGTCTTGCTAGGGAGATGCGGCGGTGACACCTCGGCCTGGGTTACCAAATCCGGGATGTTACAAAGAGAGTTATCTTTTACTCTCAGCCCACTAAGAAGAGTAACAAAATCGTTAGTGCACTCAAACTAAGTAACTTGATGCGTAAGGGGTATGAGCTATATGCGTGCTACGTGCACAACCTTGAGGCGGAAGAGAACAAGGTTGACAGCATACCAGTGGTAAGAGAATACCCGGATGTGTTTCCTGAAGACATCCCGGGAATGACACCTGAGAGAGATCTTGAGTTCACTATAGATCTCATCCCGGGCACAGAGCCTGTCTCAAAAGCTCCGTACCGGATGGCGCCATTGGAAATGAAGGAGTTAAAGGACCAACTCGAGGAGCTGTTAGGAAAAGGTTACATAAGGCCGAGTACTTTCCCCTGGGGAGCACCGGTTTTATTTGTTAAGAAGAAAGACGGAGGATTACGTCTTTGCATAGATTATCGAGGATTGAACCAAGTGACTATCAAGAATAAATACCCTTTGCCGAGAATAGACGATCTATTTGATCAACTGAAGGGAGCTTCAGTATTCTCGAAGATCGACTTACGATTTGGGTATCACCAGTTGAGAATTGCCGAGAAAGACATCCCGTAGACGGCGTTTCGAACTCGATATGGCCACTACAAGTTCACAGTGTTATCCTTTGGGTTAACAAATGCTCCAGCCATGTTCATGAACCTCATGAACAATGTATTTCGAGAGCTGTTAGATCAGTGTGTAGTGGTGTTCATTGATGACATCCTGATCTACTCGAAAAGCGAGGAAGAGCACGCCCAGCACTTGCACCAAGTGTTAGGGACCTTGCGAAAGAATCAGCTATACGGAAAATTGTCCAAATGCGATTTTTGGTTGAAGGAGGTAGCATTTCTAGGACACATAGTATCCGCTGATGGAGTTTCAATGGATCCGGCAAAAGTTTCTGCCGTAACTGAATGGGCAACTCTAAAGAGCCAAACTGAGATAAGGAGTTTCCTTGGATTAGCCGGGTATTATAGACGGTTCGTGAAGGATTTTTTGAAAATCGCACGACCTTTGACCCAGCTACTGAAGAAGAGAGTAAAATACGTGTGGACAGAGGCTTGTGAGACAGCGTTTCAAGAACTGAAGAAACGACTCACAACCACACCCGTATTGACACTACCATAAGAGAATGGTGACTTCGAAGTTTACAGCGATGCTTCGAAGGAAGGTTTAGGTTGTGTCTTGATGCAAGACTCGAGAGTCGTAGCGTATGCATCACGCCAACAAAAACCTCACGTGGAGAACTATCCGACACACGACCTGGAGTTGGCAGCGGTCGTTTTCGCTCTAAAGATATGGAGACATTATCTTTACGGGCGGAAGTGTCGAATGTTCACCGACCACAAGAGCTTGAAATATATATTCACTCAGAAGGAGTTGAATTTGAGACTGCGAAGGTGGTTGGAACTTATTAAGAACTACGATTTGGAGATATCCTACCACGAGGGGAAGGCGAATGTGGTAGCCGATGCCCTAAGCCGGAAAACCCAACACGTGACAAACTTGTTGGTAATTCCGCCGGCATTGTACATGGAGTTGGCAAGATTGGATTTGGAACTTGTGCATCCTGGCACAGTGAGTGACACAATCAATGCCATGATCGTAGAAACTCCAATATTGGACGAGATTCGACTCGCTCAACCGGGCGACGCGAAGTTGGAGAGAATAAAGGAGTATATTGCCGAAGGGAAGGCAATAGGATTTGCTATCCATGAGGATGGAAGCATTCGCTTCAAAGGGAGATGGTGTGTGCCTCAAAAGTATGTCGAGTTGAAGCAAAGGTTGATG
This sequence comes from Hygrophila difformis, assembly GCA_030278955.1. Classification (NCBI taxonomy): domain Eukaryota; kingdom Viridiplantae; phylum Streptophyta; class Magnoliopsida; order Lamiales; family Acanthaceae; genus Hygrophila; species Hygrophila difformis. The sequence goes on along the minus strand of JAOANR010000009.1, from coordinate 36,267,779 downwards.
AATGAAGGTTACCATACACCATACTCAGTGCATCCTGGAGGTGACAAGCTTTACAAGGACCTGAAGAAGATCTACTGGTGGCCGGGAATGAAAAAGGAAGTGGCAGACTTCGTGGCGAAATGCCTCACCTGCCAAAGGGTTAAGGCAGTGAGACATAAGCCCTTAGGACTGATGCAACCACTAGAGATTCCAAGTTGGAAGTAGGATAGCATCTCAATGGATTTTGTCTCGGGATTACTCCGATCACCTAAAGGCATGAACAAGATTTGGGTGATTGTGGATAGGCTAACGAAGACGACCTTATTTATCCCAATGAAGGACACGTGGATTATGGACCAATTGGCCCGAGCCTACGTTGATAATGTGGTACGACGACATGGAGTACCACATGACATCATTTCCGACAGAGACAGTAGATTTGTCTCTCACTTTTGGACGGAGTTACAAAAAGATCTCGGTACTCAAATCAAAATGAGCACCGCATTCCACCCGATGACGGATGGTCAAACCGAGAGGACAATCCAAACACTAGAAGACATGCTGAGAGCATGCGTGCTGGAATTTAAGGGAAATTGGGAATACCATTTACCCTTAATCGAATTTTCTTATAATAATAGCTACCATGCTAGCATTGGCATGGCACCATTCGAGGCGTTGTATGGACGAAGGTGCCGAAGCCCGTTGAGCTGGGAAGAAAACGGTAAGTCTGTGGTAGTGGGACCACAACTTATCGAAGACATGGCTCAACAAATCAAGGTGATTCAAGGAAAAATGAGAGCCGCTCAAGACCGTCAGAAGAGTTACGCTGACGTGAGACGACGAGACCTAGAATTTCAAGTGGGAGATAGGGTCATGCTAAAGATATCACCCATGAAGGGGGTGATGCGCTTTGGCAAATGAGGGAAGTTGAGTCCTCGATACATAGGACCTTATGAAATTCTAGAACGAGTCGCAAATTTGGCCTACCGACTGGCTTTACCGCCACAATTAGATCGACTTCATAATGTCTTCCATGTCTCACAACTAAAGAAGTATGTGCCAGACCCGACACATGTACTTCAACCAGAAGTAATCGAACTTGATGAGGATCTGTCTTATGAAGATGTCCCAGTGCGAATTCTAGACGTTAAGGAGCGAATAACGAGGAACAAAACCGCCAAAATGATCAAGGTTCTTTGGTCGAACCACGAAAGTGAGACGGCAACTTGGGAGGTAGAATCCGACATGAGAGAACGCTATCCGACACTGTTCCAAACCGACACCGACACAGTTATGGGGACATAACTGCAATCTTAAGGGGGAGAGGATGTCACATCGTGCAACATCCGAATTTTACCATGTATTTTTCGTGCATTTTTGTAAACAAGCAAACAAATTCAAATTGTTTGAACTACGTTATGGCTTGATCCCTTCACAGGGTACGTAGGCAGCTTAGAAGTTTTAATTCTAAGTTCAGTCATAAAATAATAAAACCACCAAAAAGACCTTAGCACGGGAGAAGCCGAAACACAGCTTCGAGGACGAAGTTGATTCTTAAGGAGGGTAGACTGTAATACCCGAGAATTTTCCAACATAAAATAAATACAATAAATAAAATAAATACAATAAATAAATAAATACAGCTAAATAAATAAAGGTAAGGAAATGAGAAATGAAATTTAACTTAAAAAGGAATTAAAAGAATTTAATTAAATAAAAAGAATTAAATAAAGGTAAATAAATTGTTACACGTATACCCGACACCAAGGGGCTCAAAACCTCGAGTCCAAACATAAATTTAGATCCGAGGGAAATGACGATACGAAATAGGAACCCGAAGATGGCCCGAAAATCGGAATCCGGGAGCATAGATGGATAGAAGTCCGAAAGAGAGGAGGAAAGGCACGACGGATCGCACGACCCGCCCGGACCGAAGTCCAGGCGCGGGCCACGTGGTGGCCGCGCGGTGAAAGGGCAATTGGCGCGCCACACGACAGATTCGCCGGTTGCGAGATTCACCCGCCCGAATCCGGATTTTCCGACTTCGGTTGAACACCTTTCGGCTCAAGACTCACCAAGGCCGACCTTGGACGTCCCTAGGTCGTGTCTACCTATAAATAACCCCTCTTGAAAGCCCCGAACACTTTTCAAAACATCCATACTCTCTATACGTTCGAAAACCCTAATCCCGGAGTCGTCGGAGGCACGAAACTAAGGCGAGGACTGTCGTGGACGAATTCGGAAGATCTCTAACGTCGTGGTAAGTTCCGATGCAATCCTTGTTCCATATACGATTCGAAAATGAATCCTAACTTTCTTCTTTTTCTTCTCTACACCCCGAATCGGATCTAGAACGAGGAACCCGACGAACGGAGAAGATAAACGGTGGACTGGAAGCCACGCCTCTGAAATCGACATTCCCGGACGACTGGAAATCTGTAAGTTGACACTTACATGGTTTTGGGAGTAATTAAAACACTTAAATCTAAAAGCTTAATCAAGAATTCGAAAATCTGTCAACATGGGATTTTTACCGGCGCAGTGATTTTGTACGATTTTTCCGAATCCTTAAAAGTCTTCAAATGAGAAAACTTAAAACACGAAAAAGTTCCTAAGGCTTAGATCTATCACCTGTAAAATTTTCAGAATTGTTCGTGAAGATTTGTTATATGAAATCAACCCCGAACCGAACTGCTAAAATTTGGATCTTGAATTTCTTGACAGAACTTAGGTCTGAACTTGATGACGTTTTTGACTAAGGTTCCAGGCTGATTTAGATATTTAGCCGAACATGAAAGTTGTAGAAAAATGTCTTAAGAAAGTCTCTGTAAAATTTCGTTAAGTTTGGAGTTGATTTGCTATGGTAGATCTTGAAAAACTTGAACTGCTGTAAGATAAATTCGGACAGATTAATGTTTCTACGAAAATCGATGTTTTTGACCTGTTCCGGTATCTCGGATTGAAAAAGTTAAAACATGAAAGTTGTTCATCTCGGTGTTTTAGAGTCAGTGGTAACTTTTCAGAATTTTTGAACTTAGATCTGATTTTAAATTATCTTTAGAGTAAACAGCGGTTTACCGGAGTCAAATCTCGAAATGTTGTTGAAACGATGGAATTAGGCTTTAGGGTTGAAACGAATCGAAATCTTTTTCTAAATAAATTAAGTGAAATCAGAATTTTTGAAATAAATCCCCTTACAAACTTGATAAATTAAAATTAGGGGTGAGTGCTCTGCAGAGTGCCCCCTAACTGCTTCACTTCGTGCCTTTATGGACGATGGTGACCCCGCGCGAAAATTCAGATATGATATTGCTAAAACAGCATGAGATATATGACCTACACTCTCGAGAATGTCCACATGGATTTCCCGAGGCTCCGGAGTGGTACTGGGTATGGCAGATACGGCTGCGGCCGCCGGTTTCCGGCTAAACTTGTCGAGATCGCGATGCAATCGTGAAACACTTGAAATTACTAAATCGGGGATGTAATGGGGAATTTAAATTAAATTACATTTAAATTATTTATCGTTGTCGTTTAAATTGCTAAATGCTTTATTTAAATTAATTATGGCTTTCATTTTAAATTGTGCTAAACGTATTATTGACTAGTGCCATGGAATAATTATGCAAATTGGTTAGATAACTAAATTGAATTATTTATGGCTTATTATCATGTTTTATGTAAATATTAAATTAATGGCTTTTAAACCCTACGATCATGCATGTGTTAACTTACTCAGCAAGTTGTACTGACCAAACCATTTATTTTTCCTTTTCCTTACAGAGTATGTGGAATGAAAATGAGCACGTTCATGCATGGGGGGAATTATATTTTGCGAAACTTTGTTTTTAAATTCTTACAATAGACTATAGAATAAACGGGCCTGTTTAACCCGTGTTTTGACCATGTCGGTCTTATTTACATTTTCGCTGCAATATTATACTTAAATATTATTTCCGCTGCATTATGAGATTATTATTTTCGAATTTATATTGTATGGGCTGTTTGCAAATATTTTAAATATTTTGAAGACTGAAATACCTAGCCTTGCATCTCTTTAGTAAGCCGGAGAAACCGTGTCTTACTAGGGAGGTGTGTAGGTGACATCCCGACCTGGGTGACCAAAAATCGGGGTGTTACATCAACTCCGTGTCTAGACTAGAGTACTTTCACCATCTTGATCACCTTGTTGCGAAGTACTTTCTCTTTTGTATCTAGAATCGCCACATGGTACTCTTTATACTCCAAGCTCTCATCCAATTCCACTTCATCCGGTTGGATGATCTTGTCGGGATCGGAAACTTATTTCCCTAATTGCGATACATGGAAAACATTATGCACATTTCCCACCTCAACTGGCAATTCTAAACGATAGGCCACCTTCCCAACTTTCTAGATGATCTCGAAAGGGACCTATAAATCGAGGACTCAATTTCCCCTTCTTACCGAATTGTCTCACGGGTCGCATCGGTGAGACTCTAAGAAGTACCCAATTGCCCACAACGAACTCAATATCCCTTCTCGATAGGTCTGCATAACTCTTCTGACGATCCTGAGCTTCCTTCGTTCTGTCTCTGATCACTCGCACAATTTCAGTGGTTTGCTCAGTTATCTAGGGACCCATCACCACTCGCTCTGAAGGACCACTCCAACACAAGGGTGTCCAGCACTTCCTTCCGTATAAAGCCTCGAAAGGAGCTATACGGATACTCGCGTGGTAACTGTTGTTGTAGGAGAACTCCACCAAAGGTAAGTGTTCCTCCCACTGCAACACCCGAGAAAAACAAATTCAAATTGTTTTGAACTACGTCATGACTTGATCCCTTCACAGGGTACGTAGGCAGCTTGGAAATCTAAATTCTAAGTTCAGCCACAAAATAAATCACAAAATAAATCACAAGATCAATCACAAAAACGTTAGGAGGAATTGGAACTAATTTAACTAGACTAATTAGGGCACGAAAATGTTACGAGCGTTAAGCCCGAACTCGTAACAAATTTAAGGTAAAGATTTCGAACCAGAAACGACCCGAGGAGTCGAGCTAACACGTAGAGGATAGAAAAACGATAGAGAAAAGAAGAAAAGACCCGACGGACCACGCGGACCGCCGAACCGGCCGGTCCGGCCGCCACGCGCTCGCCGCGCGGCCACCGCGCGGAAGGAGGGAACGCGTCCCAGGACTGGTCGCGCAACCGTATCAGCCATACCCAGTACCACTCCGAAGCCTCGGGAAACCCATACGGATATTCACGAGAGTGTAGGCTCTAAGTTTCGCCGTTTAGGCAATCCATATCTCAAATTTAGCGCGCGGGGTCACCATCGTCCATTACGGCACGAAGTGAATCGTTAGGGGGC
>JAOANR010000009.1:36204918-36261944 GCA_030278955.1 Hygrophila difformis | reverse complement strand
ACCCTGCAGAGCACTCACCCCTAATTTTAATTTATCAAATTTGTAAGGGGATTTGGTTTTTAAAATCTGTCTTCCATTGTATTAATTTAGAAATAATATCTCAATTCGTTTCAACCCTAAAGGTTAATTCCATGTTTCAACAAGATTTCAAGATTTCGTTTCGGTAAATCACAGTTTACTCCAAAATTCGTCTAAAATCAGATTTAATTCCAAAAATTCCAAAATTTCCTATCTGACTCTGAAACATCAAGATCTACAACTTTCGTGTTTTAACTTTTTCAATCCGAGATACCTAAGTAGGTCAAAATCGCCAATTTTCGCATAAGAAGAAATCTGTCCGAGTTTAATGCACCACAGTTTAAAGATTTCAAATTATATCAATTCAACTCCAAATTTAATGAAATTTGACAGGGATCATCTTAAGACATTTATCTACAACTTTCATGTTCGGCCAAAGATCTAAAACAGCCTAGATCCTATGTCAAAAACGTGATCAAGATCATTCCTAAGTTCTGTCCAAGATTTCGAGATCTAGAATCAAACAATTCGGTTTCAACGGGTTTTCACATACCAAATCAACTCCAAAAATTCCCAAATTTTTACAGTAGCTAGGTCTAAGTCTTAGGAACGTTTTTTGTGTTTTAAGTTTTTCCGTTTGAGTTCGTTTTAAGGGTCGGAAAAATTCACCAAATCTGTTGCGTCGGTAGAAAAACAAAAGTGGACAGATTTATAGTTCTTGTTGAATCTTTTAGGTTTCGAATATTTTAAAATCTCCCAAAACCATGTAAGGTTAACTTACAGTGTCTATGAACGTCGGGGATGTCTAGTTCGGAGGCGTGGCTTCCAGATCACCATTTCTCCTCTCCGTTCGTCGGGTTCTACGATCTAGATTCGATACGGGGTGTAGAAAGAAAAGAACCGAAGTTAGAATCCGTTTTCGGATTGAAACGTGAAAAGATTTATTGGACTAGAGCTTACCACAACGTTTGGAGACCTTGGATTTTCGTCCAAAGCTGCTGCCTCCGTTTGGTGCTTTCCGTCGACTCCGAATTTAGGGTTTCGAACGTATAGAAGATTGTAGGGTTTTGTAAACTTGTTTGGGGCTCCCAAGGGGCTTATTTATAGAATTCTCAATCCCTAGGGCGTCCACAACCGACCTAAAGGTCTGGAGTCGAGAGATGTTCAACCGAAAGTCGAAAAATCCGCGTTCGGGCGAGAGATTCACGCAACAACCGAATCTGTGGGGTGGCGCGGCCGTGGCGCGCTGAACCACCTTCACCGCGCGGCCACCGCGCCGACTTCGCCTGGACTTCGGTCCGGGCGGGTCGTGCGATCCGTCGTGCTTTTCCGCCTCTCTTTCGGGTTTCTATCCCTCTATGCTCCCGAATTCCGATTTCCGGGGTATATTCGGGTTCATACTTTCTCTCTAATTTTATTCTCAGTCTAATTGGATGTTTTGGACTCGAATACTCGAGTTCATTAGTGTCGGGTTTTGGTGTACCATTTATCCATCCTTTTTGTTGAATTAAATTCCTTTAATTCCTTTTTAAGTAAAAATCTCATTTCTCATTTCCTTATCTTTATTTATTTCTTTTATTTGCTGGATTTGTTTATTTATTTATAGTATTTATTTTATTTATTATTTATTTATTTAATTATTGTTTTATTTTATGTTGGAAAATTCTCGGGTATTACAGTCTACCCTCCTTAAAATCAACTTCGTCCTCGAAGTTGTGTTTCGGCTTTTCTCGTCTGGTGCTAAGGTCTTGTGTTTGTTTTATTATGTTGTGACTTAACTTAGAATTAAAACTTCTAAGCTGCCTACGTACCCGGTAAAGGGATCAAGCCATAACGTAGTTCAAAAGTTTACAAAAATGCACGAAAAATTAGGGGGTATGACATCCTCTCCCCCTTAAGATTGCAGTTATGTCCCCATAACTGTGTCGGAATCGGTTTGGAACAATGTCGGGTATCGTTCCCTCATATCGGATTCTACTTCCCAAGTTGCCGTCTCACTTTCGTGATTTGACCAAAGAACCTTGATCATTTTGATGGTTTTGTTCCTCGTTACTCGTTCCTTAGTATCGAGAATACGCACTGGGACTTCTTCGTAAGTCAAATCTTCATCGAGCTCAATTATCTCCGGTTGAAGTACATGTGTCGGGTCCGGCACATACTTCTTTAGTTGCGAGACATGGAAGACATTATGAACTCGATCTAAGTGTGGCGGTAAAGCCAATCGGTAGGCTAGAGTTCCGACTCGTTCTAGGATTTCGTAAGGTCCTATGTATCGAGGACTTAACTTCCCTCGTTTGCCAAAGCGTATCACCCCCTTCATGGGTGATATCTTTAGCATGACTCTATCTCCCACTTGAAATTCTAGGTCTCGTCGTCTCACGTCGTTATAACTCTTTTGACGGTCTTGAGCGGCTTTCATCTTCCCTTGGATCACTTTGATTTGTTGAGCCATGTCTTCGATAAGTTGTGGTCCCACTACCACGGACTTATCGTTTTCTTCCCAGCTCAAAGGGCTTCGGCACTTTCGTCCATACAATGCCTCGAAAGGTGCCATGCCGATACTCGCATGGTAACTATTATTATAGGAAAACTCAATCAAGGGTAAATGAGATTCCCAATTTCCTTTGAATTCCAACACGCATGCTCTCAGCATGTCTTCTAGTGTTTGGATTGTTCTCTCGGTTTGTCCATCCGTCATCGGGTGGAATGCGGTGCTCATTTTGATTTGAGTACCGAGAGCTTTTTGTAACTCCGTCCAGAAATGAGAGACAAATCTACTGTCTCTATCGGAAATGATATCATGTGGTACTCCATGGCGTCGTACCACATTATCAATGTAGGCTCGGGCCAATTGGTCCATAGTCCACGCGTCTTTCATTGGGATAAATATGGCTGTCTTCGTTAGCCTATCCACAATCACCCAAATCTTGTTCATGCCTTTAGGTGATCGGGGTAATCCCGAGACAAAGTCCATTGAGATGCTATCCCACTTCCAACTTGGAATCTCTAGTGGTTGCATCAGTCCTAAGGGTTTATGTCGCACTGCCTTAACCTTTTGGCAGGTGAGACATCTCGCTACGAAATTTGCCACTTCCTTCTTCATTCCCGGCCACCAATAGATCTTCTTCAGATCCTTGTATAGCTTGTCACCTCCGGGATGTACGGAATATGGCGTGTTGTGCCCTTCCTCCATCAACCTTTGCTTCAATTCGGCACATTTAAGAGGCACACACCATCTACCTTTAAAACGGATGCTTCCATCCTCGTGGACAGCAAATCCTATTGCCCTTCCTTCGGCAATATACCCTTTTATCTTCTCGAGTTTCGGGTCGCCCGGTTGAGCGAGTCGAATCTCGTCTAATATTGGAGTCTCTACGACCATGGCATCGATCGTTTCTCTCACTGTGCCAGGATGCACAAGTTCTAACTCCAATCTTGCCAAATCCATGTACAATGCCGGCGGAATTACCAACGAGTTTGTCACGTGTTGGGTTTTCCGACTTAGGGCATCGGCTACCAGATTCGCCTTCCCCTCGTGGTATGCTATCTCTAAATCGTAGTCTTTAATAAGTTCCAACCACCTTCGCTGTCTCAAATTCAACTCCTTCTGAGTGAATATATATTTCAAGCTCTTGTGGTCGGTGAACATTCGACACTTCCGCCCATAAAGGTAATGTCTCCATATCTTTAGAGCGAAAACGACCGCTGCCAACTCCAGGTCGTGTGTCGGATAATTTTCCGTCGTGGGGTTTTAGTTGGCGTGATGCATAGGCTACGACTCTCGAGTCTTGCATCAAGACACAACCTAAACCTTCCTTCGAAGCATCGCTATATACTTCGAAGTCACCATTCTCTGATGGTAGTGTTAATACGGGTGTGGTTGTGAGTCGTTTCTTCAGCTCTTCAAACGCAATCTCACATGCTTCGGTCCACTCGTATTTTGCTCCTTTCTTCAGTAGCTGGGTCAAAGGACGTGCAATCCTTGAAAAGTCCTTCACAAATCGTCTATAGTACCCGGCTAATCCAAGGAAACTCCTTATTTCCGTTGGACTTTTCGGAGTTGCCCATTCAGTTACGGCAGAAACTTTTGCCGGATCCACTGATACTCCATCAGCGGATACTATGTGTCCGAGAAATGCCACTTCTTTCAGCCAGAAGTCACATTTCGACAGCTTGCCGTATAGCTGATTTCTTCGCAAGATTTCCAACACTTGATGTAAGTGCTTCGCATGCTCCTCCTCGCTCTTCGAGTAGATCAGGATGTCGTCAATGAACACTACGACACACTGGTCTAACAATTCTCGGAACACGTTGTTCATGAGATTCATGAACATGGCCGGAGCATTTGTTAACCCGAAGGATAACACTGTGAACTCGTAATGGCCATATCGCGTTCGAAATGCCGTCTTCGGAATGTCCTTCTCGGCGATCCTCAATTGATGATACCCAGATCGCAAATCGATCTTCGAGAATACTGAAGCTCCCTTCAGTTGATCAAACAGATCCTCTATTCTCGGTAGGGGGTATTTATTCTTAATGGTCACTTGGTTTAGTCCTCGGTAATCTATGCAAAGACGTAGTCCTCCGTCTTTCTTCTTGACAAACAAAACCGGTGCTCCCCAAGGGGACGTACTCGGTCTTATGTAACCTTTTCCCAATAGCTCCTCGAGTTGTTCCTTTAACTCCTTCATTTCCAGTGGTGCCATCCGGTACGGAGCTTTTGAGACAGGCTCTGTCCCCGGAATGAGATCTATCGTGAATTCAAGATCTCTCTCAGGTGGCATGCCCGGAACGTCTTCAGGGAACACGTCCGGGTATTCTCTTACCACTGGTATGCTATCAACCTTGTTCTCTTCCGCCTCAAGGTTGTGCACATAGCACGCATATAGTTCATACCCCTTACGCATCAAGTTACTTAGTTTAAGTGCACTAACGATTTTGTTACTTTTCTTAGGGGGCTGAGAGTAAAAGATAACTCTCTTTCCCCTACTTTTTGACAAGGTGATCTTTTGCTTTTGGCATTCGATCACCGCTTTATACTGGGATAGCCAATCCATCCCCAGTATGATGTCAAAGTCTCTTAAGTTAAATTCTACCAAGTTCGCGAAGAATTCTACGTTCTTTATCACTATAGGAATTCCGTTATATCGTTTAGAGCAAGACACTACTTCTCCAGAAGGCAATTGAATTCCTAAGCTAATTCTCTCGCACTTAGGTAGATCTAACTCGGGCACTATCCTTGATGCTATAATTGAGCAACTAGCTCCAGAATCAAATAGAATTCTAAGGGGCGTATTCAACACATAAAATGTACCTGCCATCACTTCTCCTTGCGCAGGCACGTCCGCTTGGTTTACCACATTGAGCCTCCCCACAGGGCGTCCTTGGTTGCCCTGCTGATTCGCGTTCTGCTGCTGGTTTTGCTGTTGGTTTTGATTCTGCGGGGGCGGAGGTCGTTGGTTCTGGTTCTGGTTCTGCGGTCTATTTTGAGGGGGTCTGTACCCTTGGTTATTCCCGTTTCGCCCATTTTGGTTTTGAGGCTGTTCTTGCCCCGCGACCAAATCGTCCCTCTTCGTTATGTTCTCGAGCCTAGTTCGGCAATCCCGTCGAACGTGACCCATTCGACCGCATCGGTAATTGGCGCCTTGTTGCGGGCATCCCCTTGCCAGGTGTGGTCGTCCACATCGCGGGCAAGGCGGTACCGGATCTTCTTGATTGAACCTCCTCCCAGTGTTGTTTTGTTGGGGCCTATTCGACCATCTGCGCTGCTCGTTCCTTCCAGTGTTGTTCTCGTTTCTTGAGTCTCAGCTTCTCTTGTCTTGAGGACCCCTGCTGGACTCCCCACTCACCCTTCTTTTCAGCTGCTGCACGCGTGCTACCGCTACAGCGCGATCGTATACGGCTTGCAAATCGGGGTAGTGTACCCCTGCGATCACCTCGCGCACAGACAGGTTTAGTCCCATCTCGAACTTCTGTGCCTTTTCCGCATCAGTGGCCACTAGCCTTGGTGCGAACCTCACCAGCTCCTTGAAGCGGGTGTAGTATTCCTGCACCGTTTGGCTTCCTTGCTTCAACGACAGGAATTCTTCGTACATGGCAGCTTTAGTACTCAAGGGATAGAATCGATCCCTGAGTAGTTCCATCATCTCCATCCACGAGTAAGGCTCGTCATCCTCAGTCAGTTTGGCTTGCGTTGCTTGCCACGAGTCGTCAGCTTCGCCTCCCAAGTAGTATGAAGCGACATGTGCCCTCTCTCCTTCCGGACATTTGACCGCTCCCAGCAGCTTGTCAAAAGTCCGGATCCATTCCTCCAGTTTAGCTGGATCCTCCTCACCAGCGTAGTGGGGCGGCTGGTAGGGATTCACCATCGCCAGGTAGTTAGGGCGAGCTTGGGGCGGAGGTACCGCCGCAGCTTGACCCTGGTTGACTTGCGCATTTCCGAGCGCAATCAACACTTCCTCTATCGTCCTAAGACGATCGCCCACATTGTTCGGTGCGGGGGCGTCCTGCGCACCTTGGGGTTGTTCCTCATCAGGTTGAATTGGTTCAGTGACGTTTGGTGGTGTTTCAGTAGGTGTTTCAGTGGTGGTTTGGGGAGCGGGTTGGGTTCTGCCTCTTCCTCTTCCTCTGGGTGCCATTCTGGTACAAATATGATAGATTAGGGCTGGTGAATTTAGCATATAGTCTAAGCAATTTCTATGAATGTATATGTGTGTAGTAATTTAGCACGTGGTGCTTTGTTCGGATTAAGAAGCATACGACGCCTCGGGGGTTTTATTTTAAAATTTCCCTTTCGATTTTGAAAAAAATAAATAAATAAACCGGCCATTTTATTTCCTCAAAAGAAATTTTAGTACAAAAGTAGAAATATTTTTTCTAGCAAAACAATGTCTAACAATAGAATCTCTAGTGCCTCATGACGTCTCCCGGTGGGGTAGCAGGATCTTCCTCCGGATCTTCCTCCTCCGAACTCGGCGGTAGTAGGTCGTCAAAGATAGTGTTTAAGTCTTGCCCGTGGGCATCGATGTATTCCTTTAGTATTAAGTTTTGTGTAGTGAGGGTTTGGATTTGGCGTTCGAGTTGGTTTATGCGGTGATGATCCGCCTCTCTCAAGTTGCCCATGTGATGTAAATTGGCCTCCAACTGAGCCATACGGTACTTCATTTGCTCTAGGGTTTGGTGGGAATCGAGATGTACACTCATCATCCTGACCATCAACTGCATCATGTCCGGACTAGCCATCTAGCGCAAGCAAGAGATCTAAGTTAATATTCGCCAAGATTCTAAGTTCAATTCGCCAAGATTCTAGGTTCGAGTTTCCAAGATTCTGAGTTCAAGTTTCGCCAAGATGCTAAGTTCAAGTTTCGCCAAGATTCTAAGTTCAAGTCTCCAAGATTCTAAGTTCATAGCAGAGATGCAACATGCATATGCAAATGATATTTCCCCCCAACAATAATTTAATGCACCATATATATATATTTTTCCCATGGGTTTTAAAAAAAATTTCTCCATGGAAATAATAATTTAAAATTTAAAATAATAGTCAAAATATTAATAGTAGTTTAAAAATAATAATGGTTTAAAAATAATAGTTTAAAAATAGTCGGGCTCTGATACCAACTTGTAACACCCCGGTTTTTGGTCACCCAGGTCGGGATGTCACCGCCACATCTCCCTAGTAAGACACGGTTTCTCCGAGCTTACTAAAGAGATGCAAGGCTAGGTATTGCAGTATTTAAAACATTTAAAGCATTCAAAATAACCCATGCAATATAATTCGAAAATAATAATAGCATAGCGCAGCGGAAATATTTAGTTTAGTACAGTATCGCAGCGGAAAATATAAAAAGGGCCGACATGGCCAAAACACGGGTTAAACAGGCCCGTTCATAATATAGTCTAAGTACGAAATTTTAAAAGCAAAATAACAATCCCCAAAATCCCATGCATGAATCGTGCTCACACATGCTCATCCCACATATTCTGTAAGGAAAGGAATAAAAATGGTTTTGGTCAGCAAAATTGCTGAGTAAGTTAACACATGCATGATCGTAGGGTTTAAAAGCCATAAATTTAGTAATTTAACAAAAGCATGATAATAACATAATATTTAGTTTCATCTAATCCATATCCAATAGCATAATTTATCTCAGGCTCTATTTAATAACACATATCACATGGTTCAAGATAATAGCCATAATTTAAATAAAGCATTTAAATAATTTAATTGGACAACAACATAGTTTAATCTAATTTAATTTAATTTAGAATCCCCATTACATTCCCGATTTGGTATTTCAAAGTTTCACGATAGCATCGCGATGTCAACAAGTTTAGCCGGTAGCCCGGCGGCCGCAACCGTATCAGCCATACCCAGTACCACTCCGGAGCCTCGGGAAACCCATACGGATATTCACGAGAGTGTAGGCTCTAAGTTTCGCCGTTTAGGCAATCCATATCTCAAATTTAGCGCGCGGGGTCACCATCGTCCATTACGGCACGAAGTGAATCGTTAGGGGGCACCCTGCAGAGCACTCACCCCTAATTTTAATTTATCAAGTTTGTAAGGGGATTTGGTTTTTAAAATCTGCCTTCCATTGTATTAATTTAGAAATAATATCTCAATTCGTTTCAACCCTAAAGGTTAATTCCATGTTTCAACAAGATTTCAAGATTTCGTTTCGGTAAATCACAGTTTACTCCAAAATTCGTCTAAAATCAGATTTAATTCCAAAAATTCCAAATTTCATATCTGACTCGGAAACATCAAGATCTACAACTTTCGTGTTTTAACTTTTTCAATCCGAGATACCTAAGTAGGTCAAAATCGCCAATTTTCGCATAAGAAGAAATCTGTCCGAGTTTAATGCACCACAGTTTAAAGATTTCAAATTATACCATATCAATTCAAGTCCAAATTTAATGAAATTTGACAGGGATCATCTTAAGACATTTATCTACAACTTTTATGTTCGGCCAAAGATCTAAAACAGCCTAGATCCTATGTCAAAAACGTGATCAAGATCATTCCTAAGTTCTGTCCAAGATTTCGAGATCTAGAATCAAACAGTTCGGTTTCAACGGGTTTTCACATATCAAATCAACTCCAAAAATTCCCAAATTTTTACAGTAGCTAGGTCTAAGTCTTAGGAACGTTTTTCGTGTTTTAAGTTTTTCCATTTGAGTTCGTTTTAAGGGTCGGAAAAATTCACCAAATCTGTTGCGTCGGTAGAAAAACAAAAGTGGACAGATTTATGGTTCTTGTTGAATCTTTTAGGTTTCGAATGTTTTAAAATCTCCCAAAACCATGTAAGGTTAACTTACAGTGTCTATGAACGTCGGGGATGTCTAGTTCGGAGGCGTGGCTTCCAGATCACCGTTTCTCCTCTCCGTTCGTCGGGTTCTACGATCTAGATTCGATACGGGGTGTAGAAAGAAAAGAACCGAAGTTAGAATCCGTTTTCGGATTGAAACGTGAAAAGATTTATTGGACTAGAGCTTACCACAACGTTTGGAGACCTTGGATTTTCGTCCAAAGCTGCTGCCTCCGTTTGGTGCTTTCCGTCGACTCCGAAGTTAGGGTTTCGAACGTATAGAAGATTGTAGGGTTTTGTAAACTTGTTTGGGGCTCCCAAGGGGCTTATTTATAGAATTCTCAATCCCTAGGGCGTCCACAACCGACCTAAAGGTCTGGAGTCGAGAGATGTTCAACCGAAAGTCGAAAAATCCGCGTTCGGACGAGAGATTCACGCAACAACCGAATCTGTGGGGTGGCGCGGCCGTGGCGCGCTGAACCACCTTCACCGCGCGGCCACCGCGCCGACTTCGCCTGGACTTCGGTCCGGGCGGGTCGTGCGATCCGTCGTGCTTTTCCGCCTCTCTTTCGGGTTTCTATCCCTCTATGCTCCCGAATTCCGATTTCCGGGGTATATTCGGGTTCATACTTTCTCTCTAATTTTATTCTCAGTCTAATTGGATGTTTTGGACTCGAATACTCGAGTTCATTAGTGTCGGGTTTTGGTGTACCATTTATCCATCCTTTTTGTTGAATTAAATTCCTTTAATTCCTTTTTAAGTAAAAATCTCATTTCTCATTTCCTTATCTTTATTTATTTCTTTTATTTGCTGGATTTGTTTATTTATTTATAGTATTTATTTTATTTATTATTTATTTATTTAATTATTGTTTTATTTTATGTTGGAAAATTCTCGGGTATTACAAATCGGTTTTCAAAAACCCTATTTTCGTCCAATTTTAGAAACTCGCCTAAAACCCGACCTTCGGGAATTCAAACCGAAAACTTTTCAACAAGATTTTGTTCATAAGACTCTAATCTACCTTGTGTCCAAATGTCAGCCATTGACGTAAAGATTTGCTATCCCAAATCGCACCATAAAGTTTCTAAGATAAAACCGAATGTTTGAATTCTGGACAGATTTATTGACTCGACTTGATGCATATTTTGCACCCGTTTTTAGATCGATTCAACTTTGCATTTCTAAACAAAAGTTGTAGATAATTGTATCTATATTATGCATATAAAATTTCATAAATTTTGGAGTTCATTTGATATGTCAAAACGGACGATTTCAGAACCTGTTCCAAACACACTTTTGAATCCGCGCGTATGCAGCGTCTTGGTGTCGACTTTTGAACATTTAAATTCATTATTTCCAAAATTTTAAAACATGAAAGTTGTTCATTAAGGTGTTGTGCACATCCTGTAAAAATTTCGGACCAATTGGCTTTTAAATGAATTTTTAATCGGCGTCGCACGTAACTGTGTCGGAATCAGTCTTTTGGACAGAAATCATCTTTTGCAAAGAACTCAAAATTTGACTCACTTCGAAACCTTATTTCCAAAAACTTAAAACATGAAAGTTGTTCGTATGTGTGTTTTTGAGCTACTGAGTAAATTTCAGAATTTTTGATTTAAAGATGAATTTTTAATTAAGAAAGGCGTAAACTGCATCGAATCGGATTTTTCGAACGTGGGAAAACTCGAACTACGAAACGCGATATCGAATATTTTGGTAACATTGAAATACGGACTTTCAAAAAATCCCGTTCACTAGGCTGAGCCGATCTTCATGCTATCATTATCTTTGAGACTGCCTCGTTAGTGGTCTCCTTACTTCTGAGATTGCCTCGTTAGTGATCTCGCGCGCTGTGTTATTTGGATCGCCTCGTTAGTGGTCCTACTATCTTTGAGACTGCCTCGTTAGTGGTCTCCCATTTATTTGGACTACCTCGTTAGTGGTCCTACGATTTGAGATTGCCTCGTTAGTGATCTCCCCGGTATGGTGTCCTCTTCTTAGTTTGCGGGATAAAAATATAAAAGACTTGTGTGAGTGTTTAATTATGCTTAAATTTTATTTACCAAGTTTTTTTTTATTATGCTTCTAAATTACGTTCTTAAATTATGCTTTTAAATTACGCTTTAAAATTTAGTCCTTTAATTATGTATTCTCGTCTTGAATAAATTAATCATGTTCTTCCGCTGCGAGTAAATTATGATGTTTAAATTTAATGCATGAAAAGTGTGATTTTTAATTAAAATGCATGTAACCCCTTAAATTGTTTAGTTAGGGATTAACTTACTCGGTATATTTTTATACTGATAAACCGTTGTCATTTTTCTTCTACAGAGTATGTCGAGTGACGCATGCACATGCACTCGGGGGGAAAAATTTATGAACATTTTTAATTACTGCATCGTACTACTATTTTACCGGGCCTGTTGGACCCAAAGTTTGGCCGTGTTGGCCGTGATTACTTTTCCGCTGCATTACTCTATCTCGTGCATGATGATTATTACTTTCGTATTTTGAATTAAGTGTTATTAATTTCCGGACTCAATATTGAAATGTTTTTAAATCTTTTACGTACCCATAAGCCTTGCATTTCCTTAGTGAGCTCGGGAAGCTGTGTCTCGCTAGGGAGATGTGGCGGTGACATCCCGGCCTGGGTTATCAAATCCGGGGTGTTACAAGTTGGTATCCGTTATAGTTATACGTGCATTGGGTCCTATCCGTTCACTTCGTGTTATATCACTAGATGGTAATGACACAGGAAGATGATAAGTCATCAAAGGTCCCATCCGGTGTTCGGATATAATATCCGAGGACATACGTGAACATGGTGCCCGAGTTTAGCATGTTGTCAACAAGTACAGTACCTACACATTCAACAATATGCGACACTATCCTTATAATGACTTTCAATAACACAGCATGCTCCACCTAGCGCTGGTAATATTCCGAACTGCCATGTACCCACTTGCTCCAAAGTGAGGAACTCCTTCCTCTTGACATCCATCATCTGATGGATTTAGAATAAGATCGCTAGGCATAGCAGATCGCCTCCCAAGTGAATCTTGATCTCTTCGCAAACTCGTTCTCACAAATTCGCCACCAACGTAGCGCTGAATCCACAAGATGCCTATTGGGATGAACTAGATCGACTCTCTGCCCCTGATTAATATTCTGCATAACTGAGAACATCTGTGGCATAAGCTGAACAGAATCGAAAGGCATAGGCCTTAGTGGAAGTGGTGGTGAAACTGGTTCGTCCTCAAGGCAAAGTCTCCGTCAACTCCCAGCAGTTCATCTAAATGAAGACCCTTCTCTTTAGTGAGGTCATTCTTTCACCGACATTATACTGCCCATCATCACAAATTAGTGGTCCCGAATTTCTATGAGGCCTTTCCCGCCTCTCGGTTTCCAACTCTGCGTGACGGTATCCTGTAAGTATAGATCTCCCGGAATATCCTTATGGATTGATCGTGTTTTAACTCACAAACCACAACCCAAGCTCATAAGGTACGCAGTTATCCCAAAAATAATGTGAAGTAACAAGAATATAAGCATAATTCAATGCAAATCCTATACTATATGCATTCCCCCACACACATCACCACATGCTTGTGTCAAATTCTAAGCACATAAGAGCACACATGGCTCTGATACCAACATGTAACGCCCCAAAAATTTTAAACCAATTCTTGTGACGTCAATGCCGTGTTATCTCCCTTAAACTGTTGGCCAATCAATTTAAGTTTGATAACACGAAGCCTGGTAATCAGAAAATCCAACACTGCATAATATCAGAGTTACAGAGTAAGCAACAGAAATAATTCCATCATATAATCATAACATCTCGGCTACAAGCCTCATACAATACCTCACATCGGTATTCACATCTACCTGTCCAAAATATCAAGTACATGGAGGAATGACAAATGATTGGTTCACAGACCAACTCTATTTCATAGTATTACTCAGAAATATTAGACAAGTCACAGAAAGATAACATATGGTCTAATACAGCATGTTAGTCGACAACATAATAATGCAATCCCACTAGATCACTCAGCCCCAAACCCATCACCATGATCATGCTCTGCGTCCTCCTCGGGAGTATCTATAAGAAAGAAAAAATGCAAGGTGTCAGTACATAAAGTACTGAGCAAGAGTAGGAACAGCTGGGCAAACGGGGAACACGATTAGTACAGTTAAATAACAGTTTATAGAGTTGTATGATTGAATACATAAATAAAACATCACACCGTCCCATACCAGTGCTTCAACCACGTCATACACTGCAAAACAGATAACAATATGAATGATGAATGGTGAGAGGAAATGTTATGACCTATAGTGTCTATCTACCCTAAATGCAGCACATAAGTCTGTCTAGCGTGCATCCTAATACCATGGCCGGCATTCCTTCCCATTAAGGATCCACCTCTCCTTAATGGTCGAAAGTGATGCCTACAGTGCCCCCGCCGCGGACACTACATGCATAAAGGGGTAAGTGGACTTACGGAGTGGCATCCCCAAGGATCGAACCACAGACAGCGGGTAGAGCCCAGAGCATCTCGCTCTCGAAAGCTTACATGCCCTGAACTAAGTTCTCGAAAGCATAACACATAATCAACACAATATATATATATATATGCCCAAGATAATCAAATATTCATGTATGCCCAGTTTAACAACTCGAAAGCATAAACATGAGATTTGTATCCTCGAAAGCATAAAGTCACCAATCATAATAATGTCAAACACATGCCCAATCTCATGAATCGGAAGCATAAATTGTATAAATCCCATAATCATAATTCACATGCCCAATCCCCTAATTCAAAAGCATACTGAGATAATTTCCAAGTCCCATGACTAGGATTTAGATTCCGGGTTAGCCAAACCCCACATATCGGCTCGCAACTCTGTTACAAGAGTTAAGTACAAGGTCACTCGAATCTCCTTAATTTCTAAGGCGTGGTAGATTCCACAATCCAATACCAATAGTTATGAATCAAGTACCAACAAGGATTAGACCATTTTAAAACATTTCTCGAAGCCTAGAAACGAATAAGAAATGATAAAATATGAAAGGGAATGAAAAATGGAAGAAAACAGCGAATCTGCACGCAGGGGACACCCTCGGGTTATATATATTCATATTTTACATTTTTGAAGGAGTCATTATCTCCTAAATCCGATTGCAAATTTGAAATCCTTGTTTCAAGTAGGGTCAGATTCATATATGTTTTGCGAAAATTGGATTAGAAACGAGTAAGTTAGAGCCGATTCAAGTTTGTGAGTTTTTGGGTGCACAGGAGGCGTCAATTGTGGCGCTCCAAGCCCCTTTTCGGCGCCATAAAGGCATTGCGGCGCCTAAACTGAAGACTTCAAGGGCTGGGGCGCCGCAGCGGCGCTCTGGACCACTTTTAGGCGCCACATAGGCTATGTGGCGCCTCTGAAGCTTCAGCAGAGGCAGAATATCGCGATTTGCACCCTTTTCTTCCAATCTTCCCCCACAATAAGCTAAATCCTACTCTTGCCTTGTGTTTATGGAGTCCAAACACTTCAATTCCAGCTCCCAAGCTTCTCCAACTCCCAATGCAAGCTTCCAAACCACTCAATAACACTACAAGGCAAGATTGAGCTCCCAAAATCAACAAGAATTCAAACAAAGTGCTCAACACCAACATGCACAAGGGGTAGGCTGAAATCCCCCAAAATAATCAACCGAGATGAGTTTCAAAAACTGACCTCAAGCTCCTCAACATTAATCCGAACTCCAATCGAAGTTTCAACACCAAATTCCAAGCCAATCTACAAAAGTTCATCCCAAATGCCTGAATCCCGTCAGTACTTTACACCACTCCAAAAACCCATTGAAACAACCTCAAAATCAAGTGCAAAGGCTAGGAAAACACTTACCAAAGATGTAGATACCAATCCCCCACTTGATTTGAGTTAGAACACACAAAAATCTCTTCACAAGACCACTTTTCTCCACCTTGGGCATCAAAGACGGGAATAAGCCCTAGATTTTAAGTGTTGAGCTCTAAATGAAGTCATGGGGGCTGATTTAGGTTTTTTAATGGGTCTTGGGTCAGCCCGGGTCGGTTTGGTGCAAACGGGTCGGGTCCGAAAATGGGTTAGTCCACTTGTCTTGAGCCATCTATACCATAATGCACTCACTTGAGCACTTGACTCTTATTCTCTCGTGGGTTTGAACCCACTTATTCTTCCATTACATTAAAATCATACCTACAAAATATCCATATAATAAATTCTTTGTTAATTAACCATAATTAATTAAATTAATCATGTGTTAATTAAATCGGGGTGTTACAGTATTGGCATACGTGTCAGGTAGGTCCGTAAAATTATAATGAGACAGAGTTACTCAATGCGAGATGGGAAAATCCTATAGGTCACTAAAACATTTTTCTTAGTGAATGCGGCTCGTACGAAATAAAATACACAAAATAATTTCGAATATGACAACAATAATATTTTGTTTCTATTGTATTTGGAATAATTTTGAATTGACACTCCGTCTCTCTCTCAACATGAGCTCTCCCTCCTTTGTCGTTCCTCCGGATGATCCCTTACGTATCAATCTATCAAGTTTCAATCCTACACCTCCGTTCGTGTTCTCTGATGCCAAGATCGCTGAGGCCAAGAAACCATCATTTAGGGACATGGTCTTTGAAGAAAAAGCTGTCTATCCGATGCCCCTGAAGAAAGAAACCATCACAGATGAGATGGCGAAAATGGACTACATTGATGGAGACAGCCTCCGGCTAAGGATAGCCATTGCTCCAGAAATACAAGAAATACTGCAGAAACCTTGGGAGGATGCAATATTTGTGTCGGTGCTTGGGAGAAAGGTAGGTTACATGGCTTTCAAGGAAAGGCTTAGCAGGATGTGAAAGCTTAAAGGCTTCTTTGAAATGGTGGACGTTGGAGATGGGTTCTTCATTGTCAAATTTGATAGGAGCGTAGATCGAACTAGAATACTTAATGAGGGTCCATGGATGGTGTTCGATAGCTATTTTTAACCATTTCGCCATTGAAACCAAACTTTGCAGCATCCGAGAAGACTCCCAAGAAAACCATTGTGTGGGCTCGCTTTCCTCGATTGAGAATGAAGATGTATGATGAGTTCATACTAACTAAAATGGCTAAGGCTATAGGAATGCCAGTAAGAGTGGATGACATGTCCAAAGAAGCTAATAGAGGGAGGTATGGAAGAGTATGTGTTGAGATTGGCCTTAGCCAACCTTTGGTCACTAGCATTCTCATGGGAAGTTATTGGCAAAAGGTTTCATATGAGGGTCTTCACCTCATTTTTACTTCATGCCAACGATATGGACATGCTAGAAACAGATGTATTGTCAGTAAAATGGAGGAGAAGGAGACTCGCCGGACTTCGGTGGTAGGGGTTCAGGCTGAGGAAGACAGAGATGACTTGGGAAGCAAAACGAGTGGAGAAAAAACTGAAGTCCTACCTGCAAGTGCAGAGGCCACTTTGGGCAAAGGTCAAGTAAAGAAAGGGGAGTCAAGGACCGAGGTTACAATACTATCACAAAAAGAGGAAAGGGACAAACAGGAAAGGGTTGACTTGGGGAAATGGAAGGAGACAAAAACTTCTAAGGTTCAGCCTTTGGCAGATGAGGTAATGGAGGAAAATGGGGCAACAAAGGATGAAATCCCTTCACAACCGGATTGTGGTGAGTGGGTAAAGGTGCCAAGAGGAAAAATAAGCCTAAAGCCCAAATTAACAAATTGGTGGTCAAGCCCAATAATAATCCTATAGACCGACAGGGAATAAGGTGGTCCAGCATTTTGGTAGCCAAGGAAGTTACAGGCAATCACGAACACTTGGGAAAACAAGGATAAGAAAAATGCAGGCTGGATAGAGGTTCGAGGGAGTTTTGGGAGATTGGAATCAGATTATCTCGGCAACAGAGGTTCGGGGGGGGGGGGGGGGGGGGGGGCTTTTAATCCTAATAGAGCTCAAGAGCTTGGGGAGGTTTTACAGAAATGCAGGCTGGATACCATAAACATGTAGGGAGGTAATTTTACTTGGACTAGGCCTATGGGGGATGTGAGAAGAATCTTTAAACGCCTAGATAGATGTGTGGTTAATTCGGATTGGATTACGAGCTTTCCTAATGGCAGCGCCCAGGTTATTACATTCACTGGATCGGATCATAGACCAATACTGCTTACCTGTGGCAACCCCCAGATAAGGAACATTGAGAGGCCGTCTCGTTGGGAGGCGGCCTGGAGTGAGTGGACAGACTAAAAACCAGTGGTAGAGGCGACGTGGAGGGATCAGACAAGGCCACTCACTGAAAAACTGGATTTGGTGAGGCAAATTCACTACGATTCAGTAAGTCCTACAATGGTAACTTTAAATGCAGGAAAGCTAAATTATTGAAGAGGATTGATGGGATAAATAAAGTTGTTGAGCGGATTGACTCGGTGCGTCTGTTACTCTTGGAGGAAGAACTTCGTAAAGAACTAGAGACTGTGATGCCCCAAGAGGAGATATATTGGTACCAAAGGGCGAGAGACAAATGGGTCAAATTGGGAGGTAGAAAGACGGCGTATTTCCACGCACGTGCTCGATCCAAAGGTCATAGGAACAAAATTCACAGGCTTAATATTCAGGGGACGTGGTGTGAGGATGAAGCCACCCTTCGGGATCATGTGAAGGGGTATTTTGAAGACCTCTATAGGGAGCCACATGTGAAATTGGAGCAGAGGATAAATACTATAGATCCACAAGAGAGGCTGCCTATGTTTCCAGCTCTGTCGGCTAATATAGTTCATAAATTGAATAGGGAAGTGGACATGAACGAGGTTGCTGTGGTGGTTAGGGAATTAAAAGGGTACTCGGCACCAGGTCCGGATGGCTTCCCCAGTATGCTTTACTCGAAATTTTGGCCGGTGGTCAGTTCGGATGTGTACAGATTCATTAGGGAATCTTTTGAGAATGGGAAGTTTGCAGCTGAATTGGCCAAAGCTTTCATATGTATTATTCCAAAAGTTGAAGCCCCAATGTGTATCAAAGAGTTTCGACCTATCGCTCTGTGTAATGTTACATACAAGATCTTGACGAAGATCCTGGTCAAGTGTATCCGGCCAATCCTTCAAAACCTCATATTAAATCACCAAGCAGGATTCCTTCCGGGTAGGGGGACTATAGATAATGCGGTTACTTTGCAAGAAATTTTACACTGGATGACAGGGGCTCAATCAAGGATCAAGGCTTTCCTACTCAAGATTGATGTGGCGAAGGTCTATGACAATGTGCATTGGGACTATTTAGAACAATGCTTAGTTGAACTGGGGATCCCAGATGCCATGTGTAAACTAATTATGTTTTGTGTGTCTTCTCCCTCTTATGCAGTTCTCTGGAATGGGCAGCCACTGGAGTTCATTAAATCGGGGAAGGGATTACGGAAGGGGGATCCTATTTCTCCATACCTGTTCCTAATCATTATGGAAAAGCATTACTTATATCTCGGCTGGTGCAACAGGGAAGATGGAAGCCCATACGAGTTCCAGGGTGGGAGGTCGAAATATCTCATATGGCCTTTGCAGATGATCGAATTCTGGGATCAATGATTGAGGTGGACAACATTAGGGGGATCACTCAAGCCTTGAACACGTTTGCTATTAACACTGGATTGGAACTCAATCCCAATAAATCCTCTTTATTTGTTTCTAAGGCTGTTGGACAGGAGGAAAAAGAAAGATTAAAGGAGGCCTTTAACATGCGGTCAGTGGACGAATTTGGATCTTATTTGGGGTTCCCTATGGTCTAGGGCAGGGTGAGACACAAGGATTTTACAGCCATCTTAGATAGTCTTGACAGAAGAATGAAAAATTAGGCTTCCAAATTCCTTAACAAGGTAGAGAGATTAACTCTTTGTAAAGCGGTTATGTCTGCCATTCCCACAAATATCATGCAACTGCACTGGCTTCCCGAAGCTACTTGTGACGCCATTGATAGGAGAATTCAGAAGTTTCTTTGGAAAGATAGCAAGAACAAGGGCCTCCACCTTGTGAATTGGGAGAGGGTGACCCCGCCTAAGGCCAAGGGGGGTCTGGGGTTGAGAAAAGCGCGCTTTATGAACATTGCACTATTGGGAAAGTTAGTGTGGCCTGTTCTGCATTTGTTAGGGAAAACATGGACCAAGCTGATTAAAGGTGGGAGTCCACTGGTGGGGTCTGCCAGTGCCGTTGGGAGACCAACACAATCGAGGTTGCAAAATCTCATTCAGAAAATCACCCCCTCCTCAAGGATGGTTATCAATTTAGGAACGGGTGTGGGAGTGCATCCCTTTGGTATTCTGAGTGGTGGAAAGGGGGACAGTTAGGGCCTCAAGTTCCATTTGTGGCCATTCAGGATGTCAACATGCAAATTAAGGATGTGATAGAACAAGGAAAATGGAGTTGGGATAAGATCTACACCAACATCCCAAACGAAATTATAATGGAGATCAAAGCGACTCCTCCACCACACCTTCATGAGCCTGTGCCTGATGTGTGGGTTTGGAAGGGAAGTCCCTCAGGGAAATACATGGTTGGAACGGCAGTGAAGTTCCTGGTCGGGGAGACAGAATTGAGGAAAATTGGAAGTGGATGTGGACCTCGGTCATACCAGAAAAGGTAGTTTTCTTCTATGGCTAGTGTGCCATAACTCTGTCCCTCTTAACGCTCTGAGATTTAGAAGAAAGCCGGCGAGTTCACCCTTGTGCATTCTGTGCGCATGCATTCTGTGCGTGTTAAGGAAGAGGAGTGGAGTCACTGCTTCTTCGATTGTGCTTGGGTTCAACAAATATGGAATAGAATTCATATAATGATCCCCTCGGATTGCGATCGAATGGACATTAAAGAGTTTCTTTAAGCTATGATCAAGATGCATGGGCCCACTTTGGTGGCGGCTGTAACACCACGGTTTTGGTCACCTAGGCCGGGACGCTAACGCCACACCCTTTTAAACAAGACACGATCGAATCGACCTCATTTAAAAGAATGCTAAGGCTTAAGTTGCATCAATATGTAAAATTCTTAAAAATAATTCAAACGATGCCCGAATTTAAAATAAGTCTGAAGTCTATCAGGCATAATGTAAAGCAGTGCGGAAGCTAAAATAGGGCCAAAACACAGACTAAAGTTCAATGCGGAATTTTTTAAAAATTTAAATGCAACAAGTCTTGAAAGAAGATTTCCCATCCCTCCGTGCAATGCTTACTCTTCAAAATCTGAGAAAAATAGAGACAACAACAAATCAGTACAAACGGTACTGCGTAAGTTAATACACAGCACAACAAATTTTAAAAGTTTTAGGAGAGTAAAAAAAATAATATTTTTATTTGAAAAGATGGATATCTAATTAATTAAAATCTTACACATGCCGAACGAACTTTTTACCATTGTTCATTATGATAGAGGACACCCTATAATATGTCCTAGGGACGAACCCTTGGGGCCAACCTTTGGGACTAAAACCCATAAGGAATCAAACGTATCCTAGGGACGAACCCTTGGGATCAACCTCTGGGACTCGTACCCACGAGTTAAGTGCATGTAGCAGACCCTATACAGACACACACTGGAACCCTAGATAACCCATACGGATATATCAAGGAGTATAGACTCATACATCACTATCACATAATCATAATGCCGTTTTGGCTACAAGAGGAGGCGACATAACACGCCAAGTGCACATATCCTCAAGAAATAACAAGCATCCCACTCGATCATAAGTCACAAAGTTTCAAAATTTCATAATTTAGTAAAAGCGAGTTTTCGACACGAATTCACAAATTCCGCCAAAATTCATATTTTTCCCAAACAAAACCAATTATGCCACAGTTTACGCCAAACCGAATTAAAAATACATTTGATACCCAATGGTTACGAAATTTGCACAGTATATAGATGACACATAGATGGAAAACTTTGTAGTTCTACACTTTTCAAAATTCATTCGGGAAAGGACTCGAAAATCCACATGTCCACAGAACATAAAAATTACAATTTAGAGCATGACTTCCTAAAATGAGCAGTAACTATTTTTGCATTTGAAAACATAGTAAATAATTTTTAACAATTCTGAAAAATTTATAGCAGCTAGGAAACATCAAAATAAGCATTTTTCATAGAAATATCCATTTCAAATTTCGGACTCCTTCTAGGCCAAATGGGATGATTTCAGAAAACCCTAGTCTTAAAACTTTAAACCTTCAGCGAATTTCGGCAACAGGTGGAACTAAAATCATAACTTCACAAAACACTTCCAAAAATTATAGAATTCGACAGGGACATACTAGACATACATAGGAACAACTTTCATTTACATTGGAACAATAGAAAATGATAGCATGGTCAAAAACGCGCTGCAAGTTCAGGCTCTACAATTTATGGTTCTGACAGCAACTTACTTCGAAAAACCAGATCAAAGTTGATGAGGCAAACGACCTCCAAAATTTGTGAAAATTTGCAAACATCTTTTTTAAAGTGTTAGGAACAAATTTTATTGGGAAAGATTTCCCAAAAATGGGTGGATATAGGCCAAAAATGAGATACAACAGAAATACTACACTGGAAACGAATAGATGAAAGACTTGACATATGATGGAAATGGATCTAGATCATGATTTCTACTTAACGAAAATATCTAAAAATTGGTGTATTTGGTATTAACTTACTTGTGGATTGATGGATATTGAAATCCTCCTCTTTGGAATGTCCAAGAACGCCTTAGAACACCTCAAAATCAACAATTCCCCGAATGAACCTATATTCGAATGGTTTGGAAAAGATTGGGATATCGCTGCTTCATGTCCAATTCCAATTCCCACGTCGCTTCCTCGGTACCATGAATGGACCATAGAACTTTAACCATTCTTACGGTCTTGTTCCTCGTAACCATTTATTTGACATAAAGTACCTCGATCGGATACTCTTTGTATGTCAGATCATCATCCAGTTCGATCACATTGGGTTGTAAGATGTGAGTTGGATCGTGTACATATTTCTTTAACTGAGAGACGTGAAACACGTTATGGACGCGAGACAATTCTGGTGGAAGAGCTAATTGGTATGCTAAGGTTCCCACACGGTCTAAAATCTCGTAGGGTCCAATATAGCGATGACTCAACTTTCCTCGTTTGCCAAATCGCATCACCCCTTTCATTGGTGACACCTTTACCATGACCTTGTCTCCCACTTGAATCTCCAATTCTTGCCGTCTCGTGTCGGCATAGCTCTTTTGACGATCTTGCGCAGCTTTTATCTTTTGTTGGACCACCTCGATTTATCGGCTCATCTCGTCAATGAGCTGAGGTCCTAAAACCATGAAACTATCATCCTTAACCCAGCATAACGGACTACAACATTTCCGTCCGCAAAGAGCTTCGAACGGCGCCATGCCAATGCTAGCGTGGTAACTGTTGTTATATGAGAACTCAATTAATAGCAAGTGGTCTTCCCAGCTTCCCTTGAATTCGAGTACACACGCTCTTAGCATGTCTTCGAGTGTCTGAATTGTCCACTCGGTCTGACCATCAGTCATCGGATGAAAAGTCGTGCTCATCTTGATTTGAGTCCCTAAGGGCTCTTGTAATTTGGTCCAAAAATTTGAGACAAATCTACTGTCTCAATCGGAGAATATATCATGTGGTACTTCATGCCTTCGGACCACATTATCGATATATGCCTTAGCCAGTTGATCCATCGCCCAGTTGTCCTTCATTGGTATAAATATTGCGGTCTTCGTCAACCGATCAACTATCACCCAAATCTTGTTCATTCCTCGGGGTGATCTTGGTAATCCAGAGACAAAATCTATTGATATGCTATCTCATTTCCAATTTGGGATCTCCAATGGCTTTACGAATCCTAATGGCTTTTGTCGTACTGCCTTAACCTTCTTGCAGGTTAAGCATTTAGCCACGAAGTCAGCAATATCCTTCTTCATTCGCGGCCACCAATAGTTTTTCTTCAAATCCTTATACAGCTTATCACCTCCCGGGTGCACGGAATAAGGTGTGCTGTAGCCTTCTTCCATCAACTTTCGCTTCAATTCCTCGCACTTGTGATGAACACACCATCTTCCTTTGAAGCAGATACTCCCATCATCATGGATTGTGAATCCTACCGCCTTTGCTTCTCAAATCTTCTCCTTGATCCTCTTGAGATTTTCGTCACCCGGTTGAGCTGCTCGAATCTCATCGAACACGGTAGGTTCAATTGCTATGCCATTCACTATTTCTACCACGGCCCCCTAATGGACTAGTTCAGTATCCAACATCGCCAAGTCAATGTATAGTCCCCAAGGTAAAAATGAGAGTGTTTGCCGTATGCCTCATTTTCTGGCTTAGTGCGTCCGCCACGACGTTCGCTTTTCCTTCATGGTAAGCTATGTCTAAATCATAGTCTTTGATCAACTCAAGCCATCTCCTCTACCTCATATTTAACTCCTTCTGAGTAAATATGTACTTGAGGCTTTTATGGTTAGTGAACATCCGACATGTTCGTCCATAAAGGTAGTGTCGCCAAATTTTAAGAGAAAACACGACCGCGGCCAATTCCAAATCGTGGGCCGGATAATTCTCTTCATGTAGCTTGAGTTTTCGCGATGCGTAAGCATTAACCCTTTGGTTTTGCATAAGCACGCAACCAAGACCTTCCTTTGAAGCGTCGCTATACACTTCAAAATCCTCCGTCTCTGATGGTAATGCCAAGACGGTGCAGTTGTGAGTCTTTTCTTCAACAATTGGGTCATCGGTCTTGCAATCTTGGAAAAATCCTTCACAAATCTTCTATAGTATCCGGCTAGTTCAAGGAAACTTCTTATTTCTGTCTGACTTGTTGGCGCTGGCCAATCAGTCACCGCAGATATCTTTGCCGGATCAACCGACACTCATTTAGCCGATACTTTGTGTCCCAAAAATGTGACTTCTTTCATCTAGAATACACAGTTCGAAAATTTCGCATATAATTGCTTATTTCTCAAAATTCCAAGCACTTGATGCAGATGTCTCGCATGCTTCTCCTCATTCCTTGAGTAAACTAGAATGTCATCGATGAATACGACAACACATGAATCTAGCAACTCTCGAAAAACACTATTCATGAGGTTCATGAATACTGCGGGAGCATTCATCAAACCAAAGGACATTACAGTGAATTCGTAGTGTCCATATCTTGTCCGAAATGCGGTCTTTGGTATGTTTTCTTCGGCGATACGCAATTGATGGTATCCCGATGGCAGGTCGACTTTCAAAAATACCGACGCTCATTTCAGTTGATCGAAGAGATCCTCGATCCTAGGTAGCGGGTATTTCTTCTTGATTGTCACTTGGTTCAGACCCCTGTAGTCAATACACAAGCAGAGTCCGCCGTCTTTCTTCTTGACGAACAAGACGGGTGCTCCCCATGGTGATGTGCTAGGTCGAATATATCCCTTTGCGAAAAACTCCTCGAGGTGCTCCTTTAGCTCCTTAATCTCAGCAGGTGCCATGCGGTATGGCACCTTGGATACTGGCTCAATTCCGGGTACCAGGTCAATTTTGAATTCGATTTCTCACTCCGGCGGCATTCCCGGGTTATCTTCAAGAAAAACGTCGGGATATTCGTTCACGACTTGGATTTTGTCGATCTTGCTTCCCTCATCCTCGAGGTTATGTACGTAGCATGCGTACAATTGGTATCCCTTTTGCATGAGGTTGCAAAATTTTAAGGCATTCACCACCTTGGAACTCCTCTTTTGAGGCTGCATGTAGTAAATGACCTTCTTTCCTCGACTCTTGGCTAAAGAAATCTTCTGCTTTTGGCACACAATAATGGCATTGTATTGAGTCGGCCAGTCCATCCCCAAGATGATATCGAAATCTCTAAGGTCAAACAAGACTAGATTCGCGAAGTATTCTAGGTTCTTAATTACTATCGGGATTCCATCGTATCTTTTCGAACACGATACCCAAGTTAATGCTCTTGGGTGCTGGTAGATCTAACGCATATAAAATTCTTCTGGTAATCAAAGAGCAACTCGCGCCTGAATCGAACAAAACTCTGACAGGTACGTTTAAAGCAGTGAACGTACCTGTGATCACCTTGTCTTGGGCGGCCAGATCCGCTTGATTAATGACGTTCAAATGTCCCATGGCTCCGCCCTGGTTCCCCTGCTGGTTGTGATTCGGGGTTTGCCTTTGATTCTGCTGGAATCTCTGCCCCTGATTGTTCTGCTGCCCAGTTGGCCAATTTTCTTGAGGACGGTTCACCAAGTCCGGCCTCTTCTCAAATGTTTCCTCGCACACTCTGTAATCTTTTCTTAAGTGGCCTTCCTTACCACATCTATAACAAGATCCAGGCTTCGTTTATTCACGCACCAAGTGCAGAATGTTGCATCGGGTAAAACGAGGGATGAAAGGACCTTGGTTTTCATTCCTTCAATTGTTAAATCCTCTCTTCTCATCCTTCGCTGGCCTTTCCTGAAAGTGTTACCATTGTTGTTCTTGTTTCTGTTCCTCTTATCAAATTTATTCGAGCCCTTGCTCGACTCTCCATGATCTTTGCGCTTCAGTTGTTGGATGCGAGCAATTGCTACAGCTCGGTCATACACTGCCTGCAGAGAACTGTATTGTCCTCCCACAAGTATCTCCCAGATACTGATGTTCAAACCCATTTCAAACTTCTGAGCCTTATCAAAATCAGTTGGTACCAGCCTCGGAGCAAATCGCACCAGTTCCTTGAACTTAGTATAATACTCTTGCACTATCTGTGCACCCTACATAAGGTTAATGAATTCTTCATACTTCACAACTTTGGTACTAAATGGATAAAATCTCTCCCTTAGGGCTTCCTTGAATTCTTCCCAGAAGTAGGCATGTTCGCCCTCGGCCAAACCTTCTTGGAAGTTCTCTCCCTATGCACCTTGGCATTTCCCAAGGCAATGAAGGCTTGTTCCACCATCCGCAGTTGCTCGTCCAAAGCATTGGGTGCAGGGTTCGCTTGTCCTCCTAGGTTAGGCGGATTCGCCCCAACGGGTATGTTAGCATCGCTCTGGTTCAAAGGAGCTCCGTTATTGTTTGGTACATTTGGGAGGTTAGCACCATCATTGTTAGGAATCTCCCTCCTGGGTCGTCCCCTTGGCAGCATCTTGTTAATCAAGCACACAGAGGTAAGATTTGAATTCTAAGGTAGGTTAGCAGTCAAGTTAGAAAATGACTATGATTTAGATTCGCATAAATTTTATGGATGAGAGGACACTGATAGGGAAAATAAGTACTTAGATTTCATTAGATATTTGGTTTTTGATAACATAAGGAGAGCTACACAAAATGTGGTACTAGAATACTAATTTAAATAAAGTACGCAATATGTGGTTCTATCAGTAGAAATAGAAACATCATAGTCTAAAGCAGGTAGTCGGGCAAATAGTCGAGCATCCTGCAGTCGGCCTCAACCTCCTCGTCAGTGTCGAGGGGTATCGGAGGGTTCTACGCTACCTCCTCGGGGTCCTCCTCCTCAATGTCGATAGGATTCTGAGGATCCTCCTCCTCTTCCTCCTCATCCATTTCGGGATTGAGTTGGTTCTGAAGTTCTATCACTTCGCCTTCAAGGGCGAAGATCCTACCCTGAAGCATATGGGTATGGTGCTGAATGTCGTCGAACTGGGTCTCAAGCTCGGTTTGGCGACCTATGGTTTGACCGCTGGCTTGAGTCAACTGTGCTACCTTGTCTTCCAAATCCCTAATACATTTCCGATCGGAAGCAACATGACGACGAGCGTGGCGCAACTCATGGATAATATCAGTCATAGAACAAAGCAGGTTTGTCATCGTCCCGGTCAATCTTGGGTCAGCCATCTAACATATGGATTTTTTTCACATTAAGAATTTTACATGTTTAAAAATAAAGTGTGTCAATGCTTATGTATTTCCCCCCCAAAATATTTCATATAATAATTTAAGACTTGTCGAAATTTATAGTATATTTTTCATGGGTTTTAAAATAAAAATCCTTTTCGATGGAAATAATATTTAAAAATTCTTAAAAATATTATTTAATATTTTTGGGCCTCTAAATTGGGCCGAAAAATAATAGCTTTAAAAATTTTCCGGGCTCTGATACCACTTTGTAACACCCCGATTTTCGTCACCAAGGCCGGGACGCTACCGCCACACCCTTTTAAACAAGACACGATCGAATCGAGCTCATTTAAAAGAATGCTAAGGCTTAAGTTGCATCAATGTTTAAAATTCTTAAAAATAATTCAAACCATGCCCATATTTAAAATAAGTCTGAAGTCTATCAAGCATAATGTCAAGCAGTGCGGAAGCTAAAATAGGGCCAAAACACGCGGCCAAAACACAGTCTAAAGTTCAATGCGAAATTTTAAAAATTTAAATGCGACAAGTCTTGAAAGAAGATTTCCCATCCCTCCGTGCAATGCTTACTGTTCAAAATCTGAGAAAAATAGAGACAACAATAAATTAGTACAAACGGTACTGCGTAAGTTAATACACAACACAACAAATTTTAAATGTTTTATGAGAGTAATAAAAGTAAGATTTTTATTTAAAAAGACGGATATTTAATTAATTAAAATCCAACACATGCCGAACGAACTTTTAAACATTGTTCATTATGATCGAGGACACCCCATAATATGTCATAGGGACAAACCCTTGGGACCAACCTTTGGGACTAAAACCCACAAGGAATCAAACGTATCCTAGGGACGAACCCTTGGGATCAACCTCTGGGACTCGTACCCACGAGGTATGTGCATGCAGCGGACCCTATACAGACACACTCCCGAGCCCTAGATAACCCATACGGATATATCTAGGAGTATAGACTCATACATCACTATTACATAATCATAATGTCGTTTTGGCTACAAGAGGGGGCGACATAACACGCCAAGTGCACATACCCTCAGGAAATAACAAGCATCCCACTCGATCATAAGTCACAAAGTTTCAAAATTTCATAATTTAGTAAAAACGAGTTTTCGACACGAATTCACAAATTCCGCCAAAATTCATATTTTGCCCAAACAAAACCAATTCTGCCACAGTTTGCGCCAAACCGAATTAAAAAATCCATTTGATACCTAATGGTCACGAAATTTGCACGGTATATAGATAACACATAGACGGAAAACTTTGTAGTTCTACACTTTTCAAAATTCTTTCGGGAAAGGACTCGAAAATTCACATTTCCACAGAACATAAAAATTGCAATTTAGAGCACGACTTTCTAAAATGAGCAGTAACCATTTTCACATTTGAAAACATAGTAAATATTTTTTAAAAATTTTGAAAAATTTATAACATCTAGAAAACGTCAAAATAAGGATTTTTCATAGAAATAACCATTTCAAATTTTGAACTCCTTCTAGGCCAAACGGGAAAATTTCAGAAAACCCTAGTTTTAAAACTTTTAACCTTCAGTGAATTTCGGCAGCAGTTGGAACTAAAATCATAACTTTCACAAAACACATTCAAAAATCATAGAATTTGACAGGGACATAATGGACACACATATGAACAACTTTTATTTACATTGAAACAATAGGAAATGAATATAGAATTGTAAAAAACGCGCTGCAAGATCAGGCTCTACAATTTATTGTTCTGACAGCAACTTACTTCGAAAAACCAGATCGAATTTGATGAGGTAAACGACCTCCAAAATTTGTAAAAATTTACGAACATCTTATTTAAAGTGTTGAGAAAAATTTTCATTTAGGAAAGATTTCGCGAAAATGGGTGGATCTAGGCCAAAAAACGAGACACAACAGAAACACTACATTGGAAATGAATAGATGACAGACTTGACATATGATGGAAATGGATCTAGATCTTAATTTCTACTCAATGAAAACATCTAAAATTTGGTTTATTTGGTATTAACTTACTTGTGGGTTCATGGATGTCGAAATCCTCCCCTTTGGAATGTCCAAGAACGCTCTAGAACAACCTCAAGATCAACAATTCCCCGAATCAACCTATATTCGAATGGTTTGACAAAAATCTTAACGTTTGGGGCATAGAATTCGAGTCTAAGGCCAAGGAATCGAAGAAGAAACCTTACCTACCAATAGATGGATGGATTGGATGGCTTGATACTCGACCAAGACTGCCTGGAACCACAGAACAACTCACAACACTCACCACTCTCAATTGGAAATCTGATTTTCGGATTGGTGGTTTGGGGGTGATTTTTGGAGTTGATAAGGAGCTAATACCTGAGTGTTAAGCTTTTCCTAAGGATGGCCTTGATGAACCTTGGGAGTATTGGAGGGATTATGGCAGTCAAAACTCGGTATAAGCACTCCATTTACTCCCATCAATCCCACTTCCCACAATGGAGTAATAAGTCTACTTTGGTTCATGCATTCTCCTTGATTCAATGTTTGTAGGGAGTTTAATCCATCCACAATCCATCCCAAAGGGTCCTAATACATCCATAAGGGTCTAAGATTGAGTTAGGACTTGATTTAAAGCATTTGGAGTCGAATTGAATGATCCAAAATGCATGCACCGCGTCTCAGCCCGCTGGTGTGCCTAGGTGGGCGCCGCTTGGCCTTGGTGGCGCCCAAACTACTTCCGGGTGCCACTTTAGGCGCCACCTGCCTTTTCTTTTTTTAAAAAATAATATATATTTAATATTTTGATTTATTCCCAAAAATTAAAATGTAGGAATTTTCCGGGTTCGTTGGAATAATTCGGTAAATCTATTCCGAGTCGCGATCATCCGAACATAATTAATTCCGCTCTCTTGGAATTATTTCGGTTTTAATAATTAAATCCATTTTTTTTATTTTTGGATTTCGATTTTTGATGTCGATTTCTCCGGTATTACGGTCTACCCTCCTTAGAAATCAACTTCGTCCTCGAAGTTGGGTTGCATTCGGAAAGGTATTACCAATGTAGGCAAGTAATTTGCACGCATAGAAATATTGAGGTTCAAAAATTAAATTCTAACCTCGATGCGTGACGACTTTCTGAGGGGTATCACAGTGGTGATATGGAATATTTAGATTGAAAGAAATACCAGAGTTTTCAGGGGAATTCAGAATTCTACATGGAACATTTTGAGAGACATCTATCGCATGGCTTGGGATATTAACAAATCGGGGAAGAAGAATAACTCAGTCCCTTGGCAGTTCAGGGTCATTTACTGGAAGGATCAGGAAGCGGCGGAAGCTATCCTTCATACTGATGGCAGCACATTCCGGAACCCGGGTAGGTCGGGATTTTGGTTTGTGGTGCGTAGGGGTGTTAACGAGCCGAACTGAGACCGAATACTGGTGAGCTCGGCTTGAGCTCGTAAGAATTCGAGCCGAGCTTTGACCGAGCCTAGCATTGACCGAGCTACTTCGAGCCGAGCGTTGACCGAGCTTTGACGAAATTGAGCCGAGCTCGAACAGTCTCATTTTCATTTTCACATAATTTATAAAAAAAATTATATTTAATATATATTGCATATAAATTATGTATATTTTATTTAATCTATATATTTAAATAATTTTAAAAATATATTTATAATTTAAAAATTATTCCATCTATCCCAATAAATTATGTCATGTTTGATCCAGACACATTTTAACTTTTAATATTTTATATAACCTCTCTATTTACTAATAAATAAATATATGTATAAAAATAAATATATTTACTAATAAATAAATATTTCTTCATTTCATACTTCTTGAAAAGGAGATGCATTAATTGCATGGGGTAGACATGTAGGAAAATAGTCATAGACTCTATATTTATTTTATTTATTTTAAAGTCTAAGCAAATACAGTATTAGTACAATACATTTCAAAAGACATGTATTGTATGAGACTTGTATTATAAGTTAATAGAACACGAGCTTGTTCACGAGCTTTTCGAGCCAAACTCAAAGGTGTTCGGCTTGGTTTGTAAATTATTCGAGTCGAACTCGAATTCGAGTCGAGCCTATTCGAGTCGAATTTTGACCGAACCGAGCTCGAACTGTTCGCGAACTACCCTGGCTCATTAACACCCCTAGTGGTGCGTGACAACAAGGGAACTTCGCTCGGGGGAGAATGTCGGTACCTTGGCCCAAACTCCAGTGTGTTCATGGAGATGTAGGCACAGATTAAAGGCCTGGAATTTACTAAGGAAAAAGAATGGAAAAAGGGTATTGTGCTACTCTGATTCACTGCTTTTGGTTAATGTGATCAACTCCCAGGATAGTTTTCATCAACTCCAGACACTTATTTACAGAATAAGGGACCTGCAGAAAGGCTTCCTCAGTTGCCAAAATCTGTCATCTATACCGTGAAGGGAACAAGGTAGCCGACAAGCTTGCTAGACTTGGAGCATCTAAAGAGGAACTATTCACCTCTTGGGCGTATCCCCGTGATTTTGTTCTTGAAGAACTTGAGCATGATGTTTCCGGGGAGGGGATTGTTAGGATAACTAGGCCCTCCTCTTAGCTTAGTTGTTTTGCTGTTTTAGTTTTTGTACTTTTCTTCCTTCTTTTTCCCTTTGTTTGCTGGCTTCGGCTCATCCAAAAAAAAAATAATATTTTGTTTCTCATCCTTTACGAAAATGTTTTAGTGACCTTAGGCCAGATTGCCCTTATATACATTACATTTTAGAGTTAAATAATTGTGGGAATAAAAATAGTATATTGAATTATTTTTATTATAAATACTTCCTCTGTTTTCGTGAAAGTATAACATTTACATGTTGCAAGCAGTTCAATGCACATTTTTAACGATTAATAACTCAAAATGTGTATAAGTAAAAATTATAAAACACTTAATATTCTAAAACTACAGGATGTGACGAATCTAACAAGATCTCACTTGACTATGTTTTTCTTTGTATAACTATGATAAAAATTTGAATCAAAGTTAAATAATGAACAATAGCAAAAAGGTAAATGTTGCAATATCACGGAAACGAATGAAGTATATGTGTTTATATATTATGTTTTAGAGTGAATCATTTCTTTTATTCATTCTAAATCGAATTAATGACTTGATTAAATTATAATCGGGTGACATTAAAGTCGTACTAATTTCTATCAATCAAAACTCCCTATACTCGAGTGACATCAAGGTCGTGGCATGGAAGCAGGAACAAGAGCACTACTAATCTCCGCATTTCTCGAAGGACCGGTGTCCCAGCAACGTTCTAGAAGGTTCACATCCAGAATTGCTGAGTTGCTGACCCGGAATTTTGAAGAAGAGCTGCAGAACGATAAAGCATTAAAGATGGGACTGAAGCTGCTAATTTAGATAGAGGAAGACTCTGGACCCAATCAGATGGATCCAGAAGCCCGCAATTTTTCAGAAACAGCGGATGTCGATCACCGGAAGTTGGCCGGAATCCCCACCGAAACAGCCTCCGGAAATCAAACATTCTGTTTTGAAGTATTTTTGTAATTTAACAAGTGCATGCATGCACATGAACAATTAAACAAGCAGGAGAGAGAGAGAGAATACCTTGGGCCCGCAGAAAGGAAGAAGAGCTCAAGCTACGTCGCAATCCAGTTTACATCGTAAAACAAGGATCACGACGTGCGCCTACGTCCCAAACCTGAAGTAACGTCCCAATCCCACTATCGCGATGTAACCTTCACGACGTCATGGAGTAGATCCCACACAACTACATCGCGAACATATTTACGTCGCAACACCGGGTCACGATGTAAGGATCACGACGTAGCCTCGGAACACGACGCGAGCCCCGTTGGAGACACCTTACGTTGCAAACCATGCTTCACGACATCAGGAGGATCACGACATTAACGTTCACGATGTCCGCCTTGCGACGTCAGTCTAGGGTTTTAACTTGTTTGTTTAATTCCAGTGTAGGGTTGTTTAATTACTTGTATTTCCGGATGCCTATATACAATTCTTCCCAAACATTATTCATTACCTTTGAATGAATATTTAAACAAGTTGAGTGTT
Organism: Hygrophila difformis; assembly: GCA_030278955.1. Classification (NCBI taxonomy): domain Eukaryota; kingdom Viridiplantae; phylum Streptophyta; class Magnoliopsida; order Lamiales; family Acanthaceae; genus Hygrophila; species Hygrophila difformis. Next base: position 36,228,631 of record JAOANR010000009.1, on the reverse strand, counting down.
TTCTTCTCTTTGGTTACATCCGAGAGTATTCAAGGGTCAACTTTGAATTTCCACTTTGTTGGATTAATTCCTTTTGAGCATGGGATGTGTTCAATCGTATTGCCACCTTGAGGATTGTTGATTGAGAGGCTAGTATAACACATTTAGTGTGTTTTCTATCCTAAAGTTAAGCTTTCCAACTTGGTAATCCCACTACCCACTTTATTTTCATTTGTGTTCTTCACTCGAGAATATTATTTCCATACGATCCATGGCATCTTTGGTATCAAAGCCTAAGTTGGAACATATTCTATCTTCTATTCCATCCATTTAAAATAAAAAATCTAAAAAATATTTGTGTTCTTATTTTCTTGTTTGTGCCATACACTATTTCATCGACTTAGGGGGTCTTGTGTTGTTTGTTTTGGTGTTTTGGTGGAATATTAGTGTTCATTACATTGATAGCTTTCATTTGGCACCAATATCATTCAATTTCATTAAGTATTGCAAAATTCCATATTTGGCCGAGGCATGTTCATGTACTAGGTTAGACTTTTGTTGCTTAATTTTGTGTGTTTGTGGTTGTTTGAGTAAATATTGTTGATTTTAAGCATTAATCGGTATTATATGTTGCATGATATCCATTTTGAGTGATTCTGAGAGTTTTTTTGGGGTTTTTAGGATTTATGCATGAACATTCTTGAGTGTTCAAATTTTTCTTGTGTTTAAGTGTTGATCCGAAAAGGTGGGGATTGGGGAGTGTTTATTTGTTTCATTGGGGACAAGAGAGTCGGGCCAGGTACCATACTTTTTGGAGAATTAATTGAGCTGGAAAGTGAGGGGATATTCTGTCCAGTTTGTTGGAGAACTAGAGAGGGTTGTTTTCAGCAAGAAAAGACAAAGAGGAAAGCAGTACGTCGCTATCCAACTCTATGTTGCAACACATGCTTGCGACGTAAATTTTCTTATCACGACGTCAAGTCAGTTTCAGCTACGTCGCGAGCCTCACCTCCCGTCGCGAACCCAGCTTCATGACATAATATTGCTTGGCGATGCAAAGTCCAGTGAAAGTAAACACGTCGCGATCCACCAAGTTACGTCGCCAACCATCAGCACGCCGCGATCCCCAGCTATGTCGTGTAGCCAGTCTCACGACGTAAACGCATGTTGAAGCCGCGGACCAATCACATTGCAATACCCGTCTCTTGACGTCCGTATCACGATGTCAATCCAGTCTCATGACATAAGGCCATTCCTGAAGCCTTACGCATTACGTTGCGATCCTCGCACGACATCACGATCCTCGCATGATGTCATGAAACCAGTATCACAATGTAACCATTTTGCCTTGCGACGTCCAAGCAGTTTTCAGGGCCCAATCCACGACTATCACGTGTGACATCTCCAATTCCAAGGCCAAAGATCAAATCAGATCCAAATTCAAATTTGTGGGAATTGACACGTCATTTGTACTGTACGGTTTCTAGGGATGAAAACGGTACGGATACGATCGGATAGTATCGGATACGGATATTATCCATATTCTTTTTGTCGAATTCGGTATCGAATATGGATGGGCCGGATACGAATACAGTTTCGGATATTTCGGATTACGGATACGGTATGGATATAGGAAGGATATATGGCGGATATGGATTCAATCGGATACAGATTATCGGATAATTTTTATAATCTTTTTTGAAAATTTGATATTTTTTATAATTATTAATAATTTTTAATTATTAAATCATAATTTATTAATATATTCGGATATCCATATTTAAAATCCAGATAATATCCTATCAATTTTCGGATATGGTCGGATATTCTCGGATACGGTCAGATATTTTCGGATATGAATACGAATGTGGATATTAAAATACGGATTCGGATTCGGATACGAATATTGAAATATCCGGCCGGATAGTCGAAAATGGATTCAGATTCGAATATAATCGGATACGGCATCGGATCGGTCGGATATTTACCGTACTGCTTTCACCCCTAACGGTTTCGCTTATTTAAATCGCAAACAATTAATCGGGTTGAAGTTCTGACAGTGGAATTCGTCGAGCACTAAGTGCTTGTCACTGTTCCTCTGATTTATTTTACAAACCACAAAGTTGAAGCTACGTCTGCAATGCCAGATATTGGATTTTCTCAACAGTAAGTATTACCGGGTTATTTCCAACAACTTGGTTTTATTTATTGGGATTGTGTGAGTGAGGCAGATATTTTATTTCAAGCATTTTATTTTGTGAGGTACTTACTTCACACTTTTAAATTGCGAGGGGTTTGGATATTTGCTTGCATAGCTGATTAACGCGGTAAACTGATAATTAAGTCAGATTAATCACACTTCACATACAACTCTGTGTCTTTTCTTGATAGAGTCGAACACAACATTCTGATTCTTGCATTGTGCGTCCATTACTATCTTTTCTCACCATCTGTTGTTGGTTGATACGATTAAGCATTCTTCGATTGAGCACTCTACCTTGGTGAAGAATTCAGACCTTCAGTGAGGGAAACAGTTTTGAGATCACTCTACATATTTCTGTATATTTTAACTAACTCGCTATACATATATCTAGTTTTCTTCTTCTTCTTTAATCTGAAATGGCAGGAAATACCGAGCAGCGATTGGAAGAAATAATGGCAATGCTCAGGAATCTGACTGAGACCACTACTAAACAGGCTGATTTGGAATCAGTACGCCAAACATTAGATGAAAATATAGCAAGTGTAGTTGCTGTAAATGAAAGTATAAACACTTTAGCAAATGATGTGAATGATGTGTCTAGTCGGGTCGCTATGCAAGAACAAGCTCGCTATCCAACGCCATCTCCCGGAAGCACGAGTGGAGTTCATCGGTCGGCAATGGATGAAGCGGAACAGCCATTAAGGAGAGGGAATTACAGTTTGGAACCTATGATAGATGCCAGGGACCACAGGTTCGACGTCCAGCACCAATGGCCCCGCGGCCTCATACCACAAAAGATGCATGATTCCAAATTCCCATACCGCCACCTCCGTCACCTGCCACAGCACCAACAACCAGACAACCTATACCTCTCCCTGTTCGCCAAAGACTGAATCTTAATCCAGTTCAAGGGGATCCACCTGGGGTTGATCTTGATAATGAAGGCGTAGAGCAAATACCTGTCGAGCAGAACAAATTGGAAGCAGATCTGAGAGGGATCAAATTCACAATTCTGGCGTTTAAGGGCACGAACGACCCAGAAGAGTTCATTAATTGGAGACATTCTATCGAATTAATCTATGACTGTCAACAATACAACAAATTCACAATGATCCAGCTTTTCGTTTGTGAATTCAAGGACTATGCACAGACATGGTGGCAGAAAATTCAGCATGATGGGCAGCGTCTAGGACTTCCAGCTATTTCTACCTGGGCTGAATTGATAGATGCTATGGAGAAGAGGTTTGTTCCTAGTAATTATTTTGATGACTTGTACATGAAGGTTAATTTTTGTATGCAGGGCAATCGAACTGTTGACGATTACTACAAGGACTTGGAATGCCTCATGATGAGAGCCCAAATGAATGAAGATGAACCGTTACTGATATCCAGGTTCAAGAGGCTTTTGAGAAGCGAGGTTTTAGCTGAAGTCAAATTGAGGACATACATTGTTTTGGAGCACTTGGTGCAGATGTCCGCTGAGATTGATCGGCAACTAAAAGACAGACCTTTCAAGTCCACACTCATTTCGAATACTACAAGGTTTTGGTTGACCAGATCTAATGAACAACCTTCCAAGCCAGCAGACAAGTATATCAAGCCCAACGCCACTAAGGATGACAAGCCTAATCGACCGAAGGCGTCTGAAATGGGCAAGGATTTCAAGGATCCATACTGGTACAGAAAAGATGACAGAGATAAGCCTAAACGGGACATCAAGGATGTCACATGTTTCAACTTTGAACAAAAAGGCCATTATTCCCAAGATTGCCCGCGAAGAGAAGGAAGAACGGTCATGATTGAACCGGGGACATGGAAAGAGATTGATTCCGAAGATGAGTATGACAAAGTTGAGCACTAAGAAAATGATGGTTGTGAACCGTACAAGACAAAGGCGACCCGAGCCGAGTCATTTTGGAAGAAAACGAAGAAGAGTATGTGACGAATTTCATCGCCATGAGGGCACTAACGGCAGAAAAAGCTGATGAGCCAATCGGCAATGCACCAGAATCGAGAGAGAATTTATTTCACTACCATTGTAAACTAAAGGGCAATGTAGCCTCACTGATTGTAGACAATGGAAGCTGTGTGAATGCTGTAAGTGGAAGCTGTGTGAATGTTGTAAGTTTGTACACTGTGCATAGATTAGGTATACCAACACAGGATCATGTAAAGTCATATCATCTCCACTGGATGAATGAGCATGGGACTACCAAGGTTGCGAAGCAGGCAAGGGTGCCAATCACCACCGGCCCCTACTCCAATGAAATATTGTGCGACGTAGTACCCATGACCGCATGTCATGTGTTGTTGGGAAGACCTTGGATATACGACAAACAAGTAATCTATAGAGGCACAGAAAATGATCTCTCCTTCCGCGAAGGACAAAGAAGAATCACGATGAAGTCACTACTGCTGAAGACTGTCAAAATCGACCATCGGAACTTAGTGGAAACATCCAGAAAGAAGAAGAAGAGTTCAAGAGAAAACATGAGGGGTAAAGCGAAAGTAGATTCTGATAATTCTAATTCAGCTCCTTTACTCTTGACATGTCATGGTCAACGCTTGCTGTTTACGAAGCATGAGCTTGAAGCGGCCATTGAAGAAGCGCCAATACCAGGTCACTATTTTCTAGCTTTTGTTAAGCCTGTTGATGAAATCTCTAAGAACTCTCCTACTACACTTAATTTGCCTGATAATTTTCGCAGGATGCTTGAAGATAATATGGATGTTTTTCCGGAAGAGCTGCCAGCTGGACTACCACCTTTGAGAGGTGTAGAGCACAGAATCGACTTCGTACCAGGAGCATCAATACCCGAATGCCCTGCTTATCGCATGAACCCTGAAGAGACTAAGGAATTCCAAAAGCAAGTCCAAGAATTGTTGGACAAAGGCTGGGTTCGAGAGAGTCTATCTCCATGCACAGTGCCAGTATTGTTGGTACCAAAGAAAATTGAAACGTGGAGGATGTGTGTAGACTGTCGAGCTGTCAATAAGATAACCATTAAATACCGCCATCCGATTCCGCGGCTCGATGATATGATCGATGAGCTGGGTGGAGCAAGCATCTTCACAAAGGTAGATCTGAAGAGCGATTATCACCAAATCCGCATGCAGCCAGGAGGTGAATGGAAAACGGCATTCAAAACAAAATTTGGGCTGTATGAGTGGCTCGTGATGCCCTTCGGTCTCACCAATGCTCCATCCACTTTCATGCGATTAATGAATGAAACATTAAGGGAGTTTATTGGAAAATTTGTTGTTTTGTACTTTGATCTAGTTTATAGCAACAATGAGTTTGATCATGTGAAACATGTCGTGCAGGTGATCATCAAGCTCAGAAAGGCAGAACTGTATGCAAATTTCAAGAAGTGCACCTTCCACGTGCCCGAGGTTATATTTTTAGGCTTCGTTGTTGGAGGAAACGAACTGAAGGTGGATGCGTCCAAAATCAAGGCAATTTCACCACCTACCAATGTCAACGAGGTCCGATGATTTTTGGGCATGTGCTGATTCTTTCGACGATTTGTGCCCCAATTCAGTGTGATCGCTGCACCGATGACCTCTCTGCTGAAGAAGGGGTTACAGTTCAAGTGGGGAACAAAAGAGCAGAAGTCATTTGAGGAGTTAAAGGATAAAGTCACCCATGCGCTAGTGTTAGCGCTACCAAATTTCGATCTTCCATTCGAAATTGAATGCGATGCCTCAGGAACCGGCATGGGCGCAGTACTACTACAGGATGGCCGACCTGTTGCCTATCATAGCGAGAAATTTATAGGAGCTCAACTTAACTACTCCACATACGATAAGGAATTGTACGCTGTGGTACAAGCAATGAGGACTTGGCAACATTATCTGAGAGGGCGAGAGTTCATCATTCACACAGATCAAGAGATGCTGAAGCACTGAAGCATATACGAGGACATGTGCAGTTGAAAAATGCAAGACATGCCCATTGGAGTTCATTTATTGAATCATCTACGTATGTGATTTGTTACAAGAAGGGAAACGACAACATGGTTGTGGATGCCTTATCAAGACGGATGGGTCACTTTGGGAGGATTGCTACAATGAGCATTTTGACAGAATGTTTCCATTGGCCAAGGATGGAAAAGCAAGTTGCTGATTTCATCCACAAATGTATCACTTGCCTATGGGCTATATCGACAGCCAAACCACACAGGCTTTATCAAGCGTTGCCAGCACCCGAGGGCCCATGAGATTGACTTATCTATGGATTTTTTTTTAGGGCTAGCTCGTACTGCTAGAGCTAAAGACTCTATTTTTGTTGTGGTTGACAGGTTTTCCAAGATGGCGCATTTCATACCCTGTGCCAAAACAAATGACGCACACCATATGGCCAAAATATTCTTCAATGAAGTTGTAAGACTCCACGGTGTGCCTAGCATAATTGTCTCCGACCGAGATGCAAAATTGGTGAGTTATTTTTGGAAATCCTTATGGTCTGAAATGGGGACTAAACTGTTATTTTGCACTGCTTATCATCCACAAACTGATGGCCAGACTGAGGCAGTCAATAGGGTCTAAATTAATTTACTTAGGATTACTGCTTCTAGTAGTAAGAGTTGGGATGAATGTTTGCTCTATGTTGAATTGCGTATAACCGACACATACACAGTGCCACACACATGTCACCTTCTGAGGTTGTGTATGGTTTTAACCCACTAACGCAACTTGATTTACTGCCATTGCCCCGCAATGAGCATCTTAACGTCAATGGCAGAGATAGGGCGAAGGCAATAAGGGAGATACATTCTGACGTCAAGAACAGTTTGGTCAAAGCTGCAGAAGGATATGCCAAGTATAACAACCGAGGTCGGAAGGACCAGAAACTAAACCCCGGGGATTGGTTCTGGCTCAATTTGAAGAAATAATGGTTTCTCACAAGCCGACGCAACAAATTGTCTCCGCGAGGAGATAGACCATTTAAAGTTTCAGAACCGATTAATAATAATGCGTACAAACTACAATTATCTGAAGAATACGGTCATATTAATCCCGTTTTTAATGTTGCAGATCTGACATTGTTCGAAAGGGTCGAGGAAGATCATGATAAGTTGATGGATCAACCTCCCCAAGGGGGTGGGGATGGCATGGAAGCCGGAACGAGAGCACTACTAATCCCAGCATTTCCTGAAGGAACGATGACCCAGCAACGTTCCAGAGGTTCACATCCAGAATTACTTAATTGCTGACCCGAAATTTTGAAGAAGAGCTCCAGAAAGTTAAAGCTGGAAAGATGGGACTGAAGCTGCTAATTCAGATAGAGGAAGACTCCAGACCCACTCAGATGGATCCGGAAGCCCGCAATTGATCAGAAACAGCCGGATGTCGATCACCGAAAGTTAGCCGAAATCCCATCGGAACAGCAGCTGGAATCGAACATTTTATTTTGAAGTACTTTTGTAATTAAACAAGTGCATGCATGCACATGAACAATTAAACAAGCAGGAGAGAGAGAGAGAGAGAGAGAATACCTTGTGGGCCCGCTGAAGGAAAGAAGAGCTCAACCTTTGTCGCAATCCAGTTTACGTCGTAAAACAAGGATCACGACGTGTGCCTACATCGCAATCCTCAACTAACGTTGCAATCCCACTATCGCGACGTAACCTTCACGACTTCATAGAGTAGATCCCACATAGCTACGTCGCGAACCTATTTACGTCGCAACACCGGGTCACAATGTAAGGATCACGACGTAGCCTTGGAACAAGACGCGAGCCCCGCTGGAGACACCTTACGTTGTAAGACATGCTTCACGACGTCAAGAGGATCACGACGTCAGCGTTCACGACGTCCGCCTTGCGACGTCAGTCTAGGGTTTTCACTTGTTTGTTTAATTCCAGTGTAGGGTTGTTTAATTACATGTTTTTCCAGATGCCTATATATAAGGCTTCCCAAACAGTATGTCATTATCTTTGAATGAATATTAAAAGAAGTTGTGTATATTCTTTTCTTTGGTTACATTTGAGGGCATTCAAGGGTCACCTTTGAATTTCCACTTTGTTGGATTAATTCCTTTCGAGCATGGGATGTGTTCAATCGTATTGCCACTTTGAGGATTGTTGATTGAGAGGCTAGTATAACACATTTAGTGTGTTTTCTATCCTAAAGTTAAGCTTTCCAACTTGGTAATCCCGCTACCCACTTTATTTTCATTTATGTTCTTCACTCTAGAATATTGTTTCCATTCGATCCATGGCAAGTCGGTTTGAAACTTGTATGCATGACTTAATTGAAAATTTTCAAAATTATGATATAAACCCTTAATAGTATTAAATTTCATTGCGTGTTTAATTTCTGAATATATATAATGATAAAGAAATATAGATAATAATTAAATAATCACAATTTTTATTTTTTATTTTTTATTTTTTATTTATTTTTTTTACTATGATGGCTAGGGTTTCTCAAGCAACAGGCGCGAATTCTCATCCGGCGTCCGCTGCGGCTACGCGCGGCAGCGTCCCAGTCTCCTCATGATCCTGGAGGCCAATCTCGCTCGTTTGCTGATATCATGCGGGGCGAAACTCATAATGAAATTCCGGTATGAAAGCGGCGAGAGTTAATTGCTGAACGTTTAATTACTAAGAGTTACGTGGAGGGCAATCCATCTATTCCGAAGTTTGTAATTGATGAATCCATTGAAATTGAACCTAGCAAGGCCTAGGAAGATGCATTGGTCATTAAGTTGCTTGGGGCGCAGGTTGGATACATTGTGTTGCAGGATCGGCTAAAGCTTATGTGGAAAATTGAAGGTAGCATGGTGATGATTGACGTAGGGCATGGTTGTTTATTGTTCGGGTTGATTTGATGTCGGATCGGGAGTCGGTGATCAACGATGGTCCGTGGATGATCTTTGACCACTATCTGGCTATTATGCCATGGTCGCGCGAATTCAATCCTAAGACGACTCAGGTAAACAAGACATTAGTGTGGGCGAGGATGAATGGTTTATCCATGCATAGGTTTCGTGAAGATATTTTATGGCCCTTGGCGTCTGGAATTGGGGAAGTAGTAAAATTTGACACTTGCACGCGTGACATGTCCCGGGGAAGGTTTGCTAGGGTTTGTGTGGCCCTTGATCTTACTAAGCCGGTGCCGGGGAAAATTGTGGTTAATGACGAATGGACCCCAATATCATATGAGGGGCTATATCTTTTGTGCACCAAATGTAGATGATATGGGGATTGTGATCGGGACTGCACCTATGTAGTGGTGGAGGACGTTGCAGAGGCCTGGGGTTGTGTTGGAGTAGCGAAGGGTGATAAAGAACCAGAGAAGGTTGGGCTGCTTGGGGAGGCAGTCGATGCTCAGGGGGATCTTGGCATGAGTGATGCAGAACGTAGGGCACAGGGTGCGAATCTGGAGCTATCATTTGACGAATGGCTAACCGTCGTTAGGAGAGGGGGTAGGAAACCTCGCCAGCCAAGAAGTACAGAGGTGGTGAATGAGTTGCCCTGGGGGGTTGTTGAGTCACGTCCGGACGAGAAGGATTCAGGGCGGAGGAATAAGACTAAGCGCAAGGCGGTGATGACATCTCCTGGGGGGTTGGATCCGGGGGGATCCACAAGAAGTTGATGATGGAACGTCTTTGGCCCTTATCCCGTATTCAGGGGGTACTGGTCGTATTAAGGCGGCTCATCACGGAGCTAAACGACCTCGGATTGACGATGAGGAGTCAAATAGCGAGCGTCGAATGGAGGAAAGAGGGGAGTCCTCTAAGGGACAACATAGAAAAGTTTTGGAAGGGAACCCGTTTATGCTTCTTCAGGACCAAGGATATGAAGTCCCCCAGGATCGGGATAAGATGGATTCCAGGGATGGCGAAAGTTGGGTGGATGCGGAGGAAGGTGGATCGCAGTAAGGGAGTGGAATTCTACTTATAATTTATCTATGGATTTTAAGGACTATAATATAATTGTTTGGAATGTGTGTGGAATGATGAGTCGTACGGCGCAACGCTGGATGGGAGAATTGTTACGGGATCATAAACTGGATATTTTATGTGTCTTGGAGCCGCGTGGCGTGTTTGCTAGACTTGCCAGGTTTTTTGTGAGGCAGAGATATTCAGCAATTGAAATACAAGATGCGCGGGGCATGTGGGGTGGGATTTGGATGATAAAGAGATTGTCGATAGATTGCCAGGTTGCACTCTTTGATAGCCGGTCGCGGATGGTCATGATTGAACTAGTGAAGGGAACAACACGTTGGCTCTTTACGGCCATATATGCCTTCCCAACCTATCAACGGCATCGTGATAGTTGGTTGGAACTTGTTCATGTGGCGCAACATGTGGATGAACCGTGGATGGTTATGGGAGATTGGAATGAGATTTTGGAAGAGGAGGAGGTTCAAGGTGGAATTTACTTGGCAGACAGAGCCATGGAGCATAGTGACACACTGGATTCATGTCATCTCATGGCCCATGGGGGTATCTTTGGTTGGGTCGTCGTTCACTTGGTCCCGAATGGCGGGAGGTGGTAGATGGATTAGCAAGTGTTTGGATAGACGTGCCGCGACGCTTGGTTGGATTCAAATGTTTGAACATGGTCGTATATTACATTTACCAAGAATGGGGTCTGATCATTGTCCGCTCAAGTTAGTATGTGGCGAGCAAACCAGGGCGATGGGGGATCGGCCTTTCCGGTGGGAAATCGCTTGGGAAATGCATGGGGGTTATAAGGATATTGTAAGCCAAAGCATGGGTGGAGGTAGAGTTGTCAATTTGGGTCAGGCCCGTTGGGCCGGTCCGCCCCACAAGGTAAAAAATGCGGGGTGGGCTTGAATTTTTAAAGCCCGTTTAGATGCGGGCTCGACTCGCGGCGGGGCGGGCTTTTGCGGGTTGGGCCTGTGGCGGGGCGGGCTGGCCCGCAGGCTTTGGCTTTTTTTTTATAATTTTTTTAAACTCCTTGTTCTATTTATTTAATGTTAGTAAATATTGTTTGGTTAATTCAAAGTCTACCATAAAGTCACCAAATATATATTTAAATAATTATTTCGGTAACTTATAAAATTGTAAATTTTAATACAAACAGTCATATTTTTTAATATTTCTCTTCTTATCTATATTATTAGTGTTAGTTTTTTTTTAAGTTTAAAATTCCTTATTATTTTATTTATTAATTTTTTTAGCTAGGTTATTTAATTTATTTATTTATTAAAATTTGTGAATGCAAGTAAATTTTCATAATTTATTATCAGTTATCTTATTTTTAAAATATAAAATTCATGAATTCTATACACCAAAATAAATTAACTTTTTTATCTTTAACAATACTCTATTTTTAGAATATAATACACATCTTTAGTATTACAAATTTTAATAAATCTTTAATTTTATAAAGAATTATTCAACAAACCCATTATTATTAACCAACAACAGTTGGCTTGAGTGGATGGGGCTCTAGTCGCTTAAGCAAGGTCTCGGGTTCGAGCCTTGTGTATGCAAAAAACTGCTTTGGGAGAGGCGCCCTTAATTGCCCTTGCAGATCCTCGAGGGATTAATCTTGGGTCCAATGTGGCCCGGGGATACCCTGGTATTCACCTAAAAAAACAAACCCATTATTAAAGTAAATAATTATGTCAAAAAATACATATTTTAACTATGTATATTTTTAAATATCAATTATAAATCTTTATTTCTCATTCTTAATTTATACAACAAATAATATATCCCATTTTTTATTTTTTTACACTAAAAATTTATTTTTTAAATTACTAAAAGGCCCACGGGCCGGCCCACATAACTCACGGCCCGTATTTGGGGCGGGCCAGGCCTAGGTATTTAGAGCCCACCCCGTATAGGCCTGCCCCGTTCAAGCCCGCAAAAACGTAGGGGCCCGCGCGAGCCGGTCCGTTTCGCCCCATGGGCCCGTTTTTACACCTCTAGGTGGAGGGGCTGAGTTGAGGCGATTGCTGGATAATGTTCGCACTAACTCACTGGAGTTTAATAGGACTCCTTTTGGTAACATCCGTGACCGAAAGCGGAAGCTTAAAAATAGAATCTTGGGAGTATAGAAGAGACTTGTTTATGTTGATTCGGCATGGTTAAAGCATCTTGTGGGGGAGCTTAAACAAGAATTGGAGGAAATCCTTAAACAATAAGAGGTGCTATGGTACCAGAAAGCGCGAGACCGGTGGGTGAAACTTGGAGACCGGAATACCAGGTATTTCCTTAAGAAGACTCAAGTCCACCGGCGCCGGGGTCGCATCTACGGACTGCAAATTAACGAAGAATGGGAGATGCACCAGGGGACGTTACAAGAGCATGCCATCAACTACTTTTCGGACATGTTCGCGGCCCGCAAGGTTGATGCGATTGGCAGGGATCTCCCAGCCTTGGAGCCTTTATCTGAGCTGTATAAGAATGATCTTAGTTCGGACGTGTCCGATGATGAAATAGGGACGACACTCTATTCTATGAGGTCGCTAGCAGCACCGGGTCTGGATGGCTTTCCGGTGATTTTTTATAAGAACTATTGGGGGATATTAAAGGACCCGGTTGTTAGCATGGTGAGGAGGCAGTGTGCACTAGCAAATTACCAGAGGGTTTATCTAATGCTTTTATGTGCCTGCTCCCGAAAGTAGCCATTCCAAATTCTATTCAGCAGTATAGGCCTCTATTGCTTTGCAATGTCACATTCAAAATTATTACTAAAGTGTTGGTCCAGAGACTTCGGCCAATACTCAGGGATATCATCAGTCCTTATCAATCCGTGTTTTTACCTGGCCGGGGCACAGCGGATGATGGGTTGCTTCTGTTGGAAATGGTGGCTTCAATAGAACAATTCCGATCTAGCTGCAGGGCGACGATTTTGAAAATTGATTTGGCTAAGGCATATGTTACAGTTCATTGGGATTTTTTATATGAATGCCTTAATAAGTTGGAGTTGCCTGTGGGGTGCAGTCGGTTGATTATGGAATGTGTTAGATCCTCGAGTTTCTCTATCCTTTGGAATAGATCTCCCATCTGTAACATTCAAGTCGAAAGAGGGCTTCGGCAGGGGGATCCTCTTTCGCCATATTTGTTTGTGATTACCATGGAAAAATTGTCGAAAATAATTTTAGAGAATGTCACGGCGGGGAGGTGGCGGCCTATGCGGCTTCATCCAAATGAAGTGGAAATATCCCATTTGATGTTTGCCGACGATTTGATATTTTGTTCAGAATTGATGGAGGAGAGTATTATTTGTATGGCGGGTGTTGTGGCGGTTTGGTTCAAGGTCGGGTCTTTAAATGAATGCGTCGAAGTCCACAACTATTACTTCCAGCCATGCAACTGTCATGGAAAAGGGGTGGGTGGAACGTCACTTGGGCATTCAGGTTGGTACAAGCATTGGAAAATATTTAGGGTTTCCGATTATCCAAGGCTGAATGAAGATTGCAGAGTTTGATTTTTTTGATTAAGAAACTGGAGGACAGGCTGAGCTTATGGTCGAGCTTCTTGTTGAACAAAGCTGGCCAAGTGACAAAAGCACAGGCTATGTTGGCATCTATTCCGGTTTATACCATGCAAGTCCACCTTCTTCCTCAAGGTGTATGCAATCAGATCGATAAGATTATTCTTCGTTGGGTGTGGAAGGGTGCGAGCGGGCGTGGTATCCATCCTCTCAATTGGGAAAGTGTGACTGTCCCTAGGAAGAGAGGGGGTCTTGGCTTGCGTACAGCACGAAAGATGAATTTGGTGTTATTGGGCATACTGATTTGGGATCTTCTTTTTCAGTCGGAAAAGCTGTGGGTGAAGGTTATGCGAGAGAAGTACGGTCTGATGGACGGGGCATTTCCCATGATGCACTACAGGGGTACTAAGGTGTGGTTGGCGAAATGTTTTAAAAAAAGGGTATGGAGTCCGAATTGGAGATGGTCGAGCTCATTCTGGTATGTGCCCTGGTGGAGGTGTAACACCCCGGTTTTTGGTCACCCAGGTCGGGGTGTCACCGCCACACCTCTCTAGCAAGACACGGTTTCTCCGAGCTCACTAAAGAGATGCAAGGCTATGGTTTTTCAGAATTTAAAAATATTCAAACAGCCCATTCATATATAATTTAAAAATAATACATCAAAGTTGCAGCGGAAAAAAATAATTACATATGTATAATGCAGCGAAATTTAAATATAGCCAACACGGCCAGAATACGGGTTAAACAGGCCCGCTCATGCAAGATCTAGTCTAATACAAAGTTTCAAAATAACATATCATCCCAAACTTCCCGTGTATGCATATGACGATGCATAATTCTCAACTCTGAAAGAAAAAGAAATAAAAATGGTTTGGTCAGCACTACGTGCTGAGTAAGTTAACACGTACAAGATTATGAGGTTTCAAAGCCTTTAATTAAATTTAATGAAAACATGTGCATAATTTAAATAATTCACGTATTCGCAAAATTTAGAAGACATGGATTCATACGATCATCAATACAGCTTGCAGCGTAATTAAATAAGTTGCCATAAATTTAAAGGCACAATTTAATACAGATTCAATTTGGAATTCTCGCAACTCCTCGTTTCATATCTTTTACAGATCACCACCGCTAGGGCTCTTATGTCCGCCAGCCTTACGCCTGGGCTCTTATGTCCACAGGTATCATGGTCGATCCAGATCTTTTAATTAGAGTTAATCCGTCCGCTAGACATACGATCACTGTTTCGCTAGGGCTCTTACGTCAACCTAGACATACACTTGGGCTCTTATGTCCCAAGCCGCAGAGAACATTGACAGTATCTAGCTTAGTCATAACCCGCAATATTTTAATCTTCTCGTTTCATGTATCGTATGTCAAAGTATTTCTATTCGTTTCAACCTCAAAGGCTAATTCCACCGTTTCAACAAGATTTCAAGTTTCGTTCGGTAAATCACAGTTTACTCTAAAATTCGTTAAAAATCAGATTTAATTTCAAAAATTCCGAAATTTCACGACTGACTCCAAAACGTCGAGATCTACAACTTTCGTGTTTTAACTTTTTCGATCCGAGATACGGAAACAGTTCAAAAACTCCAATCTTCGTCAGACCAGAAATCTGTCCGCGTTTTCACACAGCAGTTTAAAAGTTTCGAGATCTATCATAGCAAATGAACTCTAAATTTGATGAAATTTTACAGAGATCATCTTAAGACAATTATCTACAACTTTCATGTTCGGCTAAAGATCTAATTCGGCCTAGAACCATAGTCAAAAACGTCAACAAGTTCGCACCTATGTTCTGTCCAGTTTCAAGATTCGATTTAAAACCAGTTCGGTTCGGAGTGGATTTCATATATCAAATCATCATGAAAAATTCTGAAATTTTACGGAGGTGTTCTTAACATATAGATCTACAACTCCTATGTTCAACGCCAAGCCTAGATCGGTCTAGATCTAAGGTAGAAATCACCAACAAGTTCGAATAAAGAATCTTTCATCGTTTCAAGATCTAAATCTAAAGCAGGCTCGTTTACGATCAGTTTCGGATATCAAAACACGATGAAAAATTATGAAATTTTTACACAACCTAGATCAGAGTCTTAGGAACGTTTTTCGTGTTTTAAGTTTTCCCGTTTGAGGTCGTTTAAAGGTTCGGAAAAATTAGACAAAACTGTTGCGCCGTTAGAAATCACATGTTGACAGATTTACGAAAGATTTGATTAAGTTTCTAGATTCAAATATTTTAGCTACTCCCAAAACCGTGTAAGCGTTAACTTACAGATTGTTGAGCGTCCGGGATCTTCGATTCGGAGGCGTGGCTTCCCGTCCTCCGTTTATCCTCTCCGTTTGTCGGGTTCTTCGCTCTCGATTCGAATCGGGGGTTTGGAATAGGAAAAAGGATGAGGTTAGGATCCGTTTTCGAATCAAGAATGTATAGAGGAATAGATCGGATCTTACCAAGGCGATAGGAGACCCCAATTTCGTCCAAGTCAGCTCCTCTTCTCTCGGTGTTGTGCCTCCGACGGCTCCGGGATTAGGGTTTCGACGTATAGAAAGATTTCGTAGGGTTTCTAATGTATTCGGAGCTCTTAGGAGGTCTTATTTATAGATATTTAAGACCTAGGGCGTCCAAAATCTGACCCCAAGGGTCTTGGGTCGAGATACGTTCAACCGAAAGTCGAAAAATCCGGAATCGGGCGAGAGATTCACGCAATTCGCGAATCTGCCCTCTGGCGCGCACCTGGCGCGGTCCTCTCCTTTGGAGCGCGCGGCGACCGCGCCGTCCTGGCCTGGACTTCGGTCTGGGCCGGGTCGTGCGATCCGTCGGGCGTTTCCTCCTCTCTTTCGGACTTCTATCCCTCTACGTTCCCGGATTCGGATTTCCGGGGTATCTTCGGCCTCCGATTTCCTATCCTAATTTTATTCGGACCTAAATTTATGTTTGGACTCGAGTTATTGAGTCCACCAATGTCGGGTCCCCGTGTAACCATTTATTTGATTAAATTGTCTTTGGCTTCCCGGGTTCTCGGAATTTTGATTCCTTTTAAATTTAAATTCCATTTCTCATCTTTTATGATTCTTTATCCATTTATCATGTTTATTATATTTATTTATTTATTTATTTATTTTATTGTATTTATTTTATGTTGGAAAATTCTCGGGTATTACAGTCTACCCTCCTTAAGAATCAACTTCGTCCTCGAAGTTGTGTTTCGGCTTTTCTCGTGCTAAAGTCTTTTGTTTGTTTTATTATTTTGTGACTGAACTTAGAATTAAAACTTCTAAGCTGCCTACGTACCCGGTGAAGGGATCAAGCCATAACGTAGTTCAAAACAAGTTGAATTTGTTTATTTATGATTTAGGATACATGATATCGAGTCGAACTCAAAAAAAAAAATTACGGGGTATCACATCCTCTCCCCCTTAGGACTTCAGTTATGTCCCCATAACTGTCTACTCATTATTCTCAAGAGGATTCGGGTTTTGGTCTTGTTCCTCGTCACTCTCTCCTTGCTGAAGGTTCCCCAAATCTACTCTCTTTTCGATCGCCTCCTCTGGCGTTCGACATCCACTAGCCTTGTGACCAAGCTTGCCGCACCTACGGCAGGTTCCAGGCTTTGGGCATTGGCGCACCAGATGTGCATGATTGCATCGTGGGCAACGTGGTATAAACGCACCACGGTTGTCGTCTCCCCCATTGTTGAGACCTTTATTTCCTTTCTTTCGGGATCCATTGTCTTTCCTAGAGTTGTTATTGTTGTCTCTCCGATCCTTCTTCTCCAGTCCTTGCGAGTCCTTGCTCGACTCACCATGTTCCTTACGCTTCAATTGCTGGATTCGAGCAATTGATACGGCGCGATCATATATCGTCTGCAGGTTCGCGAATTGTCCTACTGCAAGTATCTCCCGGATACTAAGGTTCAGACCCATCTCGAATTTCTGAGCCTTGTCAGAGTCGGTTGGTACTATCCTCGCAGCGAATCGTACTAGCTCCTTGAATTTGCTGTAGTACTCTTGTACCGTTTGCGCACCTTGCTTTAGGTTGATGAATTCCTCGTACTTCGCAGTCTTGGTGCTCAGTGGGTAGAATCTTTCCCTCAAAGCTTCCTTAAGTTCTTCCCAAGTGTAGGCTTCTTCGTCTTCCACTGAATTCGCTTGGAGATTTTGCCACCACTCATCGGCTTCGCCTCCTAGGTAGTAGGTCACTACGTGTATCTTTTCCTCATCAGGGCACTTGATAGCATTCA
Source organism: Hygrophila difformis (assembly GCA_030278955.1). NCBI lineage: Eukaryota > Viridiplantae > Streptophyta > Magnoliopsida > Lamiales > Acanthaceae > Hygrophila > Hygrophila difformis. The sequence continues at coordinate 36,210,773 of JAOANR010000009.1, read as the reverse complement.
ATAGCTTATCAAAGGTACGGATCCAACCTTCCAACTTGGCCGGATCCTCTTGGCCGTCATAATGGGGTGGGTTGTAAGGGTTCACTAATGCCAAGTAGTTGACTCGAGCTACTGGCGGAGGTACTGGTTGTGTCCTATGCACCTCGGCATTTCCCAATGCTACAAGGAGTTCCTCTACAGATTTTAAACGTGCTTCCATATTATTGGGCGCTTGAGGCACTTGCTCTCCTAGGTTCTGAGGACTTTCACTGTTGTTGGGCGTGTTGGAAAGGTTAGCGTCAGTGCCGTTTGGACTCACCTTCCTTGGTTTCCTCCTAGGCGCCATTTCTGTTACACGTGTATAGATTAGCTTATCTTGGTTTAGGTAGATCGCTCGAATAAGACGTTTCGTAAATTTCTAATTTCAAATTTTCGGGTTTGTTGTTTGGAAATCCAAACAAGATTTTTGGAATAAAGAGTGTTTTAATAAAACTTGATTTTTATTGTTCCACATGAAGAAGTTTTCTAATTTGTACAAGGGTAGGAATGGCTAAGGTCGAGGATTGTTATGTTTAGGCGAACGCATAGATCAATGAGATCTAGAACTCAGTCTCTAGTTATTGTTTCTAGTTCGATGTCATGCCTCAAGATTATATAGGTGTAACAAGAGATCTACGTTAATTTCGCCAAGATTCTAGGTTCAACCTCGCCAAGATTCTAAGTTCTCTACATAAAAGAGATGCAATATGCAAATGCGAATGATGATTTCCCCCAAAATTAATTTAATGCAATATATATATATTTTTCCCATGGGTTTTAAAATAAAAATTTCTCCATGGAAATAATTTAAAATTTAAAATAATAGTCAAAATAATAATGGTTTAAATATAATAGTTTAAAATTAATAATAATAATAATAATAATAGGTTTTAAAAATATTCCGGGCTCTGATACCAACTTGTAACACCCCGGTTTTTGGTCACCCAGGTCGGGGTGTCACCGCCACACCTCTCTAGCAAGACACGGTTTCTCCGAGCTCACTAAAGAGATGCAAGGCTATGGTTTTTCAGAATTTAAAAATATTCAAACAGCCCATTCATATATAATTTAAAAATAATACATCAAAGTTGCAGCGGAAAATAATAATTACATATGTATAATGCAGCGGAATTTAAATATAGCCAACACGGCCAGAATACGGGTTAAACAGGCCCGCTCATGCAAGATCTAGTCTAATACAAAGTTTCAAAATAACATATCATCCCAAACTTCCCGTGTATGCATATGACGATGCATAATTCTCAACTCTGAAAGAAAAAGAAATAAAAATGGTTTGGTCAGCACTACGTGCTGAGTAAGTTAACACGTACAAGATTATGAGGTTTCAAAGCCTTTAATTAAATTTAATGAAAACATGTGCATAATTTAAATAATTCACGTATTCGCAAAATTTAGAAGACATGGATTCATACGATCATCAATACAGCTTGCAGCGTAATTAAATAAGTTGCCATAAATTTAAAGGCACAATTTAATACAGATTCAATTTGGAATTCTCGCAACTCCTCGTTTCATATCTTTTACAGATCACCACCGCTAGGGCTCTTATGTCCGCCAGCCTTACGTCTGGGCTCTTATGTCCACAGGTATCATGGTCGATCCAGATCTTTTAATTAGAGTTAATCCGTCCGCTAGACATACGATCACTGTTTCGCTAGGGCTCTTACGTCAACCTAGACATACACTTGGGCTCTTATGTCCCAAGCCGCAGAGAACATTGACAGTATCTAGCTTAGTCATAACCCGCAATATTTTAATCTTCTCGTTTCATGTATCGTATGTCAAAGTATTTCTATTCGTTTCAACCTCAAAGGCTAATTTCACCGTTTCAACAAGATTTCAAGTTTCGTTCGGTAAATCACAGTTTACTCTAAAATTCGTTAAAAATCAGATTTAATTTCAAAAATTCCGAAATTTCACGACTGACTCCAAAACGTCGAGATCTACAACTTTCGTGTTTTAACTTTTTCGATCCGAGATACGGAAACAGTTCAAAAACTCCAATCTTCGTCAGACCAGAAATCTGTCCGCGTTTTCACACAGCAGTTTAAAAGTTTCGAGATCTATCATAGCAAATGAACTCTAAATTTGATGAAATTTTACAGAGATCGTCTTAAGACAATTATCTACAACTTTCATGTTCGGCTAAAGATCTAATTCGGCCTAGAACCATTGTCAAAAACGTCAACAAGTTCGCACCTATGTTCTGTCCAGTTTCAAGATTCGATTTAAAACCAGTTCGGTTCGGAGTGGATTTCATATATCAAATCATCATGAAAAATTCTGAAATTTTACGGAGGTGTTCTTAACATATAGATCTACAACTCCTATGTTCAACGCCAAGCCTAGATCGGTCTAGATCTAAGGTAGAAATCACCAACAAGTTCGAATAAAGAATCTTTCATCGTTTCAAGATCTAAATCTAAAGCAGGCTCGTTTACGATCAGTTTTGGATATCAAAACACGATGAAAAATTATGAAATTTTTACAAAACCTAGATCAGAGTCTTAGGAACGTTTTTCGTGTTTTAAGTTTTCCCGTTTGAGGTCGTTTAAAGGTTCGGAAAAATTAGACAAAACTGTTGCGCCGTTAGAAATCACATGTTGACAGATTTACGAAAGATTTGATTAAGTTTCTAGATTCAAATATTTTAGCTACTCCCAAAACCGTGTAAGCGTTAACTTACAGATTGTTGAGCGTCCGGGATCTTCGATTCGGAGGCGTGGCTTCCCGTCCTCCGTTTATCCTCTCCGTTTGTCGGGTTCTTCGCTCTCGATTCGAATCGGGGGTTTGGAATAGGAAAAAGGATGAGGTTAGGATCCGTTTTCGAATCAAGAATGTATAGAGGAATAGATCGGATCTTACCAAGGCGATAGGAGACCCCAATTTCGTCCAAGTCAGCTCCTCTTCTCTCGGTGTTGTGCCTCCGACGGCTCCGGGATTAGGATTTCGACGTATAGAAAGATTTCGTAGGGTTTCTAATGTATTCGGAGCTCTTAGGAGGTCTTATTTATAGATATTTAAGACCTAGGGCGTCCAAAATCTGACCCCAAGGGTCTTGGGTCGAGATACGTTCAACCGAAAGTCGAAAAATCCGGAATCGGGCGAGAGATTCACGCAATTCGCGAATCTGCCCTCTGGCGCGCACCTGGCGCGGTCCTCTCCTTTGGAGCGCGCGGCGACCGCGCCGTCCTGGCCTGGACTTCGGTCTGGGCCGGGTCGTGCGATCCGTCGGGCGTTTCCTCCTCTCTTTCGGACTTCTATCCCTCTACGTTCCCGGATTCGGATTTTCGGGGTATCTTCGGCCTCCGATTTCCTATCCTAATTTTATTCGGACCTAAATTTATGTTTGGACTCGAGTTATTGAGTCCACCGATGTCGGGTCCCCGTGTAACCATTTATTTGATTAAATTGTCTTTGGCTTCCCGGGTTCTCGGAATTTTGATTCCTTTTAAATTTAAATTCCATTTCTCATCTTTTATGATTCTTTATCCATTTATCATGTTTATTATATTTATTTATTTATTTATTTATTTTATTGTATTTATTTTATGTTGGAAAATTCTCGGAGAGGATAAACGGTGGACTGGAAGCCACGCCTCCGAATCAACGATCCCGGACGCTCAACAATCTGTAAGTTAACGCTTACACGGTTTTGGGAGTAGCTAAAATATTTGAATCTAGAAACTTAATCAAATCTTTCGTAAATCTGTCAACATGTGATTTCTAACGGCGCAACAGTTTTGTCTAATTTTTCCGAACCTTTAAACGACCTCAAACGGGAAAACTTAAAACACGAAAAACGTTCCTAAGACTCTGATCTAGGTTGTGTAAAAATTTCATAATTTTTCATCGTGTTTTGATATCCGAAACTGATCGTAAACGAGCCTGCTTTAGATTTAGATCTTGAAACGATGAAAGATTCTTTATTCGAACTTGTTGGTGATTTCTACCTTAGATCTAGACCGATCTAGGCTTGGCGTTGAACATAGGAGTTGTAGATCTATATGTTAAGAACACCTCCGTAAAATTTCAGAATTTTTCATGATGATTTGATATATGAAATCCACTCCGAACCGAACTGGTTTTAAATCGAATCTTGAAACTGGACAGAACATAGGTGCGAACTTGTTGACGTTTTTGACTATGGTTCTAGGCCGAATTAGATCTTTAGCCGAACATGAAAGTTGTAGATAATTGTCTTAAGATGATCTCTGTAAAATTTCATCAAATTTAGAGTTCATTTGCTATGATAGATCTCGAAACTTTTAAACTGCTGTGTGAAAACGCGGACAGATTTCTGGTCTGACGAAGATTGGAGTTTTTGAACTGTTTCCGTATCTCGGATCGAAAAAGTTAAAACACGAAAGTTGTAGATCTCGACGTTTTGGAGTCAGTCGTGAAATTTCGGAATTTTTGAAATTAAATCTGATTTTTAACGAATTTTAGAGTAAACTGTGATTTACCGAACGAAACTTGAAATCTTGTTGAAACGGTGGAATTAGCCTTTGAGGTTGAAACGAATAGAAATACTTTGACATACGATACATGAAACGAGAAGATTAAAATATTGCGGGTTATGACTAAGCTAGATACTGTCAATGTTCTCTGCGGCTTGGGACATAAGAGCCCAAGTGTATGTCTAGGTTGACGTAAGAGCCCTAGCGAAACAGTGATCGTATGTCTAGCGGACGGATTAACTCTAATTAAAAGATCTGGATCGACCATGATACCTGTGGACATAAGAGCCCAGGCGTAAGGCTGGCGGACATAAGAGCCCTAGCGGTGGTGATCTGTAAAAGATATGAAACGAGGAGTTGCGAGAATTCCAAATTGAATCTGTATTAAATTGTGCCTTTAAATTTATGGCAACTTATTTAATTACGCTGCAAGCTGTATTGATGATCGTATGAATCCATGTCTTCTAAATTTTGCGAATACGTGAATTATTTAAATTATGCACATGTTTTCATTAAATTTAATTAAAGGCTTTGAAACCTCATAATCTTGTACGTGTTAACTTACTCAGCACGTAGTGCTGACCAAACCATTTTTATTTCTTTTTCTTTCAGAGTTGAGAATTATGCATCGTCATATGCATACACGGGAAGTTTGGGATGATATGTTATTTTGAAACTTTGTATTAGACTAGATCTTGCATGAACGGGCCTGTTTAACCCGTATTCTGGCCGTGTTGGCTATATTTAAATTCCGCTGCATTATACAGGGTGAGGCCCTGGCAGAGTTGGTTCCATACGTCCATTTTAACGATGTGTCCCTTAAAATTAAGGATGTTGTCAGGGAAGGGAAATGGGATTTTGATGCTATTTATACGCCAATACCTGTTGATGTTCGAGAGGAATTGAAGCAGATCCCGGCCCCCATTCTTTCTGTGCATGCATCAGATTTGCTACATTGGAGAGGAGATATGAGTGGTCGTTATTCGGCTAAATCCGGGAATGCTTGGTTGTATGGAGCAGTGGAAGCAGGTAGTGGTTGGTCTTGGATGTGGAGGATGGGTATTCCGGAGATATTTGGATTCCTATTATGGATGCTTGGGTATGGTATTATTCCATGCAATGAGTTAAGATACCGAAGGGGGATGGCTCCCTCGCCTTTGTGCTTAATATGTGGGACTGACATTGATGACTGGAAACATGCGATTTTTACTTGCCGTTGGGCACTTGAAGTCTGGAGGAATAGTGGCATGGACCAGATTGATGTGTTGCCATCTACAGATTCATGCATTGCTCGTCATTGGTTAGAATGGGGGTATAGGATCCATGATTCTTGGTTTCTCGTTGTTGTTTGGGCGG